>JABCMI010000015.1:5945000-6312487 GCA_026261945.1 Hirschfeldia incana | reverse complement strand
GTTTCGTGGAGAATGAAACTGCATTCTGAACAATTGAGAGAATGAGTCAGAGTCAACGGGACTAGCACACCCTCCACACAAGATACTTTCCTCTAAAGCAACACCGCCTTTGTTGAGGCTCATGTTATGTTCATGAGCGAAATGAGTGATTGTGTTGTCGTCATTCATCTTGAATGGCTCGATATCTTGGTCTTCTTCAGGTATTCCATCAAGTTCTATCCCATCCCACACGTGTTTACTTGTTGCACATCTTGAATGAATAGTATAGTTCGGACATAAGGAACAGGAATAAGCCCCGTATGACCAATCAATCTCTTCCAAACAAATCTCACATCTCCATTCTCCAGGACCAAGATGACACTTGTATGAAACGCGGTGATCATGGCGATTGACGTGAATAACACGTGGTAAGCGAGCACATTCTTGATGGAAGAACATGAGATCACATTGAAAACAAACATAAGGAGATCGGTCGCCTTCTTCTCCACAACCATCACAAACGAAGGAGATCAATCTTGGGATGAGTGTGAGTGTATGCTCATGGACCTTCATATTTGAAAGAACCACTGGTAGGGGAGACTGAATAGCACAAGACATATCCATATTGAACTTACATATATCACAATGATAAAGAATGTTTCCAGTGTCTTTTCCACATAGATGACATTTCAGATCAGTGTAGCCGGGAGCTCTTTCGGTGAGAAGCTTGAGAGTGTGTCTGGCATGATAAGAGTGGTTGATCTCTGTTGAATCAAATAAGGAGGCGCATTTCTCATGAACCATCATCCAACAACGAGGACAACAGTAGCCATATTTGCCGGGCTTACCACAAACTTCGCACCGCATATACTTACCAACATCAAGCATGAGTAGAGGATGATAGTGCCACGGCATATTTAGTTGGGATCCGGCGCACAAGGCATCAAACATGCAACTGATGTCCAAATTGAGATTACAAATGGAACAATGGTAAAGAAGGCGCTTAGTTTTTTTACCGCAGATATGGCATTTCGGATCTGTGTGATCAGGAGCCCCCGTTGTGAGAAGTCTAACACAGTGTCCATCATGAGAAGGATGCTTGGTTGTCTCTAGTATGTTGAACACATAGATACATTTCCTGTGCACTTGAAACTTGCATTCACGGCAAGAGAAGCCATCTTGAAACGATGGATCGCGAGACATGCCATCACGATAGGATCGATCGCAGACATCGCAACGTAAACCTCTAGGAGATCCAACTCCTGGTAAAGAATGCTCATGTCCTTCTAACTTAAAAAACATGGTTGTTGATTAGAGGTGATGGGATAACTGCACTTGTTTCGAGTAGAAATTATGGATCTACATTGATGTTCCTCTATATACTAATCAATGGTATGTGTCCCTTTATTATTATATCTATATTAATGTCTTATTGTGAAATGTATATGCGTTGGTACTGACGCAACGAATCCATATTAATACAACTAGTGAGCTAGTAGTTGCCATTTGTTTAATTTAAAGAAAGAATTACATAATAGGTCACTTTATACAACTTAAATATCATGAAATGTCACTTTCTTATATAAGAGCACTTTTTAAAAAAGACTCCATAGAAAGAAAAGAAAAGAAAGCACATCCACTTGACTCTCACCATAAATCTTTCTAACTAAACTAATAATTGAGCGGGTTTTATTATCAGCCATTGATCTTTAAAATCATCGACGGCTCAGATTCGATTATACAGATCTGAGCAAGACAGCTCACTAGGTTCAATACTCACCAGCAACATTTTTCACCCTTCTCATTCTTCTCTTACCTCGTTTCACCATTGGCGTTCATCATCTTCAAACACAAAAAATTGTGATTTTAAGATTATCTCTAATTTTTTTAGTCATATACTTTATCATTATCTTTCTTCTCCAAACTTTTCTAGTTTTTTTTGTTTGATTCTTCAAAGAGTTTCAGAAAAATTATCTTTAATTATTTTCATCAGTTTTCACGATGGCTCCGGCGCCTAAGGATATCCGACTCGATCTACCTCATGTTAGACTGATGAATCCGGTGGTGATGCTTCATAGCTGCCATGGTGAAGCTTCTGGTGGATGTGGCACGAGAGCGACTGGTTTTGTGGTGAATTACGTTGGCGGCTAGGTAGAAGGAAGAAGAAAAAGCTTATAATTGATCTCCACCAAATCAACTTTCTTTTATTTACACTGTATGTTTCATGTTTACCTATGTTTTAATGTGATCCCAAACTACTGAATACACAAATTGTTTTTTTAATTGATTCCAAACTTCCAAAATGCACACTTTTAACTTGTGTCATATGCAACAAAAAATTAGTAGTGTGTGTTTTCATGTTAGCTCTGGACTAATTTTTGGATGTTGTACACAAATACACTATTTTTCTATTGTACACCACCATACATATTGGACACATGTACAATGAGACGTGGGCTTACTATGCAAAGTCTTGATTTTGTTTAATAAGACGTGGATGTTTAATCAAATTTTGTCTCAGGTCATGATGAGAATCAGTTCTGTACTTCTTATGAGAAAGACAAAACTGTAATTCTTTTATGAATCAAAAAATGTCAATGGAGAAGTCACTAGAAGAAGTTAACCCTTGAGTGTCAAGGGCTGAGTTAGAGAAGATGTATGAGGATTGAAGAAAGGCAATGTTGATGATTATGTGTTTAAACTAGCTACATGTGGATAATCATTTATAGTGTACATGTGGATGGTCTTTATAGTGTACATGTGGATAGTACTTTCGACCAAAAAAAGAAGTGTACATGTGGATAATCATTTATAGTGTACATGTTTAAGTCTTTTTGAGATTAAATGGAAGAACACAGTGTGTCTTCTCTTTTCTTGTTCAAAACCCAGAAACAGTTTTAGAAAATCAAAATGTGTTCCTTCACAAAAACAAAAATATATGTTCATAAAAATGCGAGGTGGCCGTGATGCGCAAAAGGAAGAGGAGATTCGAGTGATATTGGTCATATGGTGCTATTGGTCATATGGTGCTAATGCATTCATTTGATTTTGATTATACAATATAATCTACACCAAATTAAAGGTTGATTGTGTAGCTTTCCCGTCTGGTTAACTCTCCATTCACTGAAAGCAGGAATCTGTCATCCTACCAAACTCTCTGATGTCCATCAACAAGAGTATCCACATGTACACTCGCTCTAGGGACAAGCTTCGCCATCCATTTGTACACTCCACACAACATGTACACTATAATTTTTATGTACACATGGACATCATTTAAATAGTACATATTTTACCAAGCCTACAAAAGATGGTTTTTCTTTATTTGTTTGCTTCTCTAGTAAAACATTGTACTTTTCATTATAGATGTCAAGTTGTTCCATTTATTGTTGTACAAAACACGTGTATGTTTCATTTTTTACACTATTTTGAGTTTTGTCAGTAATTCTTATATTAATGTCATTTCCAAAAAGTAAAATAACCGAGACTTGTTTAATGCCACTATCCATGTGTACAAGTAACTGAAAACATGAACATGATGTACACTGTCGTTAGTATCCATGTATACAAGATTTTAATGTGTATACAAGTACACCATGCACACATCGATTCAGTTACAACCAAAACCAAAAAAATACATATCTCTAGGTCGTTTTTGACATCGGATAAAGGCTGGAGTACATAAAGTTTTGGTGCAAATTCAAAAGGTTAAGGTTGCACATTTGGTAAGTTTGGGCTCAAAACCAAAGAAACAAAATATGAGGGACCATATGTTAAAAAGAAGGAAATTGGCCATTGTACATGTCGATTATTGATACTGAAACCATCAAATATCTGGTGAAAACTTGTAACTCTGATCTCGAGCATGATGACTACGGCGTGAGGATTGCGTCGATCTAAATATGTCATAGCATTGACGGAGATGAGATTTGGACCCAAATCTCCCCCAAATCTACGAAACCCTAATTATCAATTGAACCCAAATTGTCACCCAAAACTAACTCGCTGACACGGTACTCTTTCCCTGTCCGCCTCGCACTCCTCCTCATCTCGTTAACTCCACGGAAGTCAAATCTCGTTCGTCGTCTTCGTCGGGTAACAGAAGAAAAAAAAGAATAGTTTGCTTTCTCTATCTTTGTTTTCTCGTTAAAAGAGGAGAACAAATAAATAGAATAAAAAAATAATTGAAAACATTTAATTTTGGAAAACTGATTTTGAAATTCAGATCCAACGTGAACTCTAAAGATCAAAGCCAACTAAAACCTATCTAGTTAAACCTTTTATTGGCAAATTTCTATTTGGTCACAAAAAAGTATCTTAGTATATAAAAGTGACATATAGTGAGGTTGAAAGTCATAAAAGTGACATATTCAGTAAATCTCTCATAATTTAAACACTAGTGTCGATTGTCCCGCCATGATCTGTCTTTCATCTTGTCAGTTTCATTCGACTTCTTTCTTCTGATCTTTTCTCAGCTCAACATGCAAGTTTTCTTCCATTTTGTAAGTGAACTAATTTATTCTATAATGATGTTCCTTTATATACTTCAATTAATGGTGCCTTTGTCAGAGCATCCCAATGGTTAATTTTATTTTCTTTCTTCAAAATTTGAAGTTTTTAAAAAATGAAGCAATATATTCTCCAATTGTCTGCTTCAATTTTTTAAAATTCCAAATATATTATATCACCACTTTATAATTAACTATTAGTAACACTTTATACTTTTCAAATATTCTATTTTTACTCATTTCTTTTGTTTTAATATTAATTTGATCCAACTATTATTTATTATAAGTTTTTTTTGTAACTTAAATTTATTATAAGTTTTTTTCCCTTTTAAAGTCAATTAACTTAATTATCACAAAATCATTACTAAAAGAAAAGAAAATAGAGAGTTGGGTTGATATTTATAAACCCAGATCACCGAGTACAGGTGGTTGACATAAACTATCTTCCTGACAGCACAGATTAGCGGATGGTACGCTCGAGATAAGTCATAAACAAATAAATATTTAACGTGAGTTTTTTTTCATAGTTAGATCTATATGTCACGTGCACAAAAAAAAAGTTAGATCTAATATATCTTTCTTGAGGGTAGTTGGATTTGGATCAAGAAATTAAAGTTTAATTAAATATTAGATTCTGACCCGCCATTCAGAGGACGGATATATATTTATTGAAAATATTAATTTTTTGTCATGAATATTTTTATCTTTGATCAATTATATTTTGTTATTGTATGAATAATTTTTGTTCTTTTAAATATGACCAAAATTTTAAAGACTCCAAATAATTATGACCCGTATTTTATGATTTTTGTTTATTAACCTGTTGTTAAACTTGTGAATTATTCCACAGTGATTTTATTTTTAGTATTTTAATTTAAAGAAAAAGTTTAATATTTTTAAACTACTGTTTTTTTGTCATAGACCCGTTATGTATTGATAAAATTTGTTTTTGTGTATTTTAAAAAGTGTATATGATTTTCTATTTTAAATGAAACTATTTTTTTTAAATATTTGAGAATATTCGGGTCTTCAGAATCTAGATTCTGACCCGCCCTTTCAAAACGACATGTATATTTTTTGTTTAACTTTTTTTAGATATTTAATTGTAATACTTGTGTGTTTTTCTTAATCATATTTTTTGTAGTCATATATGTGTATAAATCTTAATCAAAACCTATTTGATTTACTGTAGAAATAATAGTAACTTAAAGTTGGCCGGCATATACTCGTTTCTTTATAAATTATAAATCCATTTTTTGTAATCATATTTATCTATTTAGATTAGGCCTAGGCATCCGGTCCTCGGATCAGGTCTTATTGGGTCCGCATCTTTCGGTTCCTGAAAATTTAGATCTATATAGATATCTATAGTTTTTCAGGTATGCTCGGCCCGGATCTTGTCGAACTCTTGTCGGTTCAGATATATAATTCTAATATACGTAAAACACTTGTAATTTCAATTTTATTTCGGATTCGGGTTAATTTGGGTATATAGGATCCGAAAAAAACCTGACATATCCAAACTGAATTTGAAAACTCAAAAAGTACCTGCAAATCCTAAAAATACATGGAGAAAATAATTTATTGAAGAATACATATTTATTCTTTTGGATTGTTATTGTGTAATTTACAAAACCTGTATACTATTATACAAAACTTGTATTATGATTTTGTTTATTTAACCCATTGTTAAAATTATTTTTTAATATTTTTAACAGTCTCTGCATTGATAAAATTCATTTTTTGTGTTTAAACTTTTTCTATAATTTAATTAAATTTATTTTTTATGATTTAATTTTTATGTAAAATTAAACTATTTAAAAAAATTGAGATAATTTAGACATGCATTATGGTTTCGTTGATTTAATCATTTGTTATGATATTCATAAAATTCCCAGTATTTGAAGGCTAAAGGAGCGGTATGATGGTATCTACTTGTCATTTTGTTTTACTTAACAGCAAGTATATAATGTTGATGTACATCAGTATAGGGTGGTAAGAATAGCATGACACGTTAACCAAATCCGGAAACTATTCTTCTTTTCATATATAATGCATAAGAACTTTTTGACTCAGAAGTCACCATCTATAGGTTAGCACTTATTGTAATTTATGCATTCTTAATCCAAGTCCACACATTGCTTGCATGGTTTTTGTTTGTTTTTTTCCCCAAAATAATTGTTTTTTTCCCCAAAATAATTGTTTTTTTTTTATTATGCAGTGTAACAAAACATGACGCACATAAACTGAAAATTATATTCTGACTCGATGGTCTCAAAACAGTTTATGTGCATAGAAACCTAACTCAAATACAACTTCGTCATGTAAGAATTTGGAATCATCAGCTTTTGTTTTCTTTTGTGATTATATAATTAATTCAACGCTAAAGTTTTAATGTATAACTTATATGATGAGGCATTGTATTAGAAGTCTATGCAATCACGATGCAGTTACCATTTAGCGTTGATTCACTTTATGCAGTTATACATAAAGATATAAACTGAAACATAACTTCTTTTGTAAGAAGTGGATACCATTTAAATAGTTATTTGTATGAAGAAACATAACTGATTATATTTACTTTATACAGTTACATTTAAATGGTTTTTTTAATTGGACGCCACTATTATCAATGGGTCATGCTGGAGAATTAATAGAATAGATAAACAAAAAGTCTTAAAACGGACTTAGCAAAGTTACCGGAAAGAAAAAAAAAATGTTACCGGAAAGGAGCTAGCTTGACAGTGAATTCATGGTGTCCATACGACCAACACCATTCGAAGGTGAGAAGACTAGCTAAGTGTGGATATATAGCGGTCACTATGTCTGAACATGGACATTAATTAGTTTACAAAAAAAAAAAAACATGGACATTAATGTGATTCCTATTGATAACTAAGAAATAACTCTCACAACAAAGTTCTCGAGTCGAGTGTGAGATGCTTTAAACGTAGTAATAGTAAGAATGCACCATATGCATGTCTCCGCAATCTTTCTACGTATTTCTGAGAACACGCCCCGTGTGTCATCATCATCTTACATTGCTCTTAGGTCGAAGCAAAAAAAAACTTTAATACGAAACTTCCAATATTTATTAGTCATATTTTGGTACGAGAAAAAAACCCACTACATCACAACATTTTTTGAAAAGTGAATTGCAACATAGTGTGAATAGTAACAGTATAAAAGGTTTCAAACAATCTAACAAGTTGGACTTTAGATGATAAATTAAAAGTTTAAACTGAAGATTAAATAAACCACCACAAGACTGTACAAAGTTCCACGTAGAGACGGATACGCACAAAGAAACCTGAGACTTTTGAATACCTGATGAGAGTAGTCGATCTCTCTACCACAACTTGTTTAATGGTCGTCGTCTTCTTCATCAGATTTCCCTTGAGCTTCTGACTCGTCCCCAATATCCTCCAAAAGCTTATCAACATCAACTCCTAGCTCCATCAGTTTCGCCGTCAGCTTCTCCACTTTGCTCTCCTCTTGCCCCAAACATACTAACAAGTCGTTCAACTCGTCCTCGCTCTCTTTCTGAGCTTCCTTTCTCACTTCCTCCTTGATCGCTTCTATATCAGGAAACTCCATGGGACCCTCTCCTCCTTTCAAGGATTTCACCTCCTTCTCGAGATGGTAGTTCGCTTGTTCCAGACTGTTGTATGCGTCCGACAGCCCTTTTAGGTCTGATTCGAGTTTCGCAGCCATGTTCTTGTAATCTGATGCCTCGGACTCCAACTTGGCTTTCTCGGCTTTAACTGTCTCTAGACGCTGAGACGCTTCTTGTAGTTCTCTCCTGATGCTTTCCATCTGAACCTTCTCCATTACTGTACTTGCTCTTTGCTCTGATCCTTGAGACTGATCATTCCTGCCAGAGCTCGCTAGGTCTTCTGCCAAAGCAGCGTTCCGAGCAAGAAGGTTCTGGAAAAAACACAGAGGTGGCAACGACAATAAGCTCCTTTTAGGACACAACTCATGTTAGAGATTTCTTTTGTCTCAGTTAGTACTAAACCATATATATAACATAAGTTTGGAGAACTATTGTATGATTACTGGTTGCTTTCTCACTAGTAACATAACATATAGTTCATCATAATCCTATCTTAGCGAAACATGATACTTCCTCCTAATCTTAGCAGGAACTCAATGATCCCTATAATCCGTTGTAACAAGATGCAAAACATCCTAATCCACATGTTTCCGCAGAACTCCCTTAACCTCTCAACATTTTAAAGTTCATATTACTTGTGAAGAGACAAGATTTTTCTTCTATCAATTGCTATCAAACAACTAAATTGCATAGACGAGTTCAGCAAGAAGCATTTACCTGAATCTCCGAGCACTGTTTCTCTATAAAGGCTTTCAAGCGGTTGATATAGGCTTTCTCATTTTCTCCGCTTCTCTGCTCCAAATCCGCCGGCACTACGGCCACCTCACTTTTTGGCCGGCTATACACGTCCACGATCTCTCTCTAATTTTACCTTCAAGGCTCTTCACTAAGCCTGTGAAGCTAGGATCAAACAATGATATGAGCATCGGGTGATCCTCATTCCCCTTATTCATCGCATTTGCCACGTCCCCATCCTCAATCTCAGCTTCACTGGGCGTGGCTGTTCTTGACAACGGCTTATCACCCTGTCGAGGTGCCTCGGAGGAAGAGAAGAGGAAGCTGCTCTGCATCTCTTCAAACTTCGAGAAGTATGTTGTGAGCCCCACCTTCTGGCTCACAGCATCAACTACAGCAAAAGCATCTTTACCATTCTCATTTGATTTATTGTAGATGACGCATTCTCCCAGTAGAATAGACGCCAAGCCCCTTATGCAAACTGTTGCAGCTGGGTTTGCTACCAGCTCGAGTAGATACGTTAGGTGGTGGCGTGAATCTAAAAGGCACTGAACCGCGGCTGGGCAATCAACAGTCCATGTGACAAGCAGTTTCAGAATGATCTGTTGAATGTATGATTTTCCCATTGCGCTTGATTTATCTTTGCTTTTCATGGAAGAAGCAACCGCCAGGTATCTGACAATCCTTTGAAAGAGAGTCTCTGGAGTTCCCATGGAAGGTACATGTGATTCAAGTACTATTTTCAAAGCCTGTTGGGTTTCCGAAACAGTTAGCCAATGCAGGGACAAAAGTTCAGTGTGCAGAACCTAACGTATAACACTATGGTAGGATTGAATTCATTACCTTTTCCTTGCACTGAAGGTTGTCCTTCAAAACATGAGAAAGAATGCTTGCAGCTCTGCAGCATGTCTGTTTCAAATAAATAAATTAAGTTCCCGAAGACAGGTACAAAGTAGTAACATTCAACAGAGAGACAGAAAAAGTTTACCTCAAGATCACCATCTGTTTCGCCAGAACAAATGCCTCGTAATAACATACTGACACAAACATAAACTTCCAATAAGTTTTAATACAATAGAATTAGCTCAAAAACGCAATGAGTAAAACAGCGATTTTTTTCAAAACAAAACTGTAAAAAGCTGCAGGATAAAGGAAAAGACGTTGACACCTTCCAAAGGACATGTTAACATCATCTTCTAGAGGATCCCGGGTAATGAGATGTGGTTGGGGTATTAAAGTCGAAGCTAGCATTGTTTGACCCTCTCGATTTTTCTAGAAACATTTAGAGAATGTGATTATGAAATCATGATAATAATCTGCAACCTCACATCAGACTATAAAATAATAATATTTAACACAAAAGTTCCAAACCTCACAGAAGGTCTTGAAAACATAATCAGCTGCAACAAACTCTTGTATACTAGACGTCTGTAGAATGATCCGGAGAATATAATTGAGTGCAGGTTCTACTTGCCGGTCTTCACCAAGAACTTTGCTAGCAAGGATATCACGGTTCTTGGGATGTCCATCAACTAGATCTCCGATGCATTTAAATGTCTAGCAGCAAAGTATGACAAAAAAACTTTGAAAAAGAACGGAATTGTAATGATAACAAGAAGAGGAGGGAAGAAAGGACAAAGAATTTGACTAAAGAGGATTTCCATACCATGCAGCGCACAGCAACAGGCGCCCATTGGCTTTCAACACCCAGCATCAGTAGGTAGTCTAGCAGTTTTTTCTGTTGATTACCAAATATGATATAATAATATGCATATTTGATCCGGTCAAGAATGAAGAACCACAACATTTGTATATCTTAACAAACCTGAACTAAAACCGTTCTATTTGCCAGCTTGTTTGAATCTTTTCCAGGGTCAGTATCTGCACCTCCCATGATCAGCATATTGATTGTCTCCAGTGCACTAAGTAGATTAACAGTCTACTGGGATTTTGTTCATTCAAGAGGACAAAGATTAACAAAGTTGCACAAGCTGGTAGAATAAATCAAAAATGGGAGAATCACTCGATAATCTAACCTTCTGCTGGGTGAATTTATATGTAATCCCTCGCAGTTTTAGAACTGAAATGATGGGTTCAAAACCCATGGTCTCCCTTAGCAGTATCTGTACAGTTTCAAGTATCAGCCTATGTGCAAATCTTGTAAAGGAATCAGAAAAAACAAGAAAAGAAACAGTTTCAAACCTGGTTTGATGAACTGCTGCGAAGAAGATTGTTCAACAACTCCAGACAGTCCTGTAAAGCAAAACAAACTAGTGTAAATTTCTTGGGCAAGGGATTTGAACTTACGAATAAGCAGGCAATCTTAATGCATTAGACAATGCTTGCAAAATATTCAGGAAGACAACATATGAAAGTGCAAGTCCCAATAATGTTTAGTCCTAAATAAATAAAAGCTTCATTTTTTTCCTTTTCCAATACCAAATTCTAAACACAATAAAAGTGCTGTAAAATATTTGAAAAGAGCTACTGGTCACCTGCACAACCACATCGCCATCTGACCCCCCTTCTTCTTTGATGATGCTAAAGATCTTTTCAAATGCACCTTCAAAGACAACAATTTTTTGGATCTCCTACAAGTAGTGCAAAAATAAGTGAGATCGATCAGATTTAATAGCTACACCAGCTCAATGCACCATGAAAGAACACAGGTTATAACTATAAGCAGGTTATTCCACCTCTGCCTCGCGCGTCAAGTGCGTAAGAAGCAACAAAGCCTCGTTCCGGATTACCTGTAAGGCAAACACCAAAAAAATTAAGTTTACAAAATATGATATTCATCATCCCAAGTTCACTATCCCAGAACCTCCTATTTGAGGTTAGCTGAAGGATAAATATACCAGGCTCTAAAATAAACCATCAGCAACATTAAATATTTACAAGATATGGTTAACTTTACCTCCCTATCCATTAGCATATCCATAAGTCGAGTTATGCCGCGAGGAGTGGTCAGAATAGCTTCCTGCAACCTGAAGAGACAGTCAGCAAAAGTCTACACATCATAAAGATAGAGAGATGGCACACAGAAAGTACCTGTTTTGAGAATTCATAAGAAGAGCAGTCAAAATCTGAAGAGTGTAATATCGAACATAAAAATCTTCTTCCTCCTGCCATACCATCAAGGTAATAAACCATATGCACGCATAAGAAAATTAACAAAACAGAAATTTATTTTTCAAAAATATGGAGTAACTCTAACCAGCAAACTCAAAAGAAGAGTGATATTTTCAGCTTCACGGGAGAGCAAATCTGAATTCATAAGAGCAGCATGGGCTTCAGTCTTCTGTGCCCTTCCATGATCGATTGGCGTTAAAGCGCCAAGCAGAGTTTCCAAGGCACCTCGAACCTGTACAAACAACAAAAGTTAAAGCATGGAAAGAAATTCAATAAATAACACAGGATAGTCCCACGCCCACGGTAAAGAACTCATGCTATCATAATGAACTGTTTGACACGTTTTCTTGTTTCCACCTCCTTTCCTATTGATTTTCCCCCTGGACTGATGGACCTACGCTATTCTACTCTCGCAAAACTACTTTTTGAGAAAGGAAAAAAAAAAACTCAGTATTTTCCCAACTTTGATCCAACCAATGTTGCCACATTTTCAATAAAGAGGATCCGCAATGACGCAAGGATAAATTGAAATCTGCACAACATAAGCGATAAACAAAAGAATAAAAAAAAAGGAAAAGATAGAGCACCATTTCAACATCATCCCGTTGGTCCTTTAGGATGCCCACTATCACAGGAAAACCTGAAATCAAAGCATGTAAATTGCAACCTTTTATCTGATGATCTCACCATCAGTCAGACGAATAACAGCAAAAAAAAGAAGGAAAGACACTTACCGGATGCCCCGAAAGCTAGCTGAGCAGCATTACTTTCAGCAACAACAGACTGAAGTTCTACTATAGCATTCCTCCTATCGTCCGGCAAGGTACCATTGCTAATGCGATCCAGCAGCCGTTGAATGTAACTACACCAAATATAAAAAATTACAATCCTCATCCAAAACAATTTGACAATACAGACAGGGCATGATAAATATAATTCCCGCATTAGATAAAAAGTAACTTGATATATTCTCCCTACTCGTAGTAAATAAATAAAAGATAAGCAAAATGTACCTGTCTTCATTAGAAGATGGATTGTCTCCAAACACAAGCCCAACAACCCCCTGCACAAGATCTCAGAACAAGTTAGAAAAAAATTGTAATGCTTCGAGATTTAAACAGCTGAATCAAAAAAAAAACAAAATCACCTTATAACGGGATGCCAAATCCATTATCTCGATTAATCACCTGAAACAACAAAAATTAGAAGCAGCAACAACGTACAGTAATGGAGAAAGCAGACTACAAAACCCTAGAAACTTGACAATGGGCGAGTTTCGGACAGCTTACAGGCTATGATCGTACGGACAGGATCAGACCAAGGAAGACGAATCCTCTCCAATCAGTAAAACACCCACAGATGCAGATCCTTCCTCTCCTCTCTCTCTCTCTCTCTCTCTCTCTCTCTTCACCTGACCGATCTGTTCACGTAAAGTCAGAAAACTTGAAAACCGTCCGATCGTCGAGATTCAATTTTATTTTTCTATATATAAGTGGGGAAGAGGATGGTTGATGATGTTATGTACTCCCCGCCGCACCAGATTGCAGCTCCTAAGTTCTGCAGAGTGTAGTGCTAAGCCAGGTGGGACCCCATATATGTATGTTAGATGCTCGTATGTGGGCCAATTAAAGTCTAATGGGCTTTATGTTCCTGTTCTTCAACAGCCTAGGCAATATTATCAGTTTAGCAAGCAGCCTAGCACATAAGATGGATTTTATTTGGTAGATGATAATGGAGTAATGGAACAGATTGAAACTAAGTAAAGAGTAGAGGTGTCAATTGGGCTGTCCAGATCCAAATGGGCTGTCCAAATGGACACACCAGTCCAAATGGACATTATTTTTTTCAAGCCCAAACTGTACCAGGCCAAATTGTCCAGATCAAATTGGCCCATTTCAGATGGGCTTTCCGCAAAGCCCAAATACATTTCTGCTTTCACATTCATCAAAACATAAGTTTCATAACTTTTAAACATTAAAATTCATATGTTTTACACAATCCAAAGCTGCAAAGCATAAGTAAATACATAAAATGTTTTACACAATCCAAAGCATAAGTAAATACATAAGTTTTGATGGTCCTACTCCTTCTTCTTCTTCTCAGTCTCTCCTATCAAATGAATAAACATAAGTTATCATCACACAAGCCATGAGCTAAACGATATACAGAGATGAAGTGATCACACAAGCCATGAGCTAAACGATATACAGAGATGAAGTGATCACACAAGGCATGAGCTAAACATAACTTATAAGTTTTTTAGTGACAAGCGTATACAGAGTTCAAACTCTACAAACCCAAGATTAAGATCATACCTTTAGTTGAGTCGGGTCTTCTTCTTCTTCCTTCCACTTCCTTCTGCTTCTGCTTCCACTTCCTTATCTTGCTTATCTTCATCATTATCTTCCTCATCTAAATCGCATTCAGCTATCAAAAACAAGAAGTTCAATATCAAAAGCTCAAAAACAATAGTTTCATATATCAAAAGCTCAAAAACAGACTCACCAATCACTTGAAAACCTCTAAGCCAGTTTCTAGTGCAGATTAAGGCTTGAACATTTGAAGGGAGAAGTCTGCTCCTATACTTGCTGAGAACTTTACTTCCGGCACTGAAGGATGACTCAGACGATACTGTTGTTATTGGGATGCTTAGGACATCGCATGCCATCCGAGAGAGCTCCTTAAAGCGGTTTGCGTTGTCCCTCCAATACTCAAGGACATCCATCTTTAGATTTGACACCATATCAAGCACAGGTTCACTCAGATACAAATCCAAAGCAGATTTCCATGTTCATGTTTGTTGAGAGAAGAATGCATAGAAGTCCTGCATAGAAATGGACTTTTTAACACAGTAGATAACTTAAATACACACAGTAGATAGCATTGGATTTAAATGACTTACACCATAACCAGGTGGTAGAGCATCTGCTTCTGTTTCTTGTGAATTATGTGCACTACTATTCTTCTTGTAAACTCCATAAAGCTTCAACACCTTTTTGCGTATGTAATCCATCTTGGATTTACAAGTTGCTGGATCTAGACAGTGGTAGCAATACTCCAAGACCTTGAACTTGAGCCTAGGATCTAACACAGCTGCAATGGCCAAAATATCGATGTACTCTTCCCAGTACTTCACAAATTTCAACCTCATTGAATCCACCATATCAGAGATCACTCTGTCTTCATGGAACTCATTTGTATTCAACCAAGTTTGAATTTTCCACACCTCCATGAAGTAAAGATTCGCTGTAGGGTATTTGGTGCCAGATATAAGCCTTGTCATCTCATCGAATGGCTGTAACAAACCAGAAATCAATTTAGCTCTTAACCACTCAGACTCTGTAGGTAAACACTGGTAGCTTGTCTCAACCTCTGCAAGATTCTTGAATGCCTCTTTGTAGTGAAGAGCTCTAGTTAACATGAGATAGGTGGAGTTCCACCGTGTGGTAACATCTAACAGTAAATCCCCTTTCTTCACAATACCCACAGACTCCACGCAGCCTTGAAACAACATCTGTCTAGACTGAGTAACCTTGACATACTTAACACTCTCCCTGATATTCTCCAATGCCTCACTTATCACTTCTAAACCATCTTGGACAATGAGGTTTAGAATATGAGCAGCACACCTGATGTGAAAGAACTCTCCACCACAAACTAGATCTTTCTTCAACTGCCTCTTAAGTACTCCTTGCATATTATCATTAGAAGAGGCATTGTCCACGGTAACAGAGAAGATCTTCTTTTGCAGACTCCATTCTTTTAGCAATTCCATCAGCTTCATGGCAATAGCAGTACCAGTATGCGGCGGTGGGAATGCGCAAAAGGAGAGGATCTTAGCTCTAAGGTTCCATTCAGAATCTACATAATGGATAGTGAGACAGAGATAGCCCTCTATGTTTATAGCCCTCCAAAGATCAGTGGTTAGACAAACTCTACCCGGAATCTCACTTAACACCTGCTTAAGCTTCATTTTCTCCCTCTCAAATATCTTAAGTACATCAGCCACTGATGTGTTCCTACACCAGAATTCTATGGTGGGGTTGGCATACTTAAAAGCTTCCCTAACCCTTATAAACTCTACAAAGGCGTAAGGGAGATCATGCTCAATAATAGCCATAGCAACCATATCTCTAAACACCAACTGATCGGTCTTCTTACAGCCTAAAGTGTTACTAAGGGTTTTGGAGCAGCGTTCAGAGTGGCGAAGCATAGTATTGGTTCCACTTCGCAAGTCTATGAAGTAAAACTGGCTACAGTGGTTGTAGACACATTTGTATTTCCCATCAGGCATCCTATCTCCATTTATAGTAAAGTGGTTCCAGCACTTAAAGTGTCTACGCTTGTGTTTACCTTTCACCTCAGCTGTGCTCGTGAGAGACTCGTCCACCACAGGATTGTTCTCGTCCATTCCCTGTGCTGAATCCCCATCGTCACTCACGTACTCATCATCATTGTTCAAACTCAATATATCCATCTGAAAGCAAAAACAATTACATAAACTCATGTTAAGCAATAAAAGTTATAACTTATAAGTTACACTAAAAATAACATAAACCATTAGCTAAACAATGAAGTAAAAGGGTCGAACTAGAAACGAGAATTAATACAAACAAGCCATGAATCACAAACCCATCAAACTAAAATCACAAACCCATCAAGCTATGATTCTTATATCATCAGTTTATATCATCAGCTTACAAACCCATCAACGAAATAGAACAATGAACCTAAACGCAAGCTACAAACCCATCACACACAAACAGAGAAGTAAAGCTACAAACCCATCACACACTGTGTTGATACACAAACAAAGAAGCTACCTAAGAGGCGAGAGAATGTTGAGACTTGAGAGATTCTTCTGTTCTTAGAGAGTCGCGGGTCTAGAGTCAACGAGAAGAGAGAGTCGCCGATCGAAAGTTACCGAGAGAGAGAGAGACGGATCGAGAGTCAAGCTGTACACAATCAGAAAAGAGAAAACCCAACAACACAACACAATCAGAGATGAACGAAACCCATCAAAACAATGAACGAGAATCAAAGATATACCTACAGAGATGGAAGAGACGGGTTGAGAGAGACGCCGAGGAAGAGACGGGTTGAGAGAGACGCCGAGGAAGAGACGGGTCGAGAGAGACGCTGAGGAGGAGACGGATCGAGAGAGACGCCGAGGAAGAGACGGATCGAGAGAGATGCCGAGGAACGGAGGAAGAGACGGATCGAGAGACGCCGAGGAACGGAGGAAGAGACGCCGAGGAACGGAGGAAGAGACACCGATGAGAGAACGGAGACGTTGCAGTCGCCTCTCGCCTCACACCAAGTCACGAGAAAAAGAGACGGAGAACGCGATGTCGATTTCACAAATTTCCCCCAAAATGAAACCCTAATGTTTTTATATCATTGGGCTGCCCATGTCCATTTGGTTAAGCCCATCTGGTTTGGAGCTTATTGGGTTTCGACCAACTGGACATCTTTATTTGTTGGTCTAATTTGGTTGAGTCCAAATGGGTTTGGACATGGGCCGACCATAAATAATATGTCCAATTGACATCTCTAATAAAGAGTAATGATATGATTTATTACTAGTGAATAGTGTAAAATTTCTGATTGTTTCCATTTATGTATTTGGCAAATTTTAACGCATGATTTTATTGAATGTATTTTTTAACGATTTCGTATTGTTTAGAAAAATAGACATCTACATCAGAAAATAACATGTTACATGATGGACAAAATGGTTCAAACGTTTTTGTTTTTGAGTCATTGACTCATTGTTATTTTATCGTACTGAGTTTGTCTCCAAACAATTCCCACCCCACGTAACTATTCAGACATAAACGCCACTTTATAGAGTTGACATATTAAAATGTGATAATATACGCCACTCAACTAGCTAGCATGGTCAATAAAATTCGATGGTCAGAAAACAAGGTTTGAATTGAACCAATCAATAAAAGATCGATTTGAGTAAAACTATGCACTCTCTTACTTGAATGCAAAAAACTAAAGTAGTATATATGATAATGATCGATAGATTAACACGTCGTTACTAATAAAGACTTGAAAGAGAAAAAAGAAACCTAAATTGAAACTCGTGGTCACCTTTGGCACGTAAACGGTAAACTCTATATATCTCTATGCAGGGTCTGTCCTGACTCATGAGTTTGAGCCGGGCCTATCTCTATGATTACGTACTGGTATATGTATGCGACAATTATATTCGTTATCAGTCGATAGGACGGGTGTATATGTGGTCGGACCTCGAAAATGTTTGACGTTATTTAAAATTTGTATATCTATATGATTCATCGGGTTTTTGTATTATAATCTTTGCATCACTCATATTTAAATCCCACGACAGTAGACGTACTTGAACTTTTTTTTTTTTTTTTGATAATCCAGGGGTTCTCCGCTTCGCGGATCATTCCCTTGGGCCCGGTCAGGCAGCGGTCCACTTCACCCGGGAGGGTTTAAATCTGGGCTGAGGACAAGGCCCAACACCCAGTACCACTTGGTGACACGGAAGAGTAGTTCCGTACGCCTGGCGTCGAACCCGGGGCATGACAATTGGCCCCAAAGATCCTTACCAAGTGTGCTATCTCATCCGGTCGACTACTTGAACTTTATGTGCAATGTATATTTATTTGTAGAGATTGACGACTGTAGACTGTAGTTATTCTTATAAATGTATTTCAGCTCTTCTTTTTTGATAGACTGTCAACTCAAAAATTTGGTTTCTACATAGGACTGATTTGTGTGCTTTTTATGTGTTTGTATTTACTATTTAGTGTGGACTTAAAAAAAGCAGTTGAATACATATGTAATATGAAATAGTTTTTTTTATCAAATGTAATATGAAGTAGTTAAAATAAACTTTATGGGTGTGTAGTATTCAATCTAGAGATTAAAATAATATTATTTTGATAAGCTTTAAGATGATATCATACGAACTAGATAATTAATATACATGTTTTTGGTTAAACTACTTTAGAATCTCAATTTAAATAACGAAATTTGTGTTTTTAACAAAGAAATGTTATCTAAACACTTTGAAATCACTAAACAATTTTAAAATTCTCAACGTTAAATAATTCTAGTAATAATAAATCTAAAAATATTTTATGAAATGTCAAGTTCATAACACTAAATTTTAAATGAAACTTTGATGTCAATGTTGAATACATTTTCTACAAGTTATCTGACAAATAAATATCTTCACAAATTGATAATTTCCAATATATAACCTGTTTTGAAATCAAATGTTAGAGGTAACTTTTGACGAATCTTTTTTAGCTTGTTAAAACACGAGTGCAAGGCCAATTCAGCTTCCACACAAAATAGGAAAGCTCAAAAGCTTTGATTCTTTTTTCTGACGCTAACCGTTGTCAAAGAAACAATGGTAACAAAAACAATCACAACTAGTGTTGAAACGGGAATAAAAGAATATGCTTTGAAAGTGAAATCTCCAAATAAATCCAATTAATATTAGTGGTATACATCTATGGGGATGAGGCATGTTCATCGCACGTCTTCAAGACTATTATTTATAAACCAAAACCAAAATTATTCAATTTCAAAATAATAAAATAGAGAGTTACATCATCCACATACATGTGTGCATGTGTATACATGTAATTGGATTATTAGATGGATTCTATGCTTTATTTCATTAGGTCATAAGCGACGAAAAGATGGCACATGTCGTTTGTTACATATTCAACTTTAATTAGGAACTGATACCACACAAATATGTGCGAAGTTCAGTTTGGTGGCTTTTCATATTCGCATCCTCGTCTACATAATGACAAGATCCGTTTAGTATAAATGACCCGCCTATCGAAATACACATCAATTAACCAATTGTTAATTTTATGCAAGATAAGTTATCTATTTTTGATAAGTACAACGCTGATTAAATAAATCTGTTTACACATGAGTTCAGACAACAAAATACACACTTTGTTGTAAATGTTTTCATGGATCAAAGCCTTGCCATGATCACACCTAGGGCAACTTGTAAGGATCTGACTGATCATGGTTAAACGACGTTTGGTGTCCGCTCACTTGACATGTTGGTCCACTCTATAGGGTGATCGGTGTATTAAACTCTTTTAGAGGTTTGGGATTTTTTTTGAAATTTTATTTATTGATTATGCAACTATCATATTATACTTTTTAGTTTTTTTTGACAAATATTTTTTCAGTATTACTTACACGATATTATGTCATTTTTCGACAAGCCACTCTTTTTTCACTAGTCTAATTTAAGCACACGTTTTGTTTTAAACTTTTTTTTTGGAATGTATGATTAATAAAATAAATGTAATTTGGTAAAACAGGTAGCGAAATCATTTTTAAACACTACCATATATCCGAAACTCAAGACTTTTTTTTTTGCATTTTGACATTACAAGTGAATCCATCTAAAAGACCAAAGCTGTCAGGGGCGGAGGTAAGGTGTGTGTGTGGTGGGATCAGCCGACCTCACTATTTTAAAAAATTTATTAATTTTTGTTTAAAAAAAATATTTTGACCCCGATAAAATTAAATTTTGACCCCATAATTTTTTTTTGACCCCAGTACAAAATATTTCTGGCTCCGCCACTGAAAGCTGTGACTTGTCTGAAAAGAACACAAAGATTTATGTCGTGTGTTATGTGGTTTTAAAAACCGTAAAAAACTGCAAAAGAGAAACTGCCTATCCGTCACTAATAGATGCGGTGGCAGTTGCCGTTATATTCACATACATCAGCAGCAGCAGCAGAGAAGAAAACGTCGAGTCACGTTTTGGAACACCCACGCGTCAAAACTAACTTTAAACCGTAGGATTCTTTCTTAATCCAGCGGTTTTTTTTAACGCGTTACTTTAAAAATCTGTAAACGCTGAAACGGACTCTTTCCTCCTTCGAAACCTTTTTTTTTCTTCCGAAATTTATTTAATAAAATATTTATTTTCATGTGGAGAGAAATTTAAAAGGGAAATCAAAGTGACATTAATTTGCGCCTCTTGTCTCTTTGGATTACAGAGATTCCAATTCCTTAAAAGGCTCTCTCTATTTTCTTTTCTATTTTCTTCCTTCTTTAGAGAGATTGGAAAAAAATAAAAGTAGGTTTTCCTCTTTCGTCGATTTATTTTCCTCTCCTTTTTTTCTTTTGTTTCTCCGTGTGTATTTAATTGGGAGGATTAATCGATTTCGTTGGCGTGAAGAACATTAGTCGAATCCTCTCCCTCTCTGTTGTTCTCCTCCGAAGTCAAAATCATGTCCGATGGTTATTACAATTCGAAGAAGACCGATGATATCTGCGACGACGTCTGTGGACAGGTTTGTATCCTTTAATTATTCTCAAACACTCAAAAATTACGTTTTTGTCTTTGTGAAATCGAGTTCTGTAAAAATCCGTTTCCGACAAATCCGCCGTGGCCGACCATCATTGTTCCGGTTTTGTAATCCTGTCGGAAGAGAATTTAAATCGCGAGAAAGCCCTTTTGATTCTGGAATTTAATTTCACAGTTTAAATTATTCAAGTTTTTCCCACATAGCTTGAAACTTGATTACGAAAGCTCTCTATTTTTGTATGTATGAAATAAATTATTATCTTTTAATTCCCCAGATTGTTTCTGTTGCTTCAAAAAAATAAAAAATGATAATAAAAAGTAATATGATCTTCAAAAAAGATTTGATTTTTTTCTTTCTTGAGAGTTTCATTGTTCTTTGAAAATGTTGTTTATTTATTTTTTGTGTGTTTGTTGATGCAGCAGGGATCAAAAGCAGCAGCAACAATCTCACGCCTAAAATGCGTCCTCCGAGGCTTCGACGTAAGAACCCTCCTCTGCCTCTTCATCCTCATGCCCTTTGCCATCTTCGCAATCTACCTCCACGGCCAAAAGCTCACCTACTTCTTCAGACCCTTATGGGAATCCCCACCAAAACCCTTCCACGTCATCCCCCACTACCACACCGAGAACGCCACCATGTCCTCCCTCTGCTCCCTCCACGGCTGGCGAGTCAGAGAAACTCCACGACGCGTCTACGATGCAGTTCTATTCAGCAACGAGATAGACCTTTTAACCGTCCGATGGAAAGAGCTCTCCCCTTACGTCACACAGTTCGTCCTCTTAGAATCCAACTCCACATTCACCGGTTTGCCTAAACCGTTCGTCTTCAAAACCAACAAAGACCAGTTCTCCTTCGCTGAGCCGAGGCTGACGTACGGGAACATAGGAGGACGGTTTAGAAAAGGAGAGAACCCTTTCGTTGAAGAGGCATTTCAGCGAGTTGCGTTGGATAAGCTTCTAAGAATCGCTGGTATCGAGGAGGACGATCTTTTGATCATGTCTGATGTTGATGAGATCCCTAGTGCTCACACCATCAACCTCTTGAGATGGTGTGACGACATACCTCCTGTGCTCCACCTCCAGCTCAAGAACTACTTGTATTCTTTTGAATACTATGTGGATAGCAAGAGCTGGAGAGCTTCTGTGCACCGGTACAGTCCAGGGAAGACAAGGTACGCGCATTTTCGACAGGGGGATGTGTTGTTGTCTGATTCCGGGTGGCACTGCAGCTTCTGTTTCCGTTATATAAGCGATTTTGTGTTCAAGATGAAGGCGTACAGTCACTCGGATCGGGTTAGGTTCTCTCGTTACTTGAATCCGGTTAGGATTCAGGATGTTATATGCAAAGGGACGGATCTGTTTGATATGTTGCCTGAGGAGTATACTTTCAGGGAGATGATTGGGAAGATGGGACCTGTGCCTCGCTCTTATTCGGCTGTTCATCTGCCTTCTTACCTGCTTGATAACGCCGAGAAGTATAAATACTTGTTACCTGGTAATTGCGTAAGGGAAAGACAGACAGGATCTCTATGATGAACTCTGTGTTCTTGTCTTAGTCATAGTCAAAAGCTTCAGGTCCATTTGTTTGATAACGAAAAAAAAGCACAATCTTTTGACCCAAAGAAATCTGATACATTGTGAGGAAGCGTATATAAACCCAAGCGGAGGTTCAGTTGGTGAGGTTCTGAAGAATTTTTTTCATCAGTTTCTTTTGATACATGAGGGTTTGTGAGAAAAGGAAAAGAGAGAGAGCTTACTTTGAGTTAGAGCTGCACAACACTTCCCAGGTTTTTTCAACAGTTGGGAAAATACATGTTGCTGCTTAAGGCTGATTTAGTAGTATAGATGTTTTCAGGATCCATTTGTTTATATAATTATTATTCTCTGCGGTTCTTTGTTCTCTGGTTATATCAGTAATTATTCATTCTCATTCATTTTCCATCAATCTATCTATCGAGTCTTGTTTGCTCTGATCTGATTCCTGGCTGTGACTTAAACATAAGCTTCTTGCTTCCATGTCTTGTCTGCAAAAAGTTTTGTTCTTTTCAAGTTTAAGCTGTGTGTATTATGTTGCCAGATTCTGGATTGTTCTAACCATATCTTTTCTTTAAGGGTAAAGCAATACAGAGAAGATGCTGTTTCGTTACTTGAATGCCAGCTTAGAAATGAATCAAAGAAACAGAAAGGAAGCCTTTGCTTTCAAGTTAAAAAACTAAAAATATGTTATCTTCCAAAAGGAATCTTGTAATCATCTACCACCATGTGTCTCTGTTGTTTTATGAAACTGCTTTGAACAGATTCCCCTTTTGACTTCGAAGAGGAGGTTACCTTGTGGAATACGTATGTTGTGATAAAGCCAAACTCAAAAGTCGACTTTTACAGCTTCATAACGCATCAAGAGAAATAAACAAAACATAAAAAGTACAGATCATCATAATTTGATACTGCAAAACAGGAAATTGAATTTCAAGTGTAGTGACCAATAGCTTTGTCTACCTTCCACTCAATCATCACAAACCAAAGCTAACAATAGAACCTATCAGCTATCACTATTAAGACCAGAGTTTAACATCTTTCGGTTCTTATTTAATAATCAGAAACCAATGACTTGTGTTCTCATGATTCTAATCACTATCCCAATCCTCATCCCTTTGTTTTCCACTCTTCGTCTTCGAACTGTTGATACCACCTCTTGAACTACTGCTGTTCTTCATTTCATTTTCGTCCTCATCGCTGCTGGAAACACAATTAGCAGGTGGTGCATCTTCTTCTTCATCTCCCGAATCCCACATTGTGTTATCGAGATCACTCAGCACATCTTCATCACTCCTCACACGAGGTCGAGGATCATGACTTCTTCTCACAAAATCCTGTCCCTGCCTTCTTGTATTTGATCTTGGCCTATCAAATCTCTTTGGGATCTCTTCATCATCCTCAGAATCAGTGTCATTATCATCATCATCATCTACATCATCACTATCGTTGGATCTCCTCTGGCTCTGGCTACGTATATCCCTTTCATTTCTTCTAAAGCCATGACTTGAGTCTCCATAGCTACGCATCTCAGGCCCTCTGCTTCTTCCTGCAAACTCCTCTCGGTTCCAATACCTGATTCTACCGGATTCCTCTTGCTCCGCAGCTTCCTCTTCCTCCCACTCCTTGTCTGCCGCGTCTTCTATCTCAGCAATGAATCTGTCTAGCTCCTCCTGGTCACTATCTTCTTCGTCACCCGGTTCTGTTTCTTCTGCATTCACCACGCCAGTCCCTCGTTCTGATTGTTTATTATCTCCATGGAAGACATACGGACTTCCTTCTTTTTTATCTATAGCATTGAAGAACGTTGACGCCACTCTCTGGATGCTAGCCATTGCAACCGGATCTTCGGGGTTAACACCCATCCTCCTTAGCTGCTGTTCTGTTTTCTTGATGTTCAGCTTCTGAGACTCAAGTGCTTGCTCAAATCTCGCTTTAAACAAAGCCTGCAAAACATAGAGATACTTGTTCATACCATACCACTACAAAATAACTGATAGAGCAAGCCACACTAAAATGATATATAAAAGCCTAAAGATCGCTGGAGTCAAGCATCAAGAAACTGAAACTCTAAATCTTACCTTCCGTTTAGTGAGGGTGTTGACAGGGATGAGGTTCTTAGGCTGCCTGTAGTTTCTACCACGGAACATAATAATAGTCTTCACGTTATGTATATTAATGACCACCCCACCGCTAAGCCTAGCTATCATCGTAGCCATCTCTTTGATCTTTTCCTTTGGGAAGTTATCGCAGCAAACCTGCACCGTCTCATGAAACTTCCAGTGCATGTGCATGTTCTGAACCACTCCTCCGAAGACCCCACGAACACCAACGGGAACGTAGTTCTTATTCTTGAAACCGATTTTCTTGAAGGCTTGAGTCTGCTCCGGTGTGAAAAGCTCAGGATCATGAACAGGTGATGGCAGCTCAGGAAGATCATACTTCTTGAGCTTTTGCAACAGAAGCGCAACTTTCTTTTTGGCCTAACACACACAATAGCAATTTAAACATCAACAACTTAAGTCTGTAAATAGCTATTTAAACATCAACAACTTAAGTCTGTAAATAGCTATTTAAACATCAGTAAGCAAAAATCAAACATAAAAGTTTCAAACTTTGAACAAATATAAATGCTATTAGCTCAATTAAAAAACACCAAATACAAAATAGAGAGTGATAGATGTATAGATACCCTTTTGAGGTTGTAGATGAGTCTTTCTTCATCAGTCATGAGTTTCTTCTTGAGCTTCTTAGCTCTCCTGATCTCTCTCAACGTCTTACCAGACTCTTTCCTCATCCTACTCTCTACTTTACTCCTCATGCTCCTTCCTCTCGACGTGGACATAGCTCGTGACCATCCCTTGAAGACTTGTTGCATCAATGAACTGGTGTTGCCTTCATTAGATCCACCAGGGTGAACCATCGCATTGCTTGTAACCGGACTCGATGACAAAACCAGATTCCTTCAAAACCGAAAACAATAAATCCATAAGCAAAACGATTTATCCAGAAATGGGTTTATAGATGATGTGAAAATGATAGCAAAGCTCTATCATTTGGGGGTAAAAGGTTAAAACTTTGGTGGCAATCACTACACGAATCTGTAAAGAGGATCAGGGAGTCTGAAAGATTACCTGGAGGAATCGAATTGAAGGAGAGACGAGAGAGACCATTTACAAGTTCTCGAGAGACTCCTCGTCGTCAACATTTTTGGCCTTACACAGTGAAAGCATAGTATCAGAAGGAGGACCGACCTTGAGGGTTTTAGAAGAGGAACGCGATCCTAAACCTTAATTTTTTGCATTGATATAGTTTGGAATTCTAGAACCAACAACAAAGTCGTTGTAGTATAGTGGTAAGTATTCCCGCCTGTCACGCGGGTGACCCGGGTTCGATCCCCGGCAACGGCGTTCCTTTTTGGTTTTGACACTTTCTTGACATTTACTTAAACTTGCTACACACTAACAAGCAAAAACAGAGTTCAATATTTTCACTTGGGATTGGGACACGAACAATAAAGTGTTTTTTTCTAGTTAATGTGATCTAAGTTCTTGCTATTTATCATCATTCCATATAACAACAACACTTTCCTTTACACAATTAACAACCCGATGTCTTTTATAGTATCCCATCCACCATCATCATCATCATCATCTATGAGCAGCAGAAGAAGAAGCTCCCTTTCGTTTCTTTAACCGAAGAATCGGCAACGTTAACGTTCTGACCCGAACCGTCCTTGTCTCTTACATCCATCAGAGAACAGGTACCAGGAGAATCCGGCGAGAAAACCACGTTCTCCGACGAGAAAACACGTCTCACAGGAGGAGGAACGATCTGCGGAGGAGAAACGGTTGAGAGGTAACGGAGTAGCATCTGTATTATCTCGGTGAAGTTAGGCCGCTCGTTAGGATCTTCTTTCCAGCATGATGTCACTATCAACCCTAGCTCCCCTGGTAGATCCTCTGCACTAGGCCTCAAGTTCTATTAACAAAGACACCAAAATGCTAAGTTTCAGGTTCTTGGAATCAAGTTAGGATTTGATTAGACCAAACCGAACCAAACCGAAACAGATGGTTATATCATCGGTTTAAAATGGATTGAAAGCTAAGTTGTTTATTTATTTTTGTTACCTTGAAGGCAGCAGCATAGGCTGCTTGTAGATTAGACATGCCTTCGAATGGTAACTTGTTGAGGATGAGTTCCCACAAGACGATGGCGAAGCTGTAAGCATCTACTTTGTGGTTATAGTGTTTCTTCTCTCCATGTCTTAATGTAACCGTACTGTACAGCTGTTTCATAGAGGTTTCTTATCAAGACAAAACTCAAACACATGTTTGTTTCACATTTTTAAAAGGTTTAGTAGTAAGATAGTTACCTCAGGGGCCATCCAACGGTAAGTACCAGTCTCTGCGGTCATCATTTCTGTTAACGATTCTTCTCTAGCTAAACCGAAATCAGCTAGTTTAACCGTCTTATGATCCGCGGATAAGATCAGATTCTCTGCAAAATCAAACGCAATTAAGATTATATAAGTTTTTGTTTCCATATAAATTATGTATATGCTTTTACAAAGATGCGGTTTGATTTACCTGGTTTGAGATCGCGGTGAATGATTCCGTGGGAATGCAAACATTCCATGGCACGAGCAATGTCAAGAGCAAACGCTACAGCCAAACGTATATCTAAACGTTTAGGCCGCAAGTTGACTAGATATTTACGCAATGTACCGCCTAGTAGAAGCTCGGTGACTATCACCATCATTGGTTCTTTGCACGCTCCAATGAACTATATAATATAAAATAGATTTACATGATACTCATTTTTAGACAAATGAAGAGATGATTGAAGAGATAAGAAAAAAAGGTGAGAGACCTTGACTAAGTTCTTGTGCTGGACTTTAGACAACATAGCGATCTCTCTTGCAAACCGGCTGTCTCTTTTGGCAATCTCTTCAGGGGACTCTCCTCTTTTTATTATCTTTATCGCCACTGTTTGGTTTCTATACCTAAAACAAAGAGAAGATACAGTTTCAATCAAATGAAACACAGATTGTAATCAGAGACAGATATTTGATCCTTTAACTAAACTCAACAAACTCAGACAAGATATGCAAAGGCCAGAATAGTTATATATGTTCCAAAGCTGAAACAGAGTTCTTACAAAAGGTATGTGTTGTAAGCAAAGCAATGATTAGGGATTAAAAAAAAGAAAGAGACAATCTTTGTACTTTCAGGTTTTTCACTTTACTGTGTGTGGATCATAAAAGTTTTAGAAGTCAAAGCTAGACTTACTTTCCTTCATAGACTTTGGCATGAGCACCTTCACCGATCTTGGGACCAACAAAGAGATGACGAGGATCAACAAGCCATTTAGGATCCAATTCAAACCCTTCGTTTGAGTAAAACCCACTTGCAGATCCCATTTCTTTTTTTCTCCACACCAAGAAAGAACCACTGATTATATATCTTTCTGTTTCTAAACCCTAACTATAGATAGAGGAGATAGTTACCAAAGTTGGAGTCTTTTTGATTGATTAAACATGACAGGGTTGAGTAAAAAAAACTTGGAATTGGAATATGAAACTGTACAATCGGATTGGGGAGAAGAAGAAAGATGCTTTTTTTATAAAGATTCTCAAAGGATGACACAAGAGAATAAAGAACAAACCCCAACAAGAACAAAAAAACTATTAAATCGTTTTGGTTTCTGTAATAAATGGAATATAAATAAATCTGCACGGGAGAGATGGGAATATTGGAGAGCGACAGAGAGATGGAGATGGAGAAGAAGTATGGAGGAACTGAAGTTGACACTTTGAACTGAAGGAAGGAGAAGAAAAGAGAAATAAAAAGACACAACTAGATGGAGGAGATTTGGTCAGAGTTTGATGATTCGTGTTCGTTTGGTTAATGATTTTTAAGTGGAAATTTAAATAAAAAAGTTTATTTTTTTAATGGCTTTTCAGAATATAATTAAGAAAAGAAATTGGAAGTGGTTTGCTTTTTCCGCGTAGGCGTCAGTGAGGAGGTGACGAGAAATCTCCTTACCTCTATTCGAGAAAACACTTGGAGACGCGGATGCACCACCAGCCACCGGTCCTTTTCAACCTCTTTTTTTTTTTGTTTATTTTTTCAAGAAGTTTTTGTATAGAAGAGCATACATGATAGCTAAAAGAACTAAAAGAACATACATTTGATTCATACTATATATGTAAAATTGTAATGTAACAATTTTGCATCGAGTGCATTCTTTTTTTTTTTTTTTGGAGCACAATCGAGTGTATTCAATTCGTTGAATTTTGTTGGATACTGGTTAAGTTATGCATGACTAATTTTACCAGTAAAAAGCAAATACAAGTATATTTTTTTTTATGGTCGATTGTCAGCTTTCGGTAAATCCCATCACGGGAATTTATATTAAAAAGCTAGTTGACAACTTTGACTTTCATATGGATCTTAATAAGAGTTTTAATTTTGAGAGGGACGACGTTATCTTAAAAGGACAATGTGGGCATATGATAGAATAGCGTTCGAAATGATGAATGATTGAGAGAATCCTCCCAAAAGCTTTTCAACGCTTAAATAATAATAGAAACTAGTTAGAGTATTAGAGATTGGGAATATGATTACCCGACCAGGTTATGCTGGTGAGGGAAGGAGAAGTCTCCTCAGTTGATATCAAACATAATTATTGTATCTTTGACCATAGTTATGCATAACTCATTCTTCGTATGCCAAATAGAAAAGGTATTTAATAACAGTTGTATTTACATATGGACTGTGCATTGTTGCACAAAAGACTGAACTGGCTGCCAATGGTGCTTTGAAAAGAACACCTTATACAATTAGTCACATGTGTCACGAAAAGATGTATGACAATGACATAATGACACTATACACAACACATCTTTTTCTTAACTTAGCGTATGTATTAAGTCATTGCCATGTCGACATCATGTTAATTTTAGTTTTTGCTTAGCCGATTTCAAAATTACCAACTTCGAAAAATAGATTACAGTGTAAGTTTGTTCAGAATAAGTTGATTACTGAACCAAAGATTGTAGTGGTAAGTGGGTTGTTGGAGCTAACTTTGTTAGATTTACATGTGTTCTATAGAGCCATTCCTTGGGGGTCCTTTTCTTTGTTTTTGACCAAAACTGTAAAGTGTCAGTAGAAAATCTCGTCGGTGAGGTAACAGCCCAAAAGAAGGAGATAGGTGGGATCCATTTACTTACGCCACGACCGTGTCCTTCTGTACTTTCTCTCGATCAGCTGATTTATTTATTTATAACATTTGTTTTTTGTCGTCATGAAAAATAATTGATGATATACTAACAAAAAGTTATCAAATTAAATTCATACCTTTTTTAGGATACTAGGTTATGTAGCTCATAAAACAGAATAATTGTCATTTTTAAAAATGGAGTTACAAAATTATAATTATGCAGTTCTCGTGTCTAGCCGTCTAGGTGAGCAATGCTCGGACTTCGGACACCAGACCAGCATAAGCAAGAAACCACCACATTGGGGTTCATAGGTAAGTAACAAGGAGCAAGCAAGCCAGCCAATAAAAATAAATAAAGTGAACAAACCAATTGTAAATTATAAGTTTTCTGAAACCAAACCAACACTGGACTGTCAGCCGCTCGATTATCCGGTTTGCCATCATTGCATATACATAATCAAATTATAAAAAAAGATTCATGTAGCCAATTAAACCGATATATCCCAGTAGACCAAATGATGGTTACATGGTTTCAAGGGATCATCATATACCTCCATGTTTTTCTTTTCTTTTACTGCTATAATAACATAGCTACCAAAGATAAAGTCTCATATTGTTGTAACTAATTCTTGTAATGTAATAGAGGAGTGTGGTTTCTTAACCTGACTTCCTGTAAATGCTGTAAGCCACGGCTATGGTTGCCACAGCCCCAACTGCGGCAGCTCCCAACAGAAGCTCTTCTTTCTCAATCGATCTGAACCAGTTTTGTTTCACGGATCCTTCTTTCTTGGCTGGTTCTGGAGCTTGCTCCTGGCAACATGAAACCCCGTTTGCACCTTGGCAGCAACCTCCTGTGAATCCCTTCTTCTCCACTTGTACGCCGTTTCCGTTTTGGATTCTATGCTCATCCGCCTCTTTCACAGCTTCCTCACCCTCGGGTATTAGTCCCATCTTCCCCCTGAAGCAGAAATTACATAGATATTGAAAACTGAAATACAGCGGTGAATGAACCTGAAAGGTCCCTTGACAAGCTAAAGTGAGTACAGATTACATGTGTACCATTTGCAGTGTTTAGAGAGAAACTTGTTCACTTTTATTCTAGCTATTCGTTGCAGTATCATACTAGTTAGACATAATATGGACTTGCAACACTCATTAGCAAACATAGTTCTATAAAAAACGGTTTAGGTTCCAAAACGAAGGTATACATTTAGTGAAAAGTTTACAAGCATCGATGTCAGGTGTAAAGCTGATTTAATAAGACATATCTACAACAAGCAGAGAAACATACCTGGAAAGTTTTTGTATGATTTCTCCTTTCGCAATATGCTGATCAAGCATAGCAGGCACGTCATCAGGAGTCACATAGCCATACCTATACAATAGCAAGACCATCCGAAAATGCATAAGATCCCCTGTGACAGTTCAATTTCTTTTCTGACTTATAAAAGACGTTTTTCTCACCAGTGACCAGAAACATTTCCAGCTGAATCAGGACTGAACACAATCAAGTTTCCAGCATACTTGTGCCCACCGATATGAGAACACGGCTTAACAAAGATCTTTCCAGAAAGTCCACGCGAACCTATCTCCTGCTCAAACTTCTCCATAAGAGCTGGTCCACAAACACCACATCTCTTATCACGGCTTCCATGAGCACACACAAAGACAAAAGAACCAGATAACTCTTCCTGAACCCCAGAGGTCCACGGTTTTCCATTAACAAGCACATCTTCCACAAAAGCATCCACATCAGTCTCCTTTATCGCCCTAAGAGAAAGTAGGTGTACAAAGGATTAGGAGATTCAGAACCAAGATAAGTACAAGATCCATAAACAAATTAGATTATGGAATAAGTAATCGAGAAGTGAATATCAACACCATGACCAGAAACTAGCTTCTCAGATCTAATCTCGAGTTTAACACCATCATCTGAGTATCTACAGTTTCTAAATCGATCAATGGTACAGTCCAGAGAAATCGAACTACCAAATAAGAATTCGAATCAACACATCTCCATCCGATTAATCTTAATCGCTTTAGGGAAAGTAAGTGTACAAGGATGAGAAACAAGATAACAACAAGATCCATCAGATTATGGAATAAGTGATAGAGAACGTAAGTCATGATCGGAAACTAGCTTCTCAGATCTAATCTCGAGCTTGACACCATCATCTCTACAACTGAAAGACCTTAAATCTGAGTATCTACAGTTTCTAAATCAATCAATCGTATCCACAGAAATCGAACTACCAAACACGAATTCGAAGCTAGCTGAGAATCGTAAACTCACTTGTATCTGATCATCTCAGGGAAAATCAACACATCTCCATCCGATTCACCTCCACCACACACCGTCAAGTTCGTCTGCAACAAACATAAACGCTCTCAACAATCAGCAAGCTACGACAGAAAAGAAAACGAATCTACACGATTACTATACCTTAACGGCGAAATCAGCTCTGCGATCCTTGAACGACTTAGCGAAACGCTGCGGAAGACCTTCGGTTTCGACGCGAGGAAGCCAGGTCTCGTGGCTCTTGTAGCAGAGGAACACGTGGCGACCGTACGGTCCAACGGAGCCGGCGAGTGTGCCGGTGTACATCTCCTGCCGTTTGAATCCGTAGAGCTCGTCGTCTGAGACCGGTGCAGCGTTAGTGTTGTTCTCTACTTCCGCCATCGACGAGTACTTTAGGGATTCGACGAAGAAGCAGAGGGGAGGAGAGTTGAAGAAGCGAAGCGATCGAAATGAAGGTGTTAGATATTTCGTTATCATTTACTTATAATTTTCGAAAAAAAAAATGAAGGAAAAGTTTGGTTTGTATTTTTGTGGAATCTGAACAACCGTCGCTCTCTCGTGCCCACGCAAATTGAGCCTGAAATTAAAATGACTGGTTGGTGATATGAGCATTGTACCTACCACGTTTCACCGTCGTTCGTTTGCTGACCTACCTATAGCTTTACTCGTCCGTCAAACTGCGTCAGTGACTGACTGTTACTTTAGTTAGACCAAGACTGTTTTGATTATTTTTAATTTTTACTACCTCCGTTCCCAAAAATAAGATTTTCTAGAGTATTCACGCTTATTAAGAATATAATTAATGTTTACAATTTATCTTTTCTTTTTTATTTTTATACGCTTTTTAATATCTATCTACCAATAGAATTTGAATAACTCAAATATTCTCAATTAATGTTTCTCAAAAGCATACAAAAGTACCTTAATAATATAGAAAATCTATCTTTGTGAAACAAAATTTTTTTCTAGAAAATCCTACTTTCAGAAACGGAGGTAGTATTACTTAAGAATATATAATCCATTTTGCATGCTAATTGTCTGACTATAACCGGGACAATTGTTTTTCACAAAAAAAAATTTTACACAACTCTGAAAAACAAATCTTTCTATCATAAAAAAAAAAATATTTGCCACAAATATCTTTCGATTAAAGCGATTATATTTAGTAGGCAAATCAAAAGGAATGTGAAGAATAAATGGTTGATTCCCAATCTTTTTTGGTTTCTACTTTCTAGAGTACCCACGTACCTACCAAACTGATGTATTGTGTGGATCAATGTTGGACCGATGTGTGGACTCGAATGGTTAATCTAGGCAAATCAAAAGACGTTGTGGAGTTTTCGAGTACACAGAACCTCTTCTCCTTTTTCTTTTTCCTTTTCCATGTAAGTCACACAAAGCCAACAAAATTACTCATCCAATCAAAATTTCTAACAACCAAACGTTGATTTATTGTATACAGATTAATCCAAAGAAAAAAGGTTCCTTCAAAATTTTAGATTATTTTATGTACTTAAAGAGAAAACCTTGATTGACAAGCTAACTAATATTTTCATAGTTGGATTAAAAGAAACTTCGTTTCCAATATGTACAACTTCACCACAATGTGAAAACACAGCAATAGTAATGAAATCATCCAGTAAGATAAAACACACATCAGTCCAAAGTCTAGACAATCCCCACAACCAAAAATCATTATACACTTGACTAACACAGATTAGAAGAAATCAATTTCCAAATAATTACCAGAAGGCTTCACATCAACAGTTGGCGGCTTACCATCTCCCTGACTACGACTACAACCATGTCCTTGACTCTGAGCATGTCCTTGACTCTGAGCATTGTCCACGATCTTCACCGGCTGTGGGACTTGAGGCGGGTTGGTGCATCTGATCAAAGCCCAGTTAATACTCTGAAAAAACGGATGCTGCTTAATCTCAGTAGCTCCCCTCCTATAAGCCAACCTATGCTGAGGCTCCTTCACCAGCAACCCTCTGATCAAGTCCCTAGCCGCAAAGCTCACACTAGGATGCTCAGGAAACTTCAACGGCTGTCCAACCACATTGAACAGAGTCGCTCTGTTCACGTCTCCTCTAAACGGCGTCTTCCCAAACAGAAGCTCGTACAAGAATATCCCAAACGTCCACCAGTCAACCGCGCTTCCGTGCCCTTCTCCTTTGATGATCTCTGGCGCTAAGTACTCGTGTGTTCCAACAAACGACATGGAACGTGCGCTTGTCGGTTCTGCCATCAGCTCCGGGAGTGGTCTGACTTGCCGTGCCGTCTCGTTTAGTTTCTTCTTGTTCTTGCTTTTGGACAAGAACCGTGGAGTGAAACACACTGGTTGGATGCAGTCTGGTTGGACGATGCAGCTCTGACTGTCTACGCAGCTCGGCTGGATGCAGTAGCTTGAGGGTTTGGATTCGAGAGTGGTGGTTGCTGCGAATCGAACTAGGGTCGGGGAGACTGAACATCTCAGGGAGAGATCGAAGTCTGAAAGCATTATGTGTCCGTCTTCCCGCACTAAAACGTTCTCTGGCTTCAGGTCTCTATATATGATGCCAAGCATATGGAGATACTCCATCGCTAGAAGTACTTCTGCGACGTAAAACCTGCAAAAAAAGACATCAAAATCGCAACTTTTTGAGCAAAAAGCAAACATTATAAACTGTGTGAACACAAATCAACATCAAAATCCATACTTTTTAAAGTAAAATGCAAACGTTTAACCACAAGAACGAAACCAACATCAAAATCAATACTTTTATAGCAAAACTCAAACGTTTAACCACTATAACGCAAATTAATATAACGCAAATTAACATCAAAATCCATATCTTTATGTACCAAACACAAAACGTTTAACCACGAGAAAGCTAACAAACATCAAAACATATACTTTTAGCAAACGATTAACCACAAGAACCAAACCAACATCAAAATCGCAAACCTTAAACATTTAGAACGCAAACGGCAGTGTTGAGAGTTTGAGTTTTGGTTACCTAGCAGCATGTTCCGGGAAGTACTTTCCGGGCTGTTTCTGCCGGAGAGAATGCAGATCACCACCGGGACAAAACTCCATAACCAGACAGGAATGATTCTCCGTTTCGAAGTGCGAGTAAAGCGTCGGCAAGAACGGGTGGTCTAAGGACTGGAGTATCTCCCTCTCCGTCTGAGCCCTCACAAGCTTCTTCCTCGCCGCGATAGCTGCTTTCTCCATCACCTTCACGGCGAAAGTCTCTCCCGTTCCGATCAACTCCGCCAAGTAAACAGTCCCGATGTCGCCTCCTCCGAGCCGCTTCACCAGCTTGAAATCTTTAGCCTCGAGAGACGACCCGACCCGAGAACGAACCTCCTGAATCGCCACCCATCGCTTGTCGTTGTTAGCCCTGTGAGGCTTGTTGTAACCGGCGTTGCTGCTCAACCCGCTCGTGCTGCTCTCGTCGCTCCCCGTGCTTCCTCTGTACGTCAACACGCCCATCTTCTCGAGATCGATTCCTCCGACGCCGCCGAGTGTGCTCGCGCAGTCGCTGAAGCTCTGCTTGGCTTCTGAGTAGAGCGGTGCTGTGTAGAATGTGTTGGTCGGGCTCGGGTAGAACCTCGGCTCTGGCTGTTGTTTCTTCTTCTTCTGCTTCTGTGTGAGCTGAGATGAAACAGAGTATTGTTGTAAAACTTCAGGGGAAGTTTGTGTTGTTGTTAATGGCGGTTCTTGCTTCTTGGTGGCTCTTGAATCGATGGACACGGATGTAATAGAGCATTTGGATTTGGCTTGAGTGTTTCTTGGTTTGGAAGATGAACCGGCGCGATCGATTGAGAGATCCATTGAAGGTGTTCGATGCTTCAAAACAGAGGAAAAGAAAACGAAAAAAAGTGAGATAAAGAAACGATTTTTATATTCGGAAAAAGGAAAGATTACGGTAACAATAACATGATTACGTCTGAATGATTGGGATGTTGCTTAAACTTCATCAACTACAACGATTCTAAGTAACCGCCGAGAAAAAAAACAGAGAGGAGAAAAAGGTTTTTTGAGTCTTTCCCGCGAAAATTTCAGAGACAGAAACAGAGGAGATGAGTGAAGTGAAAAAGGAACCTGCTTTTCTGACGTTGACTGAGAATCTTTCTTCTTCGTTGACGAGTTAGTCTTCTTGATCCGATCCCATCAATGTATTATAGAGAGAGAGAGAGAATCGATTAAAGAAAGGTGTAGTTGCTTCTGCTCGTTCTCTCCTCTGTTTTTTTCTTCAGGTGAATGACGAAGACAAGAGGGGGAAAATTAATAAGAAAAAAAATAGAAATATGTTCGTCGTTTAATGGGAAAGTTAAAAACTTTTTGCACTTCTCGATCTTGCGATGTTCCCTCTAAAGCAATGTTTCTTGTTTCTTTGCTTTCTTTCTCTTTGTTATATTGTAATTGTCTTGTTTAGGAAAAGGCTAACTACTGTAATTAAGTAGGGGAGCCGCTTCTAAGCACTAGTTAGTGGATTATATTATACACTCGGTGGTGTATTTGTTATTTCTATGCTATCATGTTTGAGTTATTAGTAGTATTTAATAGCAGGGTCGTAAACATATAGGGCCACCACATTAATTCTGGGCATATTCGATGAATCTTGAGTTCAAAAAATTTTAAAATATGAAATTCACTGATGTCTCTTACTATGATAGTTTTTTTATTATATGGAAGTTTGGATAAATCCAACTTTTGGTTGAATATGGTTCTTTTTGTGACTCAATAAAAGATTTTTAAAAGAACCAAGAGGACTGTTGGGCCACGCTTTACCACCAAATTCCTATAATCCCATCCTATGAAAGGCTCATAGGTATAGTTCAGACTGTTCAGTTTATATCGAAACACTATTAGTAAATAATCATTAAAATTTAATTAAATTTACCATGGTGTTCGTATTAGAAGGAAAAAGTTGATGGAAAGTATGATGGATATGCCAATTTCTGTGATTGATGTGCGTGTGCGCCAAAGAATTTTGTCAGAATAAAAATAATTTTAGGGATCAAACAAGGTAGTAAGTATATATTAACCCACGAAAAAATCAGGTCATAATCTGACTATCATATAATTCTATTAACAGCTTCAAAATGTAGACTTCATTTTTACAAAAAAATTGAGTAAAGTTTTTCAAATTAAACATAAACAAAATTGCAGAGTATGAATTTTCATCCACAAGTTCGAAAAATATAGCAACGAGAAACGATTTAAAAACAAGGCCATATAAAAAGCTTAGTAAAACAAGAACAAAGAACACATAACTAGTGATTGCGATTCCCACAACCACGATCATTCTTACATAGTTACTAAATGACTAGTCGGATTTTATGGAACCTTACTCGAATTTAAATGGCTTCTCCCTTATGTTATTTTTTTTTGCATTGCACCCGGTCTTGTGAGTACATTGACTTGAATGTTAGAAAAAAAAATTGGATGAATTTGACAAAAAAAAATTGGAGGAATAACTTATTTTATCTCGCCTCAAGTTTCATTGTTATTTGTTTCAGATACTTTTTTCGATAGGCTATATCTGTTGGTTCTGTTTCAGATACTATATTTGTTTCAGATATAACAATCCTCAATATTCAAACTTACTTTCCGAACTCACAGAATGAAATATAATTCCATATCAGTCTTTATAAAATCAATCTGAAGAAGAAAGGTTGGCTTTATGACATATTCAAGAAAAATGTTTTAGTTCATATCTATCAACAAAAAAATAAAGATTAAAAATTGAATTTTTTTTGTTCAAGAACAAATTTTTTACATTTAATTTGTTTATTATATGCGATTTTGATTCACTAATTGTTTCTACTTTTTCTTGTTTCGGCAATTTATATTGTTTGTAACTAGTTGTTTCACTTGACTCCCTTTGATAGGCCTCTGGACTCCGGGAAATGATGTTTTCGCCGGCAAAGAATTGTAATTCTACCTTGGATTAATATAAATAGTGTTCTAAAAAACAAACGGCGTAACGCAATATGCATACTAGTTACTATTACTGGATATAATTATTGATTGGATGTTAATTCATTATAAGAGAGAAAAAAAAAAGTAGTTTTTTTGTGCGTCAATCTACGTTGGATTACGCATTAAACTCTTCAACTGATCATTAATTCGCAAGTAAAAATAAATAAAAGAACTTATCTGCTTCAGTGTAGAAAGAAATATGCGCGCGAGACAAGCGTTATCCATTTTCAGAACTCTATTTGCAGATAATATTTTCTAATCGATGAGATTAATTATACATGGAATCATAAACATTAGATATTAATTGCACCAATGCAGCTTCGTTGGTGAACGTTAATTAGAGTACTTTATATCACGAGACATGTATTCGATTGAGACGGCTAGTACACTGAACCAGCGTTGATGAAAACAGATGAATTAATACGCATTTTAGTAAGAAAAAAAAAAGAAAGCAAAGAAACAACTTTGATAAAAACAGATGAATTAATAGTTATTAAATACTCTTCCTATTAACACTGACCAACTTTTTAATGTAGTAAACGGAAGCTACGATCTAGGCGTCGCACCAAAAGGCACACATGGACGCACGTGAACTCTCGGCAACAACACGTGGACGAGGGCTCTTGTCGTCCTTCGGCGCATCTTCTTTTTTTCTCCCAGTGCATCCATTATATAGTCTTGCACTTGCAAAATATTCGTCTATTGCGAACGGTAGTACGGTAGGTGACACAAACCACCGATGCCTATTATCAAATTAAACTTTGATTATCAAAGCCACATATTGTTTAAGTATAATGAATGGAATAGAATAATGAGACGATATAAGGAGGCCGCTAAAATTTGAGGTGACAAATGGGCCCTAATTGTTTTAATACTTTTCAATATGGAGTCCAAAACATGAATATTTGACTATTGTATGGGTGAAGTCCGATCACTTCAAAATACTATTGTTTTCATATTAAGGGTCTAAATTACACTATACAATTCAAAGAACATACCTGAAACCTGACTTGTACCTAGTGTCTGGAGATTTAACAGATCAAAACAGACCTTACAAACTGGAGTCACCAGGTCGCCCATGTTGGATAAGCTTCATAGATAGCTTAGGAAACAAGTTATTCATAAAAGAAAAGTTTGAATAACTAAAAGGAAGATTAGGATATAAGTTAAGTTTCCTATATCTTGATGTAATAGGTTAAGTTAAGGATCCCTATTATCTATATAAGGAGATCAAAGGTGTAAGGTGATCTCATAAGTTAAGAGAAATAAAACGAAGCTACTGTTTTATATATTGCATTGTATACGATCCTTGGTGACTAGATTTGGTATCAGAGCACCAGGTTGTATTGGGATTGCAATTTAGAAGCTGTATCCATGGCTGATACGAAAGCTTTGACGGAGGTGAAAGCACTAGGAAGAAGAGAAGATGTTCCGAGTGCTGTAGTATGTCCGATGCTCAACACAACGAACTACAACGTTTGGGCAAAACAGATGAAGCTTCTACTGAAAGTTCATAAGGTGTGGGGTTCTATCGACCCAGGCACAGACGATGAAGAGAAGAATGATCTCGCAACGGCACTTCTGTTTGGATCGATACCAGAGAGTCTGGTGTTGCAAGCTGGAGAAGATGACTCCCCTAAAGATATTTGGGAAGCTATTAAATCCAAGAACCTTGGTGCTGAACGCGTGAAAGAAGCTCGTCTACAAACACTAATGAATGAATTCGACCGTCTGATTATGGATGACTCAGAAAGCATTGATACTTTCTCTGGAAAGTTATCAGAACTTGCATCGAAAGCGGCCTCGTTAGGGCAAAGTATTGATCAGCCGAAAATTGTCAAGAAATTCTTGAATGGTCTACCTGATAAGTTTATTCACATGACAGCATCACTGGAGCAGCTGTTGGATTTGAATAAAACACCGTTTGAAGACATTGTTGGAAGACTTAAAGCATATGAAGAACGCCTCAAAGGCAGGAAAACGCATGATCATCAGAACAATCTTTTGTTCTCAAGCTCTGAAACATCTAATGATCAGAACTCGAGAGGAAGAGGTAGAGGAGGATCATACCGAGGTCGTAGTCAAGGAAACAGAGGTAGAGGACGTGGTAGAAGTAGCACTGGCGATAGGAACAAAGACAAGAGGGACTACTCGCAGATCACGTGCTTTCACTGTAAAAAGAAGGGTCACTTCAAGTCTGTTTGTCCTGAGAAGAAGAATGACGATCAAGAGCTCAACAAGACTGAAACAGAGGTTGCGGATGCTGCGCTCTATCTACATGAAGTTTTTTTCCTTAATGAAGAAAAAGTGTTGCCAAAAACACTTGAACCGAGCAAGAAAGAAGAAGGAATGTGGTACTTGGACAATGGTGCAAGTAATCATATGACTGGTGAGAAGTCATATTTTTCAGAGCTCAACGAAAACATTAAAGGGAAAGTGAAGTTTGGCGATGGCTCGTGCGTAGAGATCAATGGCAAGGGATCAATTCTTTTTGAAGCAAAAACAGGGGAGCAGAAGATGCTAACTGATATATATTATATTCCTGACCTGAAGAGCAATATAATTAGTTTAGGTCAAGCAACGGAACAGGGCTGCGACGTTAGAATGAAAGAAAATTATCTAACAATACGTGATCCAAGTGGGAGACTTTTGACAAAAGTTTTAAGAACTTCTAACAGACTGTATAAAGTCTCTCTCAAGGTCGGAAGTCCTACATGTCTACTCACAAAGATCAAGGAAGAACCGTGGAGATGGCACGCAAGACTCGGACACGTCAGCTTCAAGACCATAAGGAACATGGCAGCACGTGAGATGGTTCAAGGATTGCCTGAGATACCGGAAGTAAAGCAAATATGTGACTCGTGTTTGGTTGGCAAGCAAACAAGACAGTCTTTTCCCTCGGCAAGTTCATATAGATCAAGCCGTGCATTGGAGCTATTGCACGCTGATCTTTGTGGTCCGATATCTCCTGCAACCCCATCACATAACAAATATATTTTTGTTATAATAGATGACCACACAAGGTATATGTGGTCAATTCTACTACGAGAGAAGAGTGATGCGTTTGAAAGATTCAAGATGCTTAAAACTCTTGTTGAAAAGGATTACGACAAGAAAGTTTTAATGCTTCGTACAGACAGAGGAGGGGAGTTTACTTCCAATGAGTTCCAAGAATACTGCAATAAAGAAGGCATCAAGCGTCAGTTAACAGCTCCCTACACACCACAACAAAACGGTGTGGTCGAAAGGAGAAACCGTACGTTGATGGAGATGACGAGAAGCATGTTAAAGGCAATGAATGTTCCAAACTACATGTGGGGTGAATCAGTTCGTCACGCAACCTACCTTATCAACCGTGTGCCTACTAGAGCTTTAAAGGATCAGACTCCATATGAGAGCTTGAAGGGAAGGAAGCCTAGTGTAAGTCACATCAGGGTGTTTGGGTGCGTTGCACACGCAAAGGTGGACTCTGTTCACCTGAGGAAGCTAGATGATCGATCACAAAAGCTAGTACACCTCGGTATCGAGCCCGGCTCGAAAGCATATCGTCTCTATAATCCTGATACAAAGAGGATAATAGTAAGCCGAGATGTAATATTTAATGAAGAAACTGCTTGGGATTGGAAGGGAGTTGATAAAGCTAAGAACAACTCTGGTAGCTTTCAGATGACGTGGGGAACTACACTTGATATAGGCAGTGGTCCGTTTATGACAGGAACACATCAAGAAGAAAGCATCGCTACAGATACAGAGCATCTTGAGACCGAAACAGAGACAACACATGCGGAAGAAACAAGTGAGCCGACTGCAACTCAGGAACTAAGACGATCATCTCGTGAAACAAGCAAACCAAGTTATCTTAATGACTACATCTTGCTTGCTGAGATAGAATGTGAGTTGTTGCTGCTCTCTATTAATGACGAACCTGCGACCTTTCATGAAGCAAAGGACAACAAGCGATGGACGAATGCTTGTGAAGATGAGATCGACTCCATCAACAAGAATAACACTTGGATATTGGTGGATAAGCCAGCAGGAGTCAAGATCATTGGTCTTAAGTGGGTTTTCAAGATAAAAAGAAATGCAGATGGATCAATCAACAAATTCAAAGCGCGTCTTGTAGCAAAGGGATATGTACAAGAGCATGGAATTGATTTTGATGAAGTTTTTGCTCCAGTAGCTCGACTAGAGACTATAAGATCACTAATCGGCTTGGCTGCAGCAAATAAATGGGAGATTCATCATCTAGACGTTAAGACAGCTTTCTTGCACGGAGAGCTCAACGAAGATGTCTATGTATCACAGCCTGAAGGGTTTGAAAAGAAGGGAGAAGAGCATAAGGTTTTCAAACTCTCAAAGGCTTTATACGGCTTAAAGCAGGCTCCTCGGGCTTGGAACACAAAGCTAGATCAGATTCTGAAGAAGTTGAAGTTCAAGAAGTGCACGAAAGAGAGTTCAGTATATCGAAAAGAAGATGGAGATAAGCTGCTTATAGTAGCTGTATATGTGGATGATTTATTTGTTACGGGAAATTCTGTCAAAGAGATCAAAGAGTTCAAGAAGGCGATGTCACAACAGTTTGAGATGTCCGACTTGGGCATATTAACGTACTATCTTGGAATGGAAGTAAAACAGAGCTCACAAGGCATTACAATCAAGCAAGAAGCATATGCACTACGTATACTCAAGGAAGCAGGAATGGATGATTGCAACGCAGCTTATATTCCTATGGAGTTCGGCCTGCAACTTTCTAAAGCACTCGATGAACCTGAGATCGATGCAACTTTATATAGAAGAAGGATAGGATGTCTGAGATATTTAATGCATTCAAGACCGGATTTGGCGTTTTCTGTTGGGATCTTAAGCAAGTATATGCACTCACCGCGCAAGGCTCATGGTGATGCATTAAAGCAAGTTTTAAGATATCTGAAAGGTACTTATGGATATGGTATGTTGTTTAAACGTGGAGGATCTCAGAAACTCATTGGATACAGCGACAGTAGCCATAACACAGATCCAGACGACGGGAGGAGTACAACAGGACACTTGTTTTGTCTCGGAGAAACACCTATAACATGGTGTTCTCAGAAACAGGACACGGTGGCTTTATCCTCTTGTGAAGCTGAGTTCATGGCCGCAACGGAAGCTGCAAAGCAAGCCATTTGGCTACAAGATCTTTTGAGTGAGATTACTGGAAGAGAGGTTGAGAAGACGTTGATTCGAGTCGACAACAAATCAGCCATAGCACTCGCAAAGAATCCTGTGTTCCATCGTCGAAGCAAGCACATTCAGAAACGTTTTCATTTCATCCGAGAGTGTGTTGAAAGAGACCATATAGACGTGGAGCATGTACCTGGAACTAAGCAGAAAGCGGACATCCTAACTAAAGCTTTAGCAAAGATCAAGTTCAAGGAGATGAGAGAGTACATTCAAGTTCAAGACCTAAGTGAAGATGGCTTGAAGCTTAGAAGGGAGAATGTTGGATAAGCTTCATAGATAGCTTAGGAAACAAGTTATTCATAAAAGGAAAGTTTGAATAACTAAAAGGAAGATTAGGATATAAGTTAAGTTTCCTATATCTTGATGTAATAGGTTAAGTTAAGGATCCCTATTATCTATATAAGGAGATCAAAGGTGTAAGGTGATCTCATAAGTTAAGAGAAATAAAACGAAGCTACTGTTTTATATATTGCATTGTATACGATCCTTGGTGACTAGAGCCCAATGCCCTAATGGCTTTAATAGTTTACCTAACTCTTGCTGATTTGCATCCACTTAGGAATGAACTGAAGATAATCATCAGGTGGGTTTTCCGCCCATCTTTCAAGTACAAACGATCACTCGTTGAATGTTTGTACTTCCTTACCTAAGACTTCCAATATATCATGTTCATTGTCGAAAATAATTTTTTTTTTAGATAAAACCACTCCTTCGATTTTCTTTCTGTAATTGCCATTTTAATTGTGTCCTCTACTTCTATGGATAGTGCCATCAACGTACATGATATTCTGTTAGATTATGTTATATATAAGATACAATCTTCTATAGATTTTGTACTTACGATAATCTTGTAACAACTCAGGCTATATGCCTTGTCAATAGAACGACTCCTCAAGGAGATTTACCAACTTTTTCATGCTTCTCTTCCAGGGGAGAACTTTGGTGATAGTATCTTACACATTGATGTTTGCCAAGAACTTAACTCTAAACAGTTTATTATAAACTACTGATTGATTGAAGAATTAATTCTAAAACTAACAATACAAGAATCAGAAATTAAAAAAAAAAAGCAACTGGTAGTGGTGAAAACAAAAGCAAAAACTCAAACCAGTTTCACTTGACAACGCAAGAAATGGTATGAACTGGGAACTGTATGTACAACACTAGCCCACTCAACAATTCCCCAAACTTTCATCAACACCACCACTACGTATTTCAAGCGCAATCACCGAACACCAAATCTCCTTGTTTTCACGATCACGCTTCTCAAACTTGTCCCACAAGATTAAGAGTTTCCCACCGTAGTTAGCTATTGCAATGACACCAACACCACAAGTCTTTTTCAATACCTCAAAACCTTTGACCATTCTCCGTCTTTTAAGCTTTTTGTCATACCAAAAGAAATCTCTTTCACCACAAGAATACCTAACATGATCAATCCAACACTTTCTCCCAGCGTCGCATCGTTTTGATGAAACTCCCCATCGACCTTCTTTTGGATCATAATAACGATTATTATTCTCTCTGGTCTCAATGTATACCCTTCCATTGGTCACGTTAATTGTTTTAATTAAAGATGAGTGGAGCTCAGGGCCAGGGTCAGGTAAAGATTCCCAAGTTTGAGTATTTGTATCGAAAACCTCAGCCCAATTCTTGGATTTCTCTGCATTGCAACCACCCATTACATATATTTTCCCATCAAGGGCCACCGCGATAGCATTCTCTCGAGCCACTTTCATTCTAGGGGCTTCACACCATCTGCCTTCACGTTTACCCCATGAGGCGAGAACCCCTTTATTACGGACCCAGAGCAGGGATGAGTTGGGAGAGATACTGTCCTGTTCGAGTTTGTAGTATTTTGAACAAACCTTGATATGATTTTGGTACATGAGGAGAATATGAAGAAGGTATTGCTACGAACATAGTATTTCTTCCGGTAGAATTATTATTCTCCTCCTCCTCCAATTCATTGGTTAGGGTTTGATCAGGTTTTATCCACATGCTGTACCAAGAAGGAAGACGGTTGTCGGGTAACTTTAGGCAGACATGAAGGATATGTTTACATGTTTTGGAGTGATATCGCGCTTTGTTTAGCTCACAGGAAAAGATGAGAGAGTGAAACTTTTTGGACACTAGGGAGAGTTTAGGGTAGTACGACCTAGATATGAGTGATAAGCAAGTTACGACGATCTCATCCGGAAGCGACGAAAACATCTGCGGAGGATTTGTTGATGTCTTGCTCGGCGGTGCTTCTTCTAGTTCCATCTTCATAGTTAAAGAACACATAACTAGGTTAGGTCGTTTATGGTGTCAGCATATAAACTACAAAACTAACCTCTTGAGTAATTGCAAAATTGCAAAACTAACCCCTTGAGTAATTGCAAAATTGCAAAACTAACCCCTTGTTGAGTAATTAAAATAAGAGTACACCAAACCGGCCTGACCTCAGGAAAACACATATATAGTTGTTTCGCTTGTGCATGTTTTCTTTGACTTGCCGTTTCATATCATTTTCTGTCCCGATGAGGCCATAGGAACGGCAACTGCAACAGTGAACATGAAGAGCATGCTGACAAGAAGTATACATGTTCTTGTAGATGATCTCCTGTACCCTCAAAATAGCACTATCCCCCAAAAAGTGCTCACAAGTGGAAGTGGCTGAAGCTCATTAAAACCGAAGTATAAAGATGTGTACTTTTTATTTTACTCCATAGAATTTATGTTACTAGTAAAAACCTGAACGGCTTTTACCAAAAAAAAAAGAAAAACCCTGACCAGCGACTGCAGCTGCATAACCAGCGGTTTCACCGCCCATAAACTCATTACCAAAACCACAGGCACAGAGAAATCCAGCCAATAAAGACCATCCTCTACCGTTCCGGTCGTATAGGCCAAATAGAGAAAAATTTGATGTTAAAAGTATAACACCACTCACACATAAAGATACTGATAATACGAAAGGAAAGAGGCAATTACCCGATTGAATCTTTATACTCTCGTTAGACGAAGCATATCTAAAATATATGGAATCAGTTAAATCGCTTCTCTATCTAGCGTGGACGACCAAAACAAACTTTGTAAAAATATACCTTTCCGATATAACTGATTCATGAAATTGAAAATGACACACAACGACAATCAGCCTCATACAAGCAGAAAATCATTACGCTTCACTTGGAATCTTTCATGACTGATTTTTTTTTTTTTATCACACCGTCTTCTATCCAGAGCCGGTCTTAGAATAAGTCAAAGAAGAACTGGCTTCCAGCCGTCGATATTATTAAAATAAAACGGCCTATTTCAAGTAAAGTGTCTTCGGTGTAACTAGTCGTTTAGGTATGAATGATGATTGTAAAGGCCAAGGTTCTTAGGTACAAACCATGACAACAGACCAATTTTTCTTATTTTGCTTCTGGTCTTTTAAAAATCATGACCGGGCTGCTTCTACTACCTTGAACGGCAATATCTATCTTTTCTATCCTCTTCAATAATGGTCAATAATACTCACCATTTGTGTACTGATTAAAATATCAAAACTTACAATATCCAGTGTGAACCGCTCTCTTCAATTATTAAAACATTAGATAATGTGAAATTGATGTTAAATATAATGTCGTAGAAGCGTGACCACCCCCAGCTACCCCCGGTATAAATATACTAACGTGTCACACATACTCTTCACATAGTAGTAATCGACAAAATTCATTTATACAGCTCGTGTATATAGATTGTGGGGTTTTAAATGATGTATGAGTCAGTCTTAAAGTCTAAAGGCCAATTTCATGTTTAACACGATTTTCAAACACAGCATTATGTCTTTTACTGGACCGACAAAAAATTTGACCAAATCTGGTAGTTCCCTTACTAATAAGATAGAACATTTTATAAAATTGATAAACATCTTGAGAAGTTCTTCAATATGTTAAAGGGTAAATTTCACTGAAGACCATTCTTAAAATTGATATTCGAAGACATTTTATTCCATGAGATGAGATTTAATCTTATCATTTTCCCTTAGGAGAAATTGGTGAAAATCTATCCAAACTATGATGATATGTTCGGTAACGATGCAAATACATACTGTATCTACTATTGTAGATATTGATTTTCTGTTTTTCTTTGTAGATTCATATATTTAATTTTTGTATCGCTAATTGTCATTCGTGACAAAAAAGTATAGCTAATTGTCCATATATTATTTTTGTTAAAACGAAGAATCAGAAATTTAGAGAAAATGTCACCTTTATCATATATATATATATATATATAGTTTACGTAGGTTTTGGTCGTTTGTCATGGTTTAGGCTAACTTAAAATATCTACTTATTGAAAACCCTATTATCACAACTTCGACGACTTGTAAGTTTGAACGATAAAAGTAATGTGCATATGAAATCCAACAACATCAAACACACACACAAAAATATTACATTGTTGACTATGAAGTGATGTAAAGTTTTGTTTTAATTGAAACACAGTATAATTTAGGGATAACACGAGCATCAGTACAAGACAAAAATGATCGATGCTTCCTGATTTTATGTTCGTCCCTTCTAGCAGGATCAATTCCAGACGTAGGACTATCGGCAAAATATCACTGGTAGAGTAAAGACTATATTATTGGCATAGTAAATACCAACAATTTGAAATGCAAAATATTATTCTGATATGTACAGCGTGCGCGTGTATATAAATGAAGGTTAGCTGAAGTTGCACACAAAATAAACAATCTTTTCTAATGGCATTTATGTGCATACCTATCATATGCTTTCTCATCTTACTTCATTTTTTCATCAAGAAACCAAATACGAGCTTCATTACTATGAACTGGCCTCTTATCGGGATGCTCCCGGGCCTGTTGATGGTGATCCACCGGGTCTATGATTTCACCGTGGAGCTTCTTGAGAGCTCCAACTTGACATTTCAATTCAAGGGTCCATTGTTTTCTGGTATGGATATGTTGGGCACCGTTGATCCAGCTAATATCCACTATATGTTAAGCTCAAACTTCTCGAATTACAACAAAGGCCCTGAGTTCAAAGAGATCTTTGATGTTTTCAAAGATGTGATATTCAACGTGGACGCGGAGCTTTGGTATAATTCCAGGAAGGCAGCGGAGGGCATTCTTAAACATCAGGGGTTTCCCAGACTTTCAATGAGTGCCACAAGAAGTAAAATCAAGAACGGGCTTGTGCCTGTTTTAGATCATTTTGCAAAGGAAGGGAAGATCCTGGACTTGCAAGATGTGTTCCGGAGATTCACTTTCGACATACTTATGGTTCTAATAACTGGTTCTGATCCTACAAGTCTCTCCATCGACATGCCAGAGAATGAGTTCCACACGGCTCTTACTGAGGCCATAGACGGGATTCTGTATAGAAAAATAAAACCAAGATTCTTGTGGAAGCTACAAAGATGGATGGGGTTGGGAGTAGAGAAGAAAATGGTAGAAGCTAGTGCCGTTTTCGATCGTGTGTGTGCCAAATACATATCAGCTAAGAGAGAGGAGGTAAGACTGCAAGGCACTCGTCATCATTCCACTAACGAAGAATTCAAAGATTTGTTGACGTCCTACATTAAGCTAGACACTACCAAGTACCAGATCTTGAACCCTAGTGATGATCGATTCCTCAAAGATGTCATCTTGAGTTACATTGTAGCCGGGAGAGATACCACTGCCTCTGCACTCACTTGGTTCTTCTGGCTTCTCTCAGAAAACCCTAACGTGGTGGCCAAGATTCGCCAAGAAATAAACAATAATATTCCAAAACCCAAAAATCGCATGGAGAAGTCATCTTTTGATCCCGCTGAGCTCAAGAAGCTGGTGTATTTACATGCAGCGTTGTACGAATCAATGAGGTTATACCCACCGGTTCCATTCGAATACGCCTGTCCTGTAAAAAAAGATGTGCTTCCAAGCGGGGATAAAGTGAATGCAAACTCCAAGATAATAATCCTTCTTTACGCTCTAGGGAGGATGAAAGCTGTATGGGGACAAGATGCGTGCGAATTCAAGCCAGAGAGATGGGTTTCCAATACAGGTAGCTTGAGGCATGAACCTTCCTTCAAATTCTTAGCCTTTAATGCTGGCCCGAGAAGCTGCCTTGGTAAGCAGTTAGCTATGAATACGATGAAGACAGTTATTGTCCAGATATTACAAAACTATGACATTCATGTCATCAAAGGCCAGAAGATCGAGGCATTTCCTGGTCTTATGCTTCTCATGAAGCATGGGCTTAGCGTCACAATTACTAAGCGAGATTCAGCTTAGTGCAGTCTATAGTAAATTAAATCGTACTATATGAAGCTGAAAAAGAAGATTAAGAAGCCTATATAGTCTACGAAGATTCTCTATGTTACCTTATATGTATTTAATGAATTATGATGCATGAGATGATGAACCTCTACCTGATAATCTGTATTCGTGAAAATGTATTTAATAGATGAATGGAACATGTCATCTTAATAGTTCGTATGTGACCTTTGTGTTAATCAAATTTTTACTAGTTGTGTTTCGATGAAGGAAATGGGAGACAGGAAGTTGGATCAGTTGGCTACTCATTTGGCTTGGGTTGCGTCCCTAGCATCCATTTTGCATTACTTTATTTCACATCATCTTTTCTAAGGCTCGTTTCTTTCAATGTTTTAGACAAGTAGCACAAGTATCACAGATTCACAGCTTTGATAGAATAAATGTTTACACATTAAAAATCGATACTTGATCTTCAAGTTTTCTTTATACAAGGATAAACAACCTCGTAGCAAGTTTATCCAACCAACTATTAACCGAAGTAAACCAAGTATGAAATTGCATCAATATAATAACTAACTGATAGCATCGTCTTCTTTCAATAGGCCTTCTCTTGTTTATTAAGAGGTTTACGGTAGAAACGCCAAACGGCTAAATTTCGGATGGAGAGAAGTCAACACTGAATCTGGCAGTAGGATCAATCACGTTGTAAAAGGCAGAAAAAATCTTTGGCAAAATCAACGTACAAACGTGGAAAAAACGAGAATGAATTAAATGGTCTAGTACAATAATTCACGGGGAATTTAATGCGTCAGAAAATGTAACTTTCCCGGAACGTGTGTGGGGGAGGGGGTAGGCAATCCCATTGATGGCACATAGTGGCAAAAGCAAAACCTTTGAGAGAAAATATGAAAGGTTTAGTTAAGATTATATATGAGAGCTCGATTAGCTAGGGGGAAGTGAGAGAATTGTAACACAAGAAATGAACGATGTGGTTAGTTTGGGAGTAGGTTCTGTTGCAGGAGCTGTGGTCTCTGAGCTCCTGAAATTGGTGATTGAAGAGGCTAAGTTGGTGGTGTCGTTCAAATCTGTGTATATGGAGCTTGCATCGACGATGGAGGATGTGCTTCCGGCTATCATAGAGATCGAGATGTTGCAAGGTGCAGGAGAACTAAAGAAACTCAATGATATAATCGATGAAGCTCTTGTACTGGTTCGGAAGTGTTCACAAGTTAAGCGGTGGAATCTACCCTCAAAAGCTAAATATACAAGAAAAGTCGAGGAAATCAACAAGAAGATGCTCAAGTTCTGTCAGATTCAACTTCAGCTTATTATGCTTCGGAACCAACGGCTGATTATGCATCAATCGGGAGCCTTTGCTTACATGGCTTTGCCTGTGGAGGGGTCTAGCGTGATGTCTGACATTCTGCCTGAGGATACGAGGGAAGCCATTGAGAGTCATCTCAAAAGCATCAATATGAAGATCGATGGTTTGAGTGTTCATCCTCCTGTTTATTGGGATCTTTGTTCGGTCCCCAAGCTTGATAAGGTTCTCGTTGATTTGGATTTGCCATTGTTGGAGGTAAAGACCAAGCTCCTTAAGGATGATGATCCAGTGGTTAGCCTTGTGGTCTCTGCTCCTCCCGGGTGCGGGAAAACCACATTGGTCACTCAGCTTTGTCATGATGACGAGATCAAAGGTTTTGAAAGTCTTTTTTTGATTGATTTCATTACTCTTGAATTTCTATTTCTGGTTTTGTTTAAACCGCACTTATTCTGAGCTTGCAACTTAAAAACAATTGGTGATCTTTATATATTACTCATGTCCCAGTTAAATGTGAAAGCTTATATTCTAGTTTACATTAATTTGCAGAAAAGTTCGAGTATATCTTCTTTTGTGTCCTGTCAAGTGCTCCTACCTTCAGGACCATAGTACATAATTTACTCCAGCACAACGGTTATGAAGCACCTACATTTGAGAACGATTCTCAAGCAGCTGATGGCTTGATAAATCTGCTTGAGGAACTTCAAGAGGAGGGTCCTATATTGTTGGTGCTGGATGATGTGTGCCAAGGAGCAGACTCCTTTCTTCAGAAATTTCTGATTAACATACCGAATTTCATGATTCTGGTGACTTCTCGGTTTGAGTTTCCGAGTTTTGGTCCCACTTATCATATGAACCCTTTGGGAGATGGAGATGCTAAGTCCCTTCTCATTGAGAAGGCAGCACTTCGCCCGTTATCATTTTAAGAATGAAGATATTTTCCAGGAGGTACGTATAATAGATACACTTTATTCTAGACTCTACCTTAAAGTTTTAAAGCTTATATATATATATATATATATATATATATATATATATATATATATACTAGGGTCGGTCCGTCCTACGGGTGGGATAGACTTTACTCGTGATCTATATTATTATTTTCCGTATGTTTTTAGGATTTGTGTTTTAAGTTTGCATTGTCAAGAGATGTGTATGACAATAATTTTTGTTTTTCAGAAAGTTTTAAGTATGGAGGGATAATTATATGTAATAAGATATATCTAAAACTAAATAGTTGTTTCTATATTAAAGAGTTGTGGCGTTCATATGTTGTAAAGGCTTCGAATGGTCATCATGTTGTTCCCTTTAACAAAAATTTTATCACATTTTCGAATGGTTTGTAATATTTTGAGTTCGGAAAGATTGCGTTGTGAGTAATTTTTTTGTTGAAATCATAGTCTTTGACATGTTATTGGAATGTAAATGGTAATTATTTGAAGCTGCATTTGTTATTAAAAATAGAATGTTATATTGAATGTGAAAAAGGTAAAGTGGACCTAATAAAAAAGAAGAAAAACTTTGAAACTGGAACCGGTGAAAACTGAATAGTGGTCGATTAGTGTAGACACCGTAAAACCACCTCCACAAACCTCACCATTTGTTTATAGTAATAACAATCATTGTATCGATTTTCCAAATTACTGATGTGGTGCTTTTTTGGTGACATCATAAAGATCATTTTAGTTATATAGCACTTCTTTTTCAATATAGAAACATTACATAAGGAACGTTGTACCTATTTCATAACCTATTTAACCCTGTTGCGGAGTTTTTTCATTGTCAAAATTGTTTGTTTCTAATATTACTTCTTGTATAAAAAGAAACCAAAAGTTTGCATTAAATTTTAATAAAATATATATAATGCATAGTTTATTTTAAATTATAACTTTCTCTATTTTCATTGCATTTTTCTTATTTAAACTATTATTTAAGAAGAATATACTTGTTTCATATTTTAAACAAATAAAACATGAATTATTTTTTTGTGTTAATTTTTTTATATGGCGACACTTTTTGCTATTATACATTTTTCTTTAAATTATTAAGTTATAAAATACGGAAATAGGTTATTTAATATGATAAAAATTACTTAAAATAGGTAGTTGAAGGAAAACTTATACAAATTGTAACTATATATATATATATGTATGTATATGCTTGTTTGAATTTTATATGTGATTATTTTTAAAATAAAATAAATCATGTTATCCAAATTCATAATTAGGGTTTCAAAATAAATGATAAAATTTTATTTTACATTGAATTTATTATATGTTTTATTTATGTATATAAGTAGTGATAATAATTTATTTTATTTATTAGATATTCTAATTTGATATAAATTTAATTACATTATAAATAAAATATTCAAAAATTACTATATATGTAGAGTGAATGATATTTTGTCATCGAATATTTATAATTTAAATAGAAGTTCAATATTTATTTTAATATTTGACTATCATATTTTAAAATCATAAACTCAGTCTATCAAATCAAAACCAAAAGTCTAGATTATGTAAATATATTCAAAAATTACTATATATGTAGAGTGAATGATATTTTGTCATCGAATATTTATCATTTAAATAAACTCAGTCTATTAAATCAAAACAAAAGTCTAGATTATATAAAATATTCAAAAATTACTATATATGTAGAGTGAATGATATTTTGTCATAGAATTATCATTTAAATAGAAGTTCTGGTTTAGTAAAAATATGTTAAATATAACTAAATTTCGTTAGTTTGGATAAATTATAATGTATTTTTAGCGATGTTCAATGTTACTTCATGTTATAATGTATTCCATATATTTTTGAAATCCAAAAATTTGTTTTATAATTATTTTTAAAAATATTATTTTAATATTTGACTATCATATTTTAAAATCATAAACTCAGTCTATCAAATCAAAACCAAAAGTCTAAATTATGTAAATATATGAATATAATTTTTTTTTGTTTTACCTTTTTAGTAAAATTTATTTTGGATATTTTGACACTTGTGCGCTATATTTTTAATAAGAAATTTTTTAATTTTATTTTACATTGAATTTATTATATTTTTATTTATATAAATAATTAGTAATACCAATTTATTTTATTTATTAGATATTCAAATTTGATTTAAATTTAATTACATTATAAATAAAATATTAAAAAATTACTATATATGTAGAGTGAATGATATTTTGTCATCAAATATATATCATTTAAATAGAAGTTCCGATTTAGTAAAAATATATTAATATAACTAAATTTCTTAATTATGTTAGTTTGGATAAATTATACTCCCTCCGTTTCATAATACTTGATGTTTTACTTCATTGCACAAAGATTAAGAAAATTACGAACAAAACTTAGGTTCACCCCTTAGGGTGAACCTCTAAATTCACTCACCAATATGATTTAGTTATTCTAGATTTGATATCTTTTAAAAAAGGAAACTAAATAATGAACCCATTTAATGAATTAAAATTATATTTTTAGATAAATAAAAAATAGTAGCAATTATAAAAAATTTTTTTTTTTTTAATATTAATAAATCCGTCGGCAATACTAAACCCTAAACCCTAAATATTAAACCTTAAACCTTAAATTATAAATACTAAACCCTAAACCCTTAGAGAAAGTATGAACCCTTGGACAAATCATATACCCTAAAATGTTAATCCTAACTCCTAAATTCTTAATTCTAAACCATAATATGAATCCCTAAATTCTAAACATGAAATCCTAAACCATAAACTCTTCGAAAAATATTAAATTCTAAACCCTTAATCCTAAATCATAAACTATTTTTGAATTTAGGATTTAGGGTTTGGTATTAGTGGTCATAATTTAGGTTTTATGTTTTAGGATTTTGTTTATGATTTAGGGTTTGGTTTAAATTTAAAGGTTTAGGGTATATGATTTGTCCAAGGGTTCAAGATTTCCCTAAGGGTTTAGGGTTTAGTATTAAGAATTTAGGGTTTAGAGTTTAATATTTGTCGACGGATTTATCGATATTAATTTTTTTATGTTTGCTACTATTTTTTATTTATCTAAAAACACAATTTTATTTCATTAAATAAGTATATTATTTAGTTTCCTTTTTTAAAAGATATCAAATCTAAAATAATTAAATCTTATTGGTGGGTGAATTTAGAGGTTCACCTTAGGGGGTGAACCTAAGTTTTGTTCGAAAATTACATTTCTTTATTAAAAACATTTTGAAAATATGATTTTTAAATCAGTTACCCAGTTATAGAAAAGACGGTAACATGTAATTGGTTGAACAGTTTCCAATAAAATTAAAGTAACCTTAAAATCTCAAAACTTTATGTAATTTGAAACAAAATAATCTTTGTAAAACATCATCTATATTGAAACAGAGGGAGTAATATATTTTTATCGATGTGCAATGTTACTTCATGTTATAATGTATTCCATATATTTTTGAAATCCAAAAACTTGTTTTATAATTATTTTTAAAAATATTAGTTTACTATTTGACTATCATATTTTAAAATCATAAACTCAATCTATCAAATCAAAACCAAAAGTCTTGATTATGTAAATATATGAATATAATTGTTTTTTTACATTTTTTAGTGAAATTTATTTTGGATATTTTGATACTTGTGCGCTATAAAAAAGAACTTTTTAGGGCTACCACATGAAATTTTTCAATATTAAATGCTAATGAAAATTTTATACTTTAGTAATTTTTTTTGTTCAATTAAAATATATTTTTTGAAATCTATTATCTTTGCTCTGGTGGTAGCAGTCTGAACTCTTGACATTTTGTTAATAACATTTTTTTTTGTCAACTGATGACGTTTTTTTTGTCAACTGTTAATAACATTCAGAAAGCACTTGCTTACCGATGGAATGCTAACTTTAGGTGCTGTATTTTTTATTTTTTTAAAGTTGTAACTTAACTTTAGGTGAGATTTTAAATTCATTTTTTTGTTTGTATGGTGACTCTTTGGTAAGAAAATAAAGGCTGACTTTTGATAATGATATAAATCTTCACTTTAGACGTTTTGACCAAACTTAGGTGTAACCTATAGAGACAAACTGAGATTTTTCAATTTATGGTACCAAAGAAAAGATGAGAAAAAATCTTCTTTGTACGAAGCCATGAAGATTTGGAAACTCTATTGAGTAAGAATCGAATATCCTGTCCTAAATGTTGATAGATATTCCCGAGCAAATCCGGAATGTCATAATTTCAAATAAGATGAATATTTATTTGATATTCAGGAAATCATTTATTTATGGAAATACAATAGTATTTTCTTATGCAAATTAAAAAGGAAGAAAAATGCAAAAATGTATTAGTAATGGAAAGTTTTACTTTATACAAAAACCCCTCGTCCCGCTCTCCCCTTTCCCCTCTCTATCAATTACTAGGGGCATAGCCCCCGCGCAAGCGCGGAGCCGGGTGCGTTGTTGATGTGTTGTGTAGTTTTGTGTACAGGATTTTGTCGTTTGTTTCTTTTTATTTTTTTGTTTTTGTGTATTGTCTATAATGGTGATGAAAAAATATCATAAGACACACAGCTTTATTAGGTTGAAATAAGAATGGTGATTTGATTTTCGTATTGATATTTCTGCATCTTATTTCTGTAATGATTTGGTTGACCATTAACGTTATTAGCGATGTCGTGTTCAAAAGCTGAGGGTTATGGAGTTATTTGTGTTTAATCAGGCAGTTTTTAGTATATAAATAAATAAAAGTGTAAATAAAAAGATATTAAATTTATTTTTTTAAATTAAAAAAAATATACGAAGAATAAGCTAAATTATTTTATATTTTCCAAAATTAGTTTCAAAAATATAGAATTTTAATAAACTTTTTTTAAAAAGATTAATAACTCTAGAAATTTACAAAATTATATAGTTACCAAAGTATATATTTTTAGAGTTTTTGTTATAGTTTATGGCCCAGTATAATAGTTAGGTAAATCAAGGTTTTAAAAAGTTTTGCTTTAAAATAACTGGGCATTGAATCTGTAGTTTTGTATGCTTATGAGAAAACTCCTATTTTTCGTTGTCGGGTAAGTCAGCTACGTCTTCCTTGGGTGTAATCATTTGTCTTCGGTGGTTTAGTAGGCGTCGGAAGTTAGACATGGAAGAGAGAAAGTTCGAATATGTTAATTTGCTTGTTTTGTTTTGTTATTAGTTTCGGTGAATTATTTGTCAACTGAAATTGTGGATTTTAATTTATGATTTGGTATTTAGTTGCTTAAATATTTACAAATTTTAGAAATATTTTTTATTTTTTATTTTTGATAATTATACAATTTTCTATCAATTTTAGTTAATTTATATAATTTTAGTTAATAATTTAACCAAAATAAATAGATAGAAAAATCGATCTAAATTATAATTTAAATATATACTTATATAATTTAAAATATAATTTCAAATTAAAAAATATTTTTATCTTAATTTTATATTTTATTAAATCAAAATTATATTAAAATATTGAAAAAAAACTATAAAATTTACAATATTAATAAAACATTTTAAATTTAAAATTTTCTTATGCAGCTAATGTAATATATATGCGAAGTTAACCACTACATGGTGGTCCAGGGGTAAGCGCCAAAGAAGAAGCGCCCTGGGTTCGACATGCAGTGGCCACCGAAGTTAGCGTTGAATCGCAAGAATACGTGGATTGCCGTTGGCCTCGTGGGATTAGTCTGGACGAAATTCGAGACCCCACGATTATCAAATATATATATATATATATATATATAATATGAAGTTCTTCTATTTGTGGAATTAGAAAATAAACTAATAATATAAACAATTAAACAATTTTACAATCAAACTAACATATAGATGTCTACGCGAGAGTATTCAATTATTAACTGAGCGATCAGTCTACGACGACAAAAGGAGGGGCTCCTTGGTGCGGGATCAAGTTAAAAGTTTAATGGTATCACAGTCAGGAGCAATGCACCTTTAAACATGGCATTTGATCATACAATTTTTTTATCATGCAAATTTAATAGAATATGCTGCAGTTAAATTTTTTTATATTTTAATACAAATGTAAATATAATCATCGTCACTTTTAAGATTTTAGAAATAAAAGTCCCTGTTTTGATTGCAGAAGTGAGTGATTTAGACATTGTCTTGATCTTAACTACCGTAATGGAGACTCTGATTCTATTTGCTGCTAGAGAAGAACACCGCATATATATGAGATTGAGATACGTGTTACAACAAAGATTGAGGCCAATGAGTTGACATGGAGAACTTTCTTAAAAGTTGATGTGAAGGCGATGGGTACAGTGGAATGTTTAGGAAGTTTTATCGGTATGGGAGTTCCTCGGTCGACGGTAAAAAGAAGGTGGTATTGATTTGTGATAATCACTTCAGCAGAGCTTAACTGATTGGAGATAACAATTACTTCAAGGTAGTGGCTCCCGGAGAAACAACACGTTGGCAACATGTGTGCTCTTATGTTCCTAGAATTGGGTATGGAATTACACTAACTCAAGCAAGTTTTGTCAACTGAAATCCCACAACACCAACCCTATATAAATTTAGGAACGTTAGAAACCGATTCAAATGTGTAATTAGTCAGAGAAATACATGAAATCAATATACCAACCTTCTTTTAATGTTCAATAACCGTCCACTCCTGCCCGTTCTATTTTTTTGGTGAAGCAGGCCTAACTTGGCCTTCAAAGATACTGAGGCAGGCTGTTGCAGACCTGCGTTGTGTGGATTCAGATTAGGTCCTTAGGAAGATATTAACCTACACATAAAGCTATTTATACATGTGTTAGGTACCTTTAAATTTGGATCTTCTTCACAATGAAGTGAGTTGTATGGGCATGGTCATTGCAAGTTGTTTTGATAAGACTCACTTCCCCTAATATGTCTGCAAAGAGACAGTAACTTGGGAACCTTTTGGAGAGGTGTTAATTAATTTAAGAAAATTGGGGAATTAAGAATTAGACCTTGCAGCTCAGAATTTGTTTTTGCGGGCCATGAGTTGATAAGATACTTGTCTCTAAAGGGAACCTGACTCAGGAGATTCATGAGAAAGAGTAAACTGAGTTGTAGCACCAGTCTGAACATCCTCCTCGAAACTGGATGTGATCCAAGAGATAGGTGTGTTGGTCTCAAAACCCTTGTCAACGTGATCGTGACATTCAGACCTGTAGTAAACAGTTATATTCGTTCCTGCGAGCAGCACACAACGCATGACAACAGTTAAGCAAGATGCTTGAAGTAATCATGTTAACCCCAGCAAGATGTAAACTATTACTACCTATGACAACACCTGACTTATCCAGTAAAATTTCCATTAAGTCGGGTGAGCTTACAGCGATAACTTATCTGTCTTGCATTTGCTTCAGGTCGAGCTCTTGCACATTCTTAAACGTCGAAATTGATTTAACCCAAAATTTTAACCTGTAAAAAAAAACATAACCATTTTAGTTGTTTGGCGTGAAGGTTACCTAATTCAATTGCTTTTCTTAATTAACATACATCCACAGACTCACACTAACAGTCACTTAACAAACATATATAAGTCATGTAGCCATCAAAATTATTACGTAAGTAGCAAAGGAGAGAGAAATTCAGTTTCGATAATGGATAAGAACAAATGAGCTCTTAGGAAAATTTTATTGGAGTATAACGAAAAACTATCTACAGAATACACAAATGTAAAGGGACGCTAACCCTAGATTTCAATTCACAGCTTAAATCACCAATCCAGAAATCAAACAAAAATTAACCAATATGATATTTCCTCACTGTTAAACATAAAAAATAAACAAAAGATATCTTACTTGGAGCTATTTTACTCAGGTGCTCTGTAAATTCTTCGGTTACTGAGCAGTTCTCGAGGCGAAGAGACTCAAAAGTAGAGTGTGCATCTACGACGTTAGCGACTGGGGCATTTGATGACGACATTTTCGGAACGGAGGTTACATAGTTAAACTAACAAAGGAAAAAGATGAGGAGAGGACCTCTATATAAAGGAGCATATAGAAGGCGTTTAGAGGAAATTAAATCGTTTCGTCAGTAGAGAACATGGAAGGAGAAGTCGAAGAGTTGGAGTAATGAAAATGGATTCATCAGAATAGAAATCGGCTGTCGTCAGCCGTAGAACAATCTCGACGGTAACCCTACACATATTAACGGGCCAAACCAAATATATCAGCTAAAAAGACCAACACAAAACAACAATTTCAAAGTCCATAAGTCACACAGACAAAACCCACTTCGATAGATGCAAAAAAAATGTAGGATCCACAAAAACAGCCGACGTGGCGTCCAGGGAGTGAGGGAACTCCCTCATTATATTATTTTTTTATCATGCAAATTTAATAGAATATGCTGCAGTTAAATTTTTTTATATTTTAATACAAATGTAAATATAATCATCGTCACTTTTAAGATTTTAGAAATAAAAGTCCCTGTTTTGATTGCAGAAGTGAGTGATTTAGACATTGTCTTGATCTTAACTACCGTAATGGAGACTTTGATTCTATTTGCTGCTAGAGAAGAACACCGCATATATATGAGATTGAGATACGTGTTACAACAAAGATTGAGGCCAATGAGTTGACATGGAGAACTTTCTTAAAAGTTGATGTGAAGGCGATGGGTACAGTGGAATGTTTAGGAAGTTTTATCGGTATGGGAGTTCCTCGGTCGACGGTAAAAAGAAGGTGGTATTGATTTGTGATAATCACTTCAGCAGAGCTTAACTGATTGGAGATAACAATTACTTCAAGGTAGTGGCTCCCGGAGAAACAACACGTTGGCAACATGTGTGCTCTTATGTTCCTAGAATTGGGTATGGAATTACACTAACTCAAGCAAGTTTTGTCAACTGAAATCCCACAACACCAACCCTATATAAATTTAGGAACGTTAGAAACCGATTCAAATGTGTAATTAGTCAGAGAAATACATGAAATCAATATACCAACCTTCTTTTAATGTTCAATAACCGTCCACTCCTGCCCGTTCTATTTTTTTGGTGAAGCAGGCCTAACTTGGCCTTCAAAGATACTGAGGCAGGCTGTTGCAGACCTGCGTTGTGTGGATTCAGATTAGGTCCTTAGGAAGATATTAACCTACACATAAAGCTATTTATACATGTGTTAGGTACCTTTAAATTTGGATCTTCTTCACAATGAAGTGAGTTGTATGGGCATGGTCATTGCAAGTTGTTTTGATAAGACTCACTTCCCCTAATATGTCTGCAAAGAGACAGTAACTTGGGAACCTTTTGGAGAGGTGTTAATTAATTTAAGAAAATTGGGGAATTAAGAATTAGACCTTGCAGCTCAGAATTTGTTTTTGCGGGCCATGAGTTGATAAGATACTTGTCTCTAAAGGGAACCTGACTCAGGAGATTCATGAGAAAGAGTAAACTGAGTTGTAGCACCAGTCTGAACATCCTCCTCGAAACTGGATGTGATCCAAGAGATAGGTGTGTTGGTCTCAAAACCCTTGTCAACGTGATCGTGACATTCAGACCTGTAGTAAACAGTTATATTCGTTCCTGCGAGCAGCACACAACGCATGACAACAGTTAAGCAAGATGCTTGAAGTAATCATGTTAACCCCAGCAAGATGTAAACTATTACTACCTATGACAACACCTGACTTATCCAGTAAAATTTCCATTAAGTCGGGTGAGCTTACAGCGATAACTTATCTGTCTTGCATTTGCTTCAGGTCGAGCTCTTGCACATTCTTAAACGTCGAAATTGATTTAACCCAAAATTTTAACCTGTAAAAAAAAACATAACCATTTTAGTTGTTTGGCGTGAAGGTTACCTAATTCAATTGCTTTTCTTAATTAACATACATCCACAGACTCACACTAACAGTCACTTAACAAACATATATAAGTCATGTAGCCATCAAAATTATTACGTAAGTAGCAAAGGAGAGAGAAATTCAGTTTCGATAATGGATAAGAACAAATGAGCTCTTAGGAAAATTTTATTGGAGTATAACGAAAAACTATCTACAGAATACACAAATGTAAAGGGACGCTAACCCTAGATTTCAATTCACAGCTTAAATCACCAATCCAGAAATCAAACAAAAATTAACCAATATGATATTTCCTCACTGTTAAACATAAAAAATAAACAAAAGATATCTTACTTGGAGCTATTTTACTCAGGTGCTCTGTAAATTCTTCGGTTACTGAGCAGTTCTCGAGGCGAAGAGACTCAAAAGTAGAGTGTGCATCTACGACGTTAGCGACTGGGGCATTTGATGACGACATTTTCGGAACGGAGGTTACATAGTTAAACTAACAAAGGAAAAAGATGAGGAGAGGACCTCTATATAAAGGAGCATATAGAAGGCGTTTAGAGGAAATTAAATCGTTTCGTCGGTAGAGAACATGGAAGGAGAAGTCGAAGAGTTGGAGTAATGAAAATGGATTCATCAGAATAGAAATCGGCTGTCGTCAGCCGTAGAACAATCTCGACGGTAACCCTACACATATTAACGGGCCAAACCAAATATATCAGCTAAAAAGACCAACACAAAACAACAATTTCAAAGTCCATAAGTCACACAGACAAAACCCACTTCGATAGATGCAAAAAAAATGTAGGATCCACAAAAACAGCCGACGTGGCGTCCAGGGAGTGAGGGAACTCCCTCATTATATTATTTTTTTATCATGCAAATTTAATAGAATATGCTGCAGTTAAATTTTTTTATATTTTAATACAAATGTAAATATAATCATCGTCACTTTTAAGATTTTAGAAATAAAAGTCCCTGTTTTGATTGCAGAAGTGAGTGATTTAGACATTGTCTTGATCTTAACTACCGTAATGGAGACTTTGATTCTATTTGCTGCTAGAGAAGAACACCGCATATATATGAGATTGAGATACGTGTTACAACAAAGATTGAGGCCAATGAGTTGACATGGAGAACTTTCTTAAAAGTTGATGTGAAGGCGATGGGTACAGTGGAATGTTTAGGAAGTTTTATCGGTATGGGAGTTCCTCGGTCGACGGTAAAAAGAAGGTGGTATTGATTTGTGATAATCACTTCAGCAGAGCTTAACTGATTGGAGATAACAATTACTTCAAGGTAGTGGCTCCCGGAGAAACAACACGTTGGCAACATGTGTGCTCTTATGTTCCTAGAATTGGGTATGGAATTACACTAACTCAAGCAAGTTTTGTCAACTGAAATCCCACAACACCAACCCTATATAAATTTAGGAACGTTAGAAACCGATTCAAATGTGTAATTAGTCAGAGAAATACATGAAATCAATATACCAACCTTCTTTTAATGTTCAATAACCGTCCACTCCTGCCCGTTCTATTTTTTTGGTGAAGCAGGCCTAACTTGGCCTTCAAAGATACTGAGGCAGGCTGTTGCAGACCTGCGTTGTGTGGATTCAGATTAGGTCCTTAGGAAGATATTAACCTACACATAAAGCTATTTATACATGTGTTAGGTACCTTTAAATTTGGATCTTCTTCACAATGAAGTGAGTTGTATGGGCATGGTCATTGCAAGTTGTTTTGATAAGACTCACTTCCCCTAATATGTCTGCAAAGAGACAGTAACTTGGGAACCTTTTGGAGAGGTGTTAATTAATTTAAGAAAATTGGGGAATTAAGAATTAGACCTTGCAGCTCAGAATTTGTTTTTGCGGGCCATGAGTTGATAAGATACTTGTCTCTAAAGGGAACCTGACTCAGGAGATTCATGAGAAAGAGTAAACTGAGTTGTAGCACCAGTCTGAACATCCTCCTCGAAACTGGATGTGATCCAAGAGATAGGTGTGTTGGTCTCAAAACCCTTGTCAACGTGATCGTGACATTCAGACCTGTAGTAAACAGTTATATTCGTTCCTGCGAGCAGCACACAACGCATGACAACAGTTAAGCAAGATGCTTGAAGTAATCATGTTAACCCCAGCAAGATGTAAACTATTACTACCTATGACAACACCTGACTTATCCAGTAAAATTTCCATTAAGTCGGGTGAGCTTACAGCGATAACTTATCTGTCTTGCATTTGCTTCAGGTCGAGCTCTTGCACATTCTTAAACGTCGAAATTGATTTAACCCAAAATTTTAACCTGTAAAAAAAAACATAACCATTTTAGTTGTTTGGCGTGAAGGTTACCTAATTCAATTGCTTTTCACTACAAGAAATAAGGGTTTTAATAGCACGGCTAAAGCGCTATAATACGTTACCATAGCGTTGTAGAAAGCGCTCCAATATCGCCCGCGATAATAGGTCCCGTACATTTCATAGCGGTTTTTCAATGTGCTATTGATATTTATTTATTAATAGCGATTTGTGTTATGCAATTATAAATTTTTATTATAGCGTCGCGAAAATGATATTATAACTTTTAAACTATAGCATTTTTTAAAATTTAATATAGCGATTTTTAATTACTATTGTCGTCGTCTATCAATAGCAATTTTTGGATATTTCATTGCATTTTTAATATGCAATTGTTGCATTTTGTTTTTAACAAAATTTATTTAATATTTTGATTTTGAAAAGAATACAGAATTTAAAAAATGTCAAATAATAATTAATTATAATTGAAATATTCCAAAATAAAAAAAAATATACTCAATTCTCACAAATTTTCCAATCCAAACAAAATCAATCAGCAACTATAATTCCATCACAATCATCCCTAACACAAAAACTTTCATCATCAGACAATTGCCCTGCATCATCAAATTCCTGCGCGGGTAATGGTGCTCCGACAACGTCCTCCTCTGTCTCGAGTTCATGATAACCTCTAGGTGGTGCTCTCATAACAACATACCATGGCGATTCTTCATCTTCTCTAGAGTAAAATACCTGTTTTGCTTGTGATGGTAGAATGTATGGATCTTGTAAATATGGCGTTTGGTTGACATGAAGATTGACAAGGGTGAAACCATCTTCTTCCTTAACACCATAGCCTCTGTTCGCCCAATTACACTTGAATAAAGGAACGCTGAACATGTGGTAGTCGAGGAGAATGATCTCTGTTATCACTCCATAATATGTGACCATATCGGCTGTATGTCTTGTATCTCTTGCAGAAGATCTACACATGCTGAAAGCTTCGTAAGTGACTCCACTATTCTGAGTCTTTCGCTTAACGGATTGTATGTGAAATCGGTTCCCGTTAATGACAAAACCTTTATGGGTATGAGCAGTAAACCTTGGTCCAAAGGCCAACCACCTCAGCTTCGTAGAATGATCCTTTGAGTTAGAAGGTATCTAAAAAGGATGTAATACTGTGTGAGCTATGTGAACAGAAATGTAAACAGATAGTGAAGTTGTACAAACCTTATTCTTCACCCATTCAGCAAATTGTTGGGTGTGGTGCTTCCATAACAAAGTTTCATTTGTTGCTAATCGAACATCATTATCTTGCAGTTCTTGTAAGTGCATCCTGGTTTTACAAAATAAAGAGTTATAAGACTGATAAAAAGAATCTGAATTTAAGAAGGACAATAGAACTTACTCAACATACGGATCCATAATAGCCATATTCATCAAAACATATCGATGTGCTATGTCTCTATCTTTCTCTGAAAGAATAACCTCTGTTCCCTTTTGCAGTGGTCGACCTTCAATAACCATTCCATCAGACTGAAGATCTTCATTACGGTTAAGTACTTCTTCAACTGGTACAGCACTTTTCAGGAACTCTAAACAAAAGGCTATGCATTCTCCAGCTAAGTACCCCTCAGCCATACATGCTTCTGGCCTAGCAAAATTCTTTACATATGCCTTGAGTGTTTTCATGTATCTACAACTCAAACAAAATAGCAATAGTTAGAAACCTCAGTTGATCAGAAATAAACATTCTATAATACGATCCAACAAAATGAAAACAAACCTCTCAAATGGATACATCCAACGAAAGTGCACAGGGCCTCCTAAACGTGCCTCTCTTGCTAGGTGTAAAGGAAGGTGGAACATGATATCGAAGAGAGATGGAGGGAAAAACCGCTCAAGTTGGCACATAGTCTCCACAAACTCATTTTCCAAAGTTATCAGCTTCTCCGCGTCAATAGCACGCTGACACAATCTGTTGAAGTAATTACATACTCGAGTTACTGCCACTCTTGGTCCTCTAGGAAGCAACCCTCGTAACGCAGCAGGTAACAGATTTTGGATTAGTACATGATGATCATGGGACTTAAGACTCCCAATCGAAGGAGGGTTAATTGAAACAATGTTACCAATATTACCACAGTAGCCGTCAGGGCCTCTGAACGCAGACAACCTTTGACAAAATATCTTTTTCTCTTCCTTACTGAGCCAATAAGTTGCTGGAGGCAAGTAGAATCTCTTTCCCCGTACCTGTGTGTGCAAGTTTTTCCTGATTCCAATATCTTCTAAGTCCTGTCTCGCTTTGAGGCCATCTTTTGACTTAGCACTCTGCATCAGTGTTGATAATAATGCATCAGACAAGTTCTTTTCCACGTGCATGACATCGATGTTGTGACGCACCGGCAAATCCTAAAACATTGAAAACAGAATGATCAGTTAATGGAAAAAACAAAATGTGACAATCGTATCTCAGTCTAACAATAGACTGTAATACCTTCCAGTAGGGTAAATCGAAGAATATTGATCGTTTCTTCCACCTCCATTCATCACTCGTTTCATCATTTTCTTCGTCTTCAGCCACCTGCTCTTCTGACAAGACACTGCTCTTCCTTTTTTTTGTCTTGGCTAAAGATCTTCCAAAATCATTCCTGAAGTTCTTTAATGTTGCAAAAATTTCTGCACCTGTTTGAATCCTGTTTGCAGTCCCGTTCTCTACTGTATTATCAAACCATCCTTTCTTGCGTCTGTAGTGATGTCCAGGGCTTAGTCGCTTCCTATTCCCCAAATACACATACTTGCGACTAAACTTGAGCCACCTATTTGGTGTATCCTTTCCACAAACATTGCATGCTTGTTTCCCTTTAACTTTGCAACCTGCCAACGTCCCTAGAGCCGGGTAGTCGCTTATAGTCCACAACAACATAGCTTTTAGTGTAAACTTCTCTTTCAGGAATGAATCGTATACCTGCATTCCCTCACTCCACAATTCTTTTAAGTCTTCTACCAGTGGTTCTAGAAAAACATCAATGTTGTTGCTCGGAGCCGTCGGTCCAGGGATCAACATAGTCAACATGATGTTCTCAGCCTTCATACACTGAGTTGGTGGCAAGTTGTAGTTGACTAACAACACCGGCCAAGTACTATACTTGGTGTTCTGGAGAGAGAAAGGGCTCATACCATCGGTTGACAGACCGAGTCTCAGGTTTCTTGCTTCACTAGCAAACTCTGGCCACTTATTATTCACTTGAGCCCAAGATAACGAGTCAACAGGGTGTCGCATTATACCATCTTCAGTGGCATTGTTGGCATGCCATCGCAAATCCTCAGCCATCCTTGCTGATCTATACATCCTCTTGAATCTGTCTTTGATCGGAAAATACCTTAGGACCTTTGCTGGAATTCCTTTCTTTTCTTCATTACTGTGCTTATCAATCTCCCATCTAGAAGCACTACATCGTGGGCAGGTTTCCAACTCCTCATATTGCTTCCTATAGAGAATACAATCGTTCTTGCACGCATGAATCATATCGTAGCCAAGCCCAAAAATCTTCAAGAACTTCTTAATCGCATCAGTCGACTTTGGTAGTACATTGCCTTCCGGTAGCATGTCATGAAATGTCGACAGTAGCTGATCAAAGTAAGCCACTGACATTCCACTCTTTACTTTGATGCGGTAAAGGGCCATGATCGCAGAAACTTTGGTGTGCTTGCTACATGTCAAGTACAATGGAGTTTCAGCATCTCTCACCTTCTTCCTAAACTCCGAGTCTTCATCATGTTCACCATGTACAGGCTCTCCTCCAGTGTGATCAGATGGCGGTTCATCAGGTTCACCACTATCAAAATAAGCCGTCCTTAGCAAACCATAAGCCTCAGTTTCTGATTGAGGGGCACTATCAGTCATGTCAGACCTTCTTTCACCATGTAAACTCCAACAGGTACTCCTCATATACTTCTTATCCATACCCCTTATGACAAGATGCTCCGTTACTTTGTCTAAAACTTGATGGGAAAGGTTTCTGCAGTGAGTACATGGACATAATATTTCTGTCGGATCTCCTAACCTCCTCGCTGATGCAGTAACAAATCCTGTTGCACCTTCCAAATATTCGAGGCTAGCCCTATATATATATAAAGGAACTCGTCATGAATTAAAATTTGGAAGCAGAAGAAGAACTCGTCATGAATTAAAATTTCGAAAAGATTACTACCTTGGAAGCCAAACCCATGCCTTTTCCATATCAGAACAGTATAACTTCGAGGGAGATCGATTGAAACCTTTGATTTTCGGAACGGAGGCGTATGAGGGAGATCGATAGGAACATTCGATTTTTGGAACTAAACCTAGATTTGAGTTGTCGGAGAAGGAGAATGAACAGAGATCTCCGATAGAGATTGAGAACCGTAGATTGAAAGATTAAAAAAATTAGATCCTACGGCTTCTAGTAAGACACGTCATCTATCCGCACCATTCCTTCTTATTGGTTTCTGTAGAATTCTTTATTAATTAATTTTTAAATTACGAAAAATGCATGAAAATGGTTGGAAATTATGTTATAAACACAATTTAAAATTTTTTAATTAACTAAAATTAATTCAAATTTTTAATTAAATTTAGTTTTAATAATTTTTTTTAAAAAAATGTTGTATGTTTCAAATAAGTATAAAATGATTACTCCATGGAGATTAGATGATGATAGGGTTGAATCTCTATGAATTATATAGTGTGAGAATGCATTGTGGTTCACTCCATATGGAAAATAGATGATGATATTGTTGAATCCATATGTGTTATACAGTTTGAGAATGTATTGAGGTTCACTCTATATGGAGAGTAGATGATGATATGGTTGAATCTCTAAATTTCTTACAATAGGGTTGAATCCCTAAATAAACCCTAAAATCTAAATTGTCGAAATTTTTAAGCAAATTGGTAAATTGTTTTGTAAACTGTTTAAAAACATAAAAATAATCTCTAAATGTTGAATCTCTAAATTTGTTACAATAGGGTTCAGTCCCTAAATAAACCCTAAAATCTAACTTGTATAAATATTTATGGTCACTTATTTTTATGGACCATATATTTTTATACAATTTTGCTATTGATTATGATTATATATATATGCCAAGCCTACATAATCTTATTATAAATAAGTCTTAACAACCAAACAAAATATGTCTTACAACCAAACAAGCAAGATATGTCTTAAAACCAAACAAGGATACTCCATAAATATGTCTTTGAGAATACTCCGGTACATTTAAACATACAGAATCTTATCATTTGGCCAAGCCACTGTGCTTCCCACAGCATCCGATATGTCTTTGAGAAAAGAGTTTGGTCTCCATAGAGCTGCATCTTCAATCAAGGCCACTTCAACCCAGACCCGACTTGCATTGGGACCTAACGGGACGTGATGGACAACACTTAATGGATCAGTACAACTTACTCTGCCTTCTGCGACTTTTCGTCCTGAGTTGTTCTGGTCCAACAAGATGCACTTCTTTTTACCACCTGATCTGGTGGAACTGGTGCTGCCACTTGGACTCTACAAGCACAGCAAGTACATCACAACAACTACATGTAAATAAAATGCTCTAACATTATTTACAAAAGGGAATAAGTTTGTAAATTTACCAATGAAGGCCTTCTGACACTAGCTTCGCCTTCATCTTCTGGAGCTTTAATTACTGATACATTATAGAGCGGCCATGCGATCTTTTCATTAACAGCATCACTCATTGTTGTCATGTCACTTGTTGGCCTCCAAAGAAAAGCTTTCCCATTAATCACCTTAGCAACTCTCATAACTACAGCATTCGGACCCAAAGGAACATTGTTCACCAGCTCATATGGGTCAGTCGAACCCATAAAACCTTCAGCGATTACCTCAACGCCCTTAACCCAATCGTAGATTTTGCACCTTTCAAGATCATCTACGGTAGTTTGCTAAATTGACAATGCATTTGGTTAGTATCATGTTGAATTTAAAAATACTAACCTATGTATACCTGCTAATGGAATTACCTTTGATCCTAACACATCCGAGGAAACTGGATGGTTGTTCGATGCACTATCTAGTATCAGTTTATCAATTGGCCATGGAATTTTGCATCCCGCTGCTTCCTCAAGATTACGCACATCCGTAGTTGGCCTCCAAACAGATGCCTTCAGGTTTGATACCGACTTTACAACAACCGCTGCGGCGTTAGGACCAATCGGAATGCGACCAATCTTGTATGTACCTTCAGCTGAGCAGAATTCTCCTTCAGCGACAACAACATCTTCTGACTCACACCAATCAAGTATTTGAACTCTAGTTCCTTCTTTGTATATATAACTAGCCTCAGATGGAGAAACACAATCATCATTGTTTTTCTGTCAAAAAATAAAATGAATCATTGATTTTATATCAGTCAAGCAAATTCTACATTTTATAAGCATTAAAAACTAAAGAAAATTCACCTTATTCCCAGCTAAGTCACGGACCAGATTCTTCAAGTCTTTAATCTCGCTTTCCAAGTCGGCAAGTTTGGAGTCTCTAGCTGACAAGAATGCTAGTTTCGTAGCAGTAATCCCTCTTCCCAACCCTCTCACTCGTCCTGGTTTGTCTACTCCCAACACTTGACTAACAGCATCTTCTTTTATATTAACACTTGATGTGGAGTCCATTTGACTATCAAGTGAAATTATTTTTTCCTGTGACAAACACAATATAAGTTATGGTCCTTTTCAATACCAAAAAAGAGTAACTTAATTAATCAGACATTGAAACCTTACAATGGTTTCAGCAAACTCAGGTCTAACAGGTCTACCATCGGAGTGAGTGTGTCCTGCTATCCAGACCTTGCTCCGGCTAATCTTCTTAGGGTCTGCACTCTTTTTTTTCTACAAGTGTATATTGGTTTACTTATCAGTTTGTTCTATCATTAGATATAATATAATTACATACTGTTACTTACCATATCACAAGCTAGACGATTCATTCCTCTACGACTAGTGGTGTGAGGAATTTGAGCTCTCCTAAGTGCTCTGTACTTGTCACTCTTTGCCTACAATATCATTAAATTGAATTTCATCAATTAAACATCATTACCTTGTCGCTTAAAAAACAAATGCTCTGTATATTTCACCTTGAACACAGACGAAGTCCTACTCTTAACCCAAGCGCTCCAAACCTGAACAGATCGAATGTTGCTTGGTTTCAGAGCTGCTCTCTCTGTGGAGCTTTTTGCATTTCGCAGTTGTGATACAAGCCTTGACTTTCCAGATCTCCACAAACAACCCATCTGTTTGAAGACTGAATCTTTTTGCCACTCTTCTTTCAGATCAAACCTCGCCTACAAATGCAATTGCCACACATTATAATCCTTACAAAAGAAATTTAACAATAGACTTAAGCGCATATACATACCTGAATTTCCTCCCATAGTGTGTCCTTTGTCTGGTTATCAAGATTCCTCCAATCATCTAGAAGTACAGTCACGTGTTCGCGTACAAGGGGTCCAAGGAACGATGAAAGTGTCACTGATCCAGGACCTACATGTTCGCCAAGCTCAGTGAATGACACAGAAACCTTTTCTTGATGATCCTTGGCCACTTTACGCATCTTTGTGGGTCCTCTTTTCTTCTTTGGTTTTCCATCAGATGGCGATGCTTCAGCTCCTGAAATGCCATTCTCAGGTTCCATGTCAGCTTCTCTCGGCTGAGAAGGTTCTTGAGTAACTCCATTTTCAGGTTCCATGTCAGCTTCTCTAGCCTGAGATGGTTCTTCAGTAACTTCATTTTCAGGTTCCATGTCAGCTTCTCTAGCCTGAGATGGTTCTTGAGTAACTTCATTTTCAGCTCCCATGTCAGTTTCTCTCGGGTGAGAAAGTTCTTGACTAACTCCCTTCTCAGACTGAGACTGTTCTTCTGCAATGATATTCTCACCATCACCATCACCTGCATCCTCCTCATTAAATTCAGGAACATCTTGAGAGACCTTTGTCGGGACTTCGTCAGCACCTTCTTGCGTTATCTCAATGGCATCTTCTTCAATAGCAACTTCTTTTCCCTTATTTAACTTACGGATTTTAGTACTCTTTCTGGTTATCTCAATGAATTCTGTTTCTGCTTCCAGACCTTGGGAACGTCTGCTTCTTCTAACTGAGACTTTTCCTCCTCGTGTCCTCATGTTAATTTCCTCCTAAAAAAGAAAAATCACTGCAATCGATTATTTTTCATGATTGTAGAGATTGTAAAATGGAAGACGATCGATACAGATCTATTGAGATAATAAGCAATCGATTAATTTTCATGATGCATGCAAGTTAAAGTGAATAGATAATGGAAAATCGAGACAGAGATCGAAGAACAGGAGGGTTAGATGAAGACAAACCTGAGATTGGAAGAAGTCGATTCTGAAACTGATGATTCTAAAGGGGTCTAACGAAGAACACTTTGGGAGAGAAAATGAAAAAGAAGTCAATATTCTTTATTTGGTCAAATATCTTCCCAAAATTTTTCTCCCGGGTTTAATAAAAAAAAGCGGTCAAAGATACCATAACGCTTATTCTTTCTCAGTGCTATAATCTAAATATCAAAATCCCAAAAAGATGCGCGCTTGCAAATTTCATTTTGCCGCTCCAAGTATAATAGCGTTTTAGTTAAAGAAACGCTATTATATTTCCAGCCACATACTTACAATAGCACAAACTTCCTCAGCGCTATCTTACATTGCTATTAAAAGCCTTATTTCCTGTAGTGTTTCTTAATTAACATACATCCACAGACTCACACTAACAGTCACTTAACAAACATATATAAGTCATGTAGCCATCAAAATTATTACGTAAGTAGCAAAGGAGAGAGAAATTCAGTTTCGATAATGGATAAGAACAAATGAGCTCTTAGGAAAATTTTATTGGAGTATAACGAAAAACTATCTACAGAATACACAAATGTAAAGGGACGCTAACCCTAGATTTCAATTCACAGCTTAAATCACCAATCCAGAAATCAAACAAAAATTAACCAATATGATATTTCCTCACTGTTAAACATAAAAAATAAACAAAAGATATCTTACTTGGAGCTATTTTACTCAGGTGCTCTGTAAATTCTTCGGTTACTGAGCAGTTCTCGAGGCGAAGAGACTCAAAAGTAGAGTGTGCATCTACGACGTTAGCGACTGGGGCATTTGATGACGACATTTTCGGAACGGAGGTTACATAGTTAAACTAACAAAGGAAAAAGATGAGGAGAGGACCTCTATATAAAGGAGCATATAGAAGGCGTTTAGAGGAAATTAAATCGTTTCGTCGGTAGAGAACATGGAAGGAGAAGTCGAAGAGTTGGAGTAATGAAAATGGATTCATCAGAATAGAAATCGGCTGTCGTCAGCCGTAGAACAATCTCGACGGTAACCCTACACATATTAACGGGCCAAACCAAATATATCAGCTAAAAAGACCAACACAAAACAACAATTTCAAAGTCCATAAGTCACACAGACAAAACCCACTTCGATAGATGCAAAAAAAATGTAGGATCCACAAAAACAGCCGACGTGGCGTCCAGGGAGTGAGGGAACTCCCTCATTATATTATTTTTTTATCATGCAAATTTAATAGAATATGCTGCAGTTAAATTTTTTTATATTTTAATACAAATGTAAATATAATCATCGTCACTTTTAAGATTTTAGAAATAAAAGTCCCTGTTTTGATTGCAGAAGTGAGTGATTTAGACATTGTCTTGATCTTAACTACCGTAATGGAGACTCTGATTCTATTTGCTGCTAGAGAAGAACACCGCATATATATGAGATTGAGATACGTGTTACAACAAAGATTGAGGCCAATGAGTTGACATGGAGAACTTTCTTAAAAGTTGATGTGAAGGCGATGGGTACAGTGGAATGTTTAGGAAGTTTTATCGGTATGGGAGTTCCTCGGTCGACGGTAAAAAGAAGGTGGTATTGATTTGTGATAATCACTTCAGCAGAGCTTAACTGATTGGAGATAACAATTACTTCAAGGTAGTGGCTCCCGGAGAAACAACACGTTGGCAACATGTGTGCTCTTATGTTCCTAGAATTGGGTATGGAATTACACTAACTCAAGCAAGTTTTGTCAACTGAAATCCCACAACACCAACCCTATATAAATTTAGGAACGTTAGAAACCGATTCAAATGTGTAATTAGTCAGAGAAATACATGAAATCAATATACCAACCTTCTTTTAATGTTCAATAACCGTCCACTCCTGCCCGTTCTATTTTTTTGGTGAAGCAGGCCTAACTTGGCCTTCAAAGATACTGAGGCAGGCTGTTGCAGACCTGCGTTGTGTGGATTCAGATTAGGTCCTTAGGAAGATATTAACCTACACATAAAGCTATTTATACATGTGTTAGGTACCTTTAAATTTGGATCTTCTTCACAATGAAGTGAGTTGTATGGGCATGGTCATTGCAAGTTGTTTTGATAAGACTCACTTCCCCTAATATGTCTGCAAAGAGACAGTAACTTGGGAACCTTTTGGAGAGGTGTTAATTAATTTAAGAAAATTGGGGAATTAAGAATTAGACCTTGCAGCTCAGAATTTGTTTTTGCGGGCCATGAGTTGATAAGATACTTGTCTCTAAAGGGAACCTGACTCAGGAGATTCATGAGAAAGAGTAAACTGAGTTGTAGCACCAGTCTGAACATCCTCCTCGAAACTGGATGTGATCCAAGAGATAGGTGTGTTGGTCTCAAAACCCTTGTCAACGTGATCGTGACATTCAGACCTGTAGTAAACAGTTATATTCGTTCCTGCGAGCAGCACACAACGCATGACAACAGTTAAGCAAGATGCTTGAAGTAATCATGTTAACCCCAGCAAGATGTAAACTATTACTACCTATGACAACACCTGACTTATCCAGTAAAATTTCCATTAAGTCGGGTGAGCTTACAGCGATAACTTATCTGTCTTGCATTTGCTTCAGGTCGAGCTCTTGCACATTCTTAAACGTCGAAATTGATTTAACCCAAAATTTTAACCTGTAAAAAAAAACATAACCATTTTAGTTGTTTGGCGTGAAGGTTACCTAATTCAATTGCTTTTCTTAATTAACATACATCCACAGACTCACACTAACAGTCACTTAACAAACATATATAAGTCATGTAGCCATCAAAATTATTACGTAAGTAGCAAAGGAGAGAGAAATTCAGTTTCGATAATGGATAAGAACAAATGAGCTCTTAGGAAAATTTTATTGGAGTATAACGAAAAACTATCTACAGAATACACAAATGTAAAGGGACGCTAACCCTAGATTTCAATTCACAGCTTAAATCACCAATCCAGAAATCAAACAAAAATTAACCAATATGATATTTCCTCACTGTTAAACATAAAAAATAAACAAAAGATATCTTACTTGGAGCTATTTTACTCAGGTGCTCTGTAAATTCTTCGGTTACTGAGCAGTTCTCGAGGCGAAGAGACTCAAAAGTAGAGTGTGCATCTACGACGTTAGCGACTGGGGCATTTGATGACGACATTTTCGGAACGGAGGTTACATAGTTAAACTAACAAAGGAAAAAGATGAGGAGAGGACCTCTATATAAAGGAGCATATAGAAGGCGTTTAGAGGAAATTAAATCGTTTCGTCGGTAGAGAACATGGAAGGAGAAGTCGAAGAGTTGGAGTAATGAAAATGGATTCATCAGAATAGAAATCGGCTGTCGTCAGCCGTAGAACAATCTCGACGGTAACCCTACACATATTAACGGGCCAAACCAAATATATCAGCTAAAAAGACCAACACAAAACAACAATTTCAAAGTCCATAAGTCACACAGACAAAACCCACTTCGATAGATGCAAAAAAAATGTAGGATCCACAAAAACAGCCGACGTGGCGTCCAGGGAGTGAGGGAACTCCCTCATTATATTATAGATTATTATTTTTTTTTCTCTCTATCAATTATTCTCTTCTTTCTATCCTCTGTACCATCTTAAATGTCTCTCTCCATTTCCTTCACCGCTTTCATTCTCCTCCAATCCTTTGTCACCGCCGCTTTCCCCCTCCTACACTGCTGCACGTGGTTTGGGCGGTTGTCTCTTCGCCAAGGCTCAGACTTCATCTCATTGGCAAGACTCTGATCTGGTCAGAGATTAAAAGACGGAGGATATTGGGCCTTTTCATCGAGGAGAAAATTTCCCAGAATCAGCTTTAATGACGCATAAGTTGGTGAACTGACGATTTTCTTAGCTGACCCGGAGTCGAACCGGTTTCTTATTCAGAACAGAGAGAAGCCTGGTTTCAGAGGATTATAATGATTGAGATTTGAGAGGAAGAAAGTGAGGAGATGAATTTCACGAAAGCTTACTCCATTATTTATAAATGCAGATTCGATAGCATAAAAGGAGGGGTGTCTTGAATGTGGCGTAGTGGAACAGAGTGGTTCAATGGTATTGACTATTGATGAGAACTTTACTTATGTTGTTGAATGCAAAGTAAACCGACACGGTTAGTTTCATACTCCGTAGACACGTGGCAGCTCTCAAGAAGTAACTTACATCCAATCTCTCACACACATCGTCGTTTATTTTCTTATTTGGGCCGGATAATATCCGTATCTCGCACTCACTCGAACAAAGCCCAACATGTCATCAGTTTAATGAAACTGTGCGTTGTGAGGGATTTGGACACGTGTCAGCAGGTCGTGCAACAACTTTATGACCTGGCATCCCATGTGGACACTCTAGAAAGAAGGAAACTCTATTATATATAATTAGATATTGTCATGTTTGTGGGAACCCCAGTTTCATCTCTTTTTGCTTTTCACATGGTGGGGTTTGTAGATTTTAAAACGTTGCTATGAATTTCCATTCTAATTGAAGAAATTGGCGTTGGGCTTGTAAAAGAAGCTGTAAGAGAGGGAGTACTACTCTCCAGTCTGAAGAGGAAACAACTTTTAACAATCCTCACATGTAAGCAACGTCAAACAATGACACATGTAAATGTAGTAAATCTATCAAGTATCAATATATGTACATGACTAGATATTTAGTAAGGAATAACTTTTCTCTATTTCAGAGTAAAAAGGTCAAAAACTCTGATTCTCTTTTGACCTAGGAGCTGCTTGCTTGCTTCGCACACAAGCTTCACATCTGTTTCTTACTTTTTCTCTCTCTCGCTAGTCGACTGTTTGTAATGCCCAACCGCCATTGTCTCCAGGCTCCATCCTTATCCGACAGCTTGTGCTATCCCGGGTAACTTGAGAATTACCCTATGACATTTTCAATTTTTCTATCCATGTTCACATAGTAGTAAAACTCATTTTCAATGGGTTATACTTTTTAAATTGTTCCAGCTCAAGAGCTTAATTCTGTATATATTTTTATGCAAAGTGACAAAAAGTGCATTTTAATAACAAGAAACCAAACTTATTCTTGTAACTTTTTCTTTTGTTAGTGAGATCCTTGAATCCCTCATGTGGTCTTGTGAAGATGGAACAGCTAATAATTTTCATTGTCAAACTGAGTTTAGGCTTAATCCAAGAGCTGGGTACTGAAAAGTGATGATAAAAACCAATGAATTGGATTTGAAACATAACATATAGTATCTTCTAAGCTATAGGGCATTCATTGTCAATGGCCAAAACAAAAGCATGATCAAAAGAATACCTGTCGACACTGGAAGAAAACATATGAACTGGGAACGGTAAGAACGACACTTGCACACTCAACGTTTCCCCAAACATCGTCATCACCATTGCTTCTTTCAAGCGCAATCACCGAGCACCAAATATATGTTCTTGTTTTCACTGGCCAGACTTCTCAAACTTATCCAACAAGATTAAGAGTTTCCCATAGTAGTTAACTAGTGCAATAGCACCAGCACAACAATTCCTTTTCGATACCTCCAAACCTTTGACCACTCTCTACTCTTGACGCTTTGTGTCATACCAACCACCAACAATCTTTTTCACGATACAAGTACGAAACATTCTCTATTACACATATTCACTCAACCAACGGTGCCTTTGCTAAAACACCACATTTACCTTCTTTTGGGTCATAATAATACTGGTTGAATGTGTAGTATTTTGAACAAACCTTACGGAGATCGGATGTTGGTACACGAGGAGAATATGAAGAAGGTTTTGTTACCAACATAATATTTCTTCCGGTAGAATTATTATTCTCCTCCTCCAATTCATTGGTTAGGGTTTGATCAGGTTTTATCCCCATGTTGTACCAAGATGGAAGACGTTGGTCGGGTAACGTTAGGCAGACATGAAGGATATGTTCACATGTTTTGGAGTGAAATCGCGCCATGTATAGCTCTCTGGAAAAGATGAGAGAGTGGAATCTTATGGACACTAGGGAGAGTTTAGGGTAGTACGACCTAGATATGAGCGATAAGCAAGTTACAACGATCTCATCTGGAAGCGACAAAAACGACTAAGACGACGGAGGATTCGTTGCTGTCTTGCTCTGCGGTGGTTCAACATCGGGATTCACTGCGGTTGAGGCGGTGGTCGGACTAGAAGTAGATATTAATTTGTTGATGAGGATGAAAACTTTTAGCAAATATTCATATAAATACCTTTTTGCACTCATAAGAACATAGCTGCGTCGAGACAGAGATTTTGTTTCAGGGGATCGTTCTTGTTCCATCTTTATAGTTAAGAAAACATAACTACGTTAGGTCTTTTATGGAGTCAGCATGCATGTAAAATACCTTGTTTATCTTTTTCTTTATAATTGCAAAACTAACCCCTTGAGTAAATTAAAATAAGAATACGTCCTGTATAGAAAATAGTTATCAAAGAGACCCATGGTACACCAAAACCGGTCAGATATGTTTTTTTTTTTGTAAAATCAAATATGTGTTATTGTGTCAGTATGTTCACAAGCGAAACATCCTTTTCTAAGATCTAACTGGTAAAATACCTTTTGTTTTTATTCTTGTCAGTATGCTCCTACTGGATCAAAACAGAGAAAAGACTGAGATATTTCTTGTTAGATATGTGTTTCAAGCTACTTTATATGCGATCTGGAGAGAACAGAACCAGCGAAAATATGGAGAAATACCGATGCCCCACCAGGACAGCTGATGAAACTGGTGGACAAAAATTAGTGTACGAAATCGGCTAGCCTCCATCCGTGACAGATCGCACGTGGGAGGTCTAGCCATCTGGTTTTACACTCAATAGAGTTTGAATCCTATTTTGTATATATGAAAAAGTCAACACTAATGTAACACAAAGTGTAAAACAATTTTTGTGTTTGAAATAATTTAACATTTTTTCCAGAAAAAAAGATAGCGCAAGATTGGAATTTCCTAGATATCCAGTGAAGAGTAGCCTCGTTCATATAAGTTCTGTTTTAGTTTCGAAATTTATCAAAACAAATGCCATTGTATTTTTATTAACTTCGAATATCCGAATCTATGGAATGGTCCATACTAACTCCCAAATAGATGTATAATCTACGGATGGATCATCTTTTCCGGTATTTAGATGGATTGTAAGCAATGGATTTTATCAGCCTAACTACAATGAAATGTAGTAGAGTGCATTCATACTCATGTTGCTTATCAACCCAAATACACTATAACCAACGAAGTAAATAGAGTTTTTAGTATCTAATAAATTTAATTTCATATTTTTTTTGATATAATATGAAAATATTAGGGATGGGCATTCGGATGCTCGTTCGGGGTTCGGCTCTGGTCTATTCAGATTTCGGGTTTTTGGGATCAAAGATTTTAACTACATTCGAATATTTTTAAATTTTGGTTCGGATCTTTGCGGGTTTGGTTCGGGTTCGGATAACCCATTTAGTTATTTTTTAAAATTTTGAATTTTTCAAAATCTAAAAACAAAATAAGATATTACATATAAATTTGAATAACATATGTCAAAATATATAAAATTAACATATAATATTTAGATATTTTAATGTACATTAAATCTAAAAATAATTAATATGTTTAAGTATATAAATCTATTTCGGATATGTTCGGATAACCGAAATACTTTGATTCGGATTGAGTTTGGTGTCGGTTCTTTAAAATACCAAAATTTTAAACCTGTTCAAATATTTAATTAAATGCAGCTTATAATTTGATACTACTTTCTCGGATCAGATTCAGTTTAGTTTTTCGGATTCAGATTTTTTGCCTAGTCCTAATAAATATACCCGAACACAAATATTATTAAATGGATCCAAAAATGAGTTTAGATTCAAAAAGGGTCTTAGACCGAACCCAATCCGAATCCTTCCTATAGTCCCTAGGCTTACTCTTGAATTTGTATTTCTGATTTCTCATGTACTTTTCATTAATTTGCAGAAAAGTTTGAGTATATCTTCTTTTGTGTCATGTCAAGTGCTTGTAATACCTTTACGACCAGAGCCGTGCGAGGAGTATTGATGCCCTAAACTGGAGGTGCATTAAATGGTTTAGGGCAAAAAGTTCACAGGGACTTTTTTGTCATCTAATGGATTTATACTAAATTCAACTAAAGATTACTCAGAACCGGAAAAAGTTTGAAACCTTTCCATAGTTATAAGCTGACGAAGTACAGTTAACCTCTCGGAGACAAACTTGAAACATCAACTTAACTGAACTAACGACAGAAGGAAACAAAGCTACTTAGTTTACACTAGAGGAAACAAGATAATCTGCAGGAAAGGTGGAGCTGAGCAGAGCTGGAAGAAGATATAAACGAGAAAGCAATTACAGTCTTAAATTGTTGGAGTTGGAAGATGATCTCCAAAAACATTTCCCTCTTAAACCAAGAACAAACCACAACACAAAAGCTGCTTCTTCAACAACAAGCCACAAGAGAAACAAATCTCCAACTCGAGTAGCCATTGAAGACGACGGTTGGCAAATAACTACTCCAAAACAGTACGCAATTGAGCTACAGCTCCAAAGCCCCTTACCAAGAAATACGGAGAATCTGTCGGTTTCAAACCAAGGGACATCACATCTTCACAACATCGAAGCTCCACTCACTAAAGACAGACAAACAAGCATTAAAGTCGAACGACAAGGCCGACACAAAAATAATATCACAGAACAGAACAAGAATGCCTCAAAGAAAGACCAGCAAAACCACGATCCAGAGAAGAACAACACCACTCATGACCACAATAGAGCCAACTTCCAGACAGTCGAAAGATCCATCCACCTCTAACAAGCTGAAGTAACCTTAATCCCCTTTTACAGAATCTGCTACACTCCCTCGAGTTGCCTCCATGTAGTAGCCTCAGGATGAAGCTACACAAGAACACACTAGAAAGGGCTATTATATTGCAGAACCGAACTCATATCGGAAGGTATTTCAAATAGACTTCGAAAGAGACACACAAACTAGACAGCTATCTGAAATTGAAACGAATCGACATCCAAGACAGAGACAGGAGAGGGGATGATCCCGGCAATCACCTATGAGCCAACAGAGCTTTAAGGTTATCCAAATCCGATGGAAGAAGTACCACTCTACATCAGAACCGGTATAATTGATGCGGATAAATATTTGGAATATTTTCAAAATATTTTATTATTTATGTTATTATAAATAGGCATTAAATCTTAATATTGTATTTAGGCTTTGATAATTAATAAACTAGTTTTTGCTTTATACCTTAAAAAAATGATTCAATTAATTTTTTTTTTAAAGTTTGTTTTAATTCGATTAAATTCATCAAACATAAAATTGATTTCAAAATGCTATAAAAAAAAACTCTTGATTGGTGCAAAGTTCCTTAATCGACCGTCCGTGCATCAACAACCTACATCACAAAAGACACAAAAAAAATACTCTAAACGCTTTCTCATGGCACTGACGAAGATCACCGGCCACTAGAGAAGAAAGAAAACACAGAAATCTGTCTTTTTTTTTTTTCTAGCGGTCTCAGGGTTTTTCTCTCATTGAAATTACCAATTTACACAAGCTTTCACGGGGACTTTAATGTGGTATTTTTTAGTCATGAAAAAGTAACCACATTAGTGGCACATGTGGAAATTGCGTGGTTGGTACATTGAGTGAGGTTCCACGGTAAAAATGCACTATCGTTTATCCAAGTTTGACAAATCATCCAATTATGAGACAAAATCTAAGATTTTAAGATTTTGGGGGGGGGGGGGTGGTGAGAGGCTTAGCTAAAGGAACTGAGAGAAGAAACACAAGAAATGAGCGATTTGGTTGATTTGGGGGTAGGTTCTATTACAGGAGCTGTGGTTTCTGAGCTCCTGAAAGCCGTGATTGAAGAGGCTAAGTTGGTGGCTGCGTTCAAATCTGTGTCTATGGATCTCGCATCAAAGATGAATAAAGTGCGTTTAGCATTCATTGAGATCGAAACGTTGCAAGGTGCTGAAGAACTCAAGGATCTCAAGGATATAATCGAAGAAGCTCGTGTACTGGTTCAGAAGTGTTCACAAGTCAAGAGGTGGAATCTACCCGCAAAAGCAAAATATACAAGAAAAGCAAACGAAATCAACAAGAAGCTGTTCGAGTTCTGCCAGATTCAGCTGCAGCTTATTATTTATCGGAACCAACGGCTGATGATGCGTCAAATGAGAATTCCTTTACCAAGGTCGGCTCGTCGTTACAAAGAGCCGTCTCCCATGTCGTCTGAAGATTTGCTGTCCGAGGATAAGATAATCGCCCTTCAGAGTCATCTGGCAAGCATCAACAAAGAGCTCGACGTTTTGAGTGTTTATCCTCCTGTTTATAGTGATCTTTGTTCGGTCCCAGAGATTGATAAGGTTCTCGTTGGTTTGGATTTGCCATTGTTGGAGGTAAAGAAGATGCTCCTTGATGATCAAGTGGCTAGTCTCGTGGTCTCTGCTCCTCCCGGGTGCGGGAAAACCACTTTGGTCACTCAGCTTTGTCGTAATGACGAGATCAAAGGTTTTAAAAGTTTTATTTCTTGAATTTATATTTTCAGGTTTCTCATGTAGTTTCCATTAATTTGCAGAAAAATTTGAGTATATCTTCTTTTGCGACGTCTCGAGGGGTTCTACCTTTAGGACCACGGTGCAGATTTTACTCCAGCACAACGGTTACGAAGCACCTGCATTTGAGAACGATTCTCAAGCTGTTGATGGCTTAAGAAATCTGCTTCAGGAACTTACCGAAGATGGTCCTATATTGTTGGTGCTGGATGATGTGTGCCAACGAGCAGACTCCTTTCTTCAGAAATTTCAGATTAACATACCTAATTTCAAGATTTTGGTGACTTCTCGGTTTGAGTTTCCGAGTTTTGGTCCAACTTATCATTTGAAACCTTTGGAATATGAAGATGCTAAGTCCCTTCTCATTAAGCGGGCATCTCTGGGTCTTTACATGACTGCATTTGAAAATGAAGCTCTTCTACAAAAGGTACTACAAAATTCTAGATTATAGCTACATTTATCATGTTTGGGGAAACACCAGTTTTATCTTTCATTTATTTGCATTTGATGACAGGTTTTGAAACATTGCTATGGATTTCCACTCTTGATTGAAGTGATCGGCGTTCAACTTATAAGAAAAGCTGTGAATCGGATGACAGGAGAAGTGGAAAGCTGGTCCGAAGAGGAAACAATTCTTGATAGTCCTCAACCTACTATACTAGAATGTCTGCAGCCTAGCTTGAATGTCTTGAAACCCCATCTTAAAGACTGTTTCTTAGACATGGGCTCATTTCTTACACAAGGAAAGATACCTGCTTCCAGTATAATTGACATGTGGGTGGAATTATACGGTGAAGGTAGTAAAAGTAGTACCGTGTACGTGGAGTACCTCAATAAGCTGGCTTTCCGTAATCTTCTTAAACTTGATCCTCTCGGGTATGTTTTTCTGCCGCAACACTGTTTCTATACACGTTATTGTCATTGTCATCTACCATTTGATGAATTTGTTTATGTGTACTTACTAGGAAGGAACACCACGGAAAGAAAAAAGGTTTTAGTATGTACATGGGGTCCTTTGTCTCCTTCGATCTGCTTGAACGTATTCAAGCCGGGTATGATGTTATTGTTTTAACATTGCTTCTTTGCATCATGTTGCTACTATCTAACATTAGAGGAATTTATCTATTCGCTTAAAACAGGCTGGATGAGTACACATACGGTTTCTTAGATGAATTCTTAGTCACTCAACAAAGTATTCTAAGGGAGTTGGCTATATGCCAAAGCAAATCTGAGGGACACAATGAAAGAGAAAGGCTCAACCTGGAGATAAGAGAGGATACATTTCCAGATTGGTGTTTGGATCTAAAGCAGCCTATAAGTGCTCGTCTTTTGTCTATCTCTACGGGTAACTCTTTTCATGTTCTTTTTTTTTTGGAAAATTGTACGTATAGATATTAATGGACTCTTTAAAAAGGTGAAAGATGCATGAGAACCGAATCTGAGGAACTCCTCATTTTCTTGTGACTAAAAAAAATATAAAGCAAAACAAAATTGAAGCAACTTAAGTTTTTATTGATTACGCAAATAAATAAATAATAATGACAAAGTATATAGATATTTATTCATTTCTTTGGAAAATTATTTAAATAGCACATATTTAATCATAAAATTTTATAAAAAAATCTCTCAAACTAACTTATGTTAGAGAGTAAAACTATTAATAAACTACACTTATCTCTAATATAAACACATATTTCATACAAAAATAGTATATTTAAAATAAAATAAATATATTTAAAGCTAAAATAAATATTTGTTTCGTAAATTTTAAAGGTTTGACTGGTTTTTCGCTACTATTCGCAAACAAAATTCCTACGGTTGTTAACATTGTTGGTATTTTGTAATAGTCACAAAAGAAATTATAAATTGTTTTAAACTGTTTCAAATTTCGTAAAATCAAGGTGGTTTCCACTGCCATTTGTGGTGTGATTGTGCATGAATAAATAAATATTAAAATATTTTACTACCATTTGTGGTTGCGGTGATTGTGCGTAGATAAATAAATATAAAAATATTTTTTAAAAAATTCTAAATTTAAGTTTTAAAAATAAAATATTAATATATATATATATATATATTATATTTTAATGTGAATTCACCAGCATCATAATTTATTTTATAAAAACTTTAAACCAAAAATATTAACTGTAATTTTGAAAAGTTAATATATATACATATATAAATGAAAACAAATCTTATAAAATTCTAATATAAATCATTACCAAAAATTATTCAAATTGTTGAAGATAATAACAAAGTTGGATAATGATTATCCATTTTCATTTGTACTTTAGTGGACATACATATTTGTCCATTATTATTTTATTATTTCAGACAAATATCTATGTTTTTACCGACTCATGACTCCTATATATATGGGATGTCATTTGTGTAAGAAAAAGACAAGACACATGAACAAAAAGCTTTATCTCTCTCTTATCTCTCTCTCGTTGCTTTTCACACACATATATAATCATCTCTCTCTCCATCGCTGTCAACTTCCTCTTTCCTAAAATTAAATAATACAAATATATATATATATATATATATATATATATATATATATATATATATATATATATATATAGCTTTACCTTTATTCTCAACACGTTATCAGCACGAAGAATCTCTAGCAAATTCTATTGGTCGTTCTTAAACAAAAGAGGTGATGCCTAAACTTATCTTTTAATATATTTAATTTTATTTAAAATTTTATTTATTCCGGAGTGAGAGGCTAGGCCTTCTCCGTTTGTATTTCGGGATGATAGGCGTTGCCTTCCCCGACTGATCGTTATGGCATGCTAGGCCTCTACGATCAGAAAAACATGTGGTAGGTTTCACCTCCGTGTATATAAAAAAAAGAAAGATCAAAATGGAAGACTAAGTCTCCTCGGATCTTGAAAAAAAATGGTCAAAAATGGAAGGCTGAGCCTCCTGGACCTTAATAAAAGAAAAAGTCAACATGGTAGGCTTGCCTCCTCTGATTTTAGAAAATGATCAATATGGTAGTCTTTGACTCCTCGGATCATATGAAAGGCCAAACCTTCAATTTTATTTATGCTATTTAATTTCTGCAATTTAATTTCTGCAATTATTTTATATCTTTAATTTATGCGTTTAAATTTCCGTATATATTATATATTTATAAAATTATTTTATGAATACAATTATCATGTCGAGTTTAACAAAGCTCAAAATAAGTGCCCTGGACATTACGGGAAATAATTATACGACATGGGCAGTAGGTGCAAAAATGCACTTACGAGGTAGCGGGCTTTTGGAAACCATCGATAATACTAAAACGGTGTCGGATGAGAAAAAAGCTAAAGCCATGATCTTTTTACGACACCACATACATGATGGTTTAAAAGATGAGTATATTACGAAAGAAGATCCTTGGGACCTCTGGCAATCTCTAAAAGAGAGGTTTGATCACCAGAAATATGTGATCTTACCAAAAGCCAAACACGAGTGGATCCATCTCCGGTTCCAGGACTACAAAAGTGTAAGTGAGTTTAATTCCGCTATGTTCGGAATTACATTGAGGATGATGTTATGTGGAGAGAAAATAAGCGATTATGATATGATCGAAAAAACTCTCTCCACGTTCCATCCTGGAATTGTAGTCCTGAAGCAGCAGTACCGGGCGAATGGATATACCCGTTACTCGGAGTTAATGCAAGTACTCCTTGTAGCGGAACAGAATAATCAACTCGTGACTCTAAACCATCAGACTCGTCCCACTGGATCTGCACCATTCCCAGAAGCGAATGTTGCATTATCCAGTTATGATAATAGGAGAGGACGTGGACGTGGTCGTGGTCATGGTCGTGGAAGAGGACGGGGAAGAAGATTCCGTCCATATGATGAAAATAATGATAAGGACTTCCACGAGAATGAAAGGGGCCGGGATGATAAAAAGCAAATGGATAAGGTTTGCTACATATGCGGCATGAAAAATCATTGGGTACGTACTTGTCGTATGCCAAAGCATTTAGTCGATCTGTATAAGAAATCCCTAAAAGAAAAAGAGAAGGGAAGTGAAACACACTTCATCTCTGATGAGCCCGGGCCATCCTTTCATGGTTTAAATGATGATACTCATCTCGACGTATCAGATTTTCTGGTTGAACCAGAAAATATCGATGTGTAATAAAGTTTCGATATGATGTGTTTTGTATTATAGTATCTATATCTTTTGTTGTAAAATATATGTTATGTTTTAAAGTTTAATGTTTAATAATATATATGTTTTATGAATATTTTATATTCAGAAAAATGCAAGAGTTTGAGACTAAGGATGGAGATATGTGCTTGGCGGATAGTGCGTCAACGCACACAATTATTAAAGATAAGAAGTATTTCTCCAGTCTCAAAATGAGAAATTACGCTGGAAGCGTAAGTACAATATCTGGTAATGCAAAGATTATTATGGGCTCTGGAAGAGCGAAATTCTCAATGCCAGGGGGAACAATATTTGAAATAAGTAATGCATTGTATTCCCCTGAGTCTCAAAGAAACTTGTTAAGTTTTAAGGATATCCGAAGTAATGAATATCATATTGAGACTATGAGTAAAGATGACATTGAATTTCTTTGCATTAAGTCCGAGAGGAAAATATATTGGAAGAATTAAAGATGTTATCCTCTGGACTATATTGTACAAAATTATACATGACTGAGTCCTATGCCGTGGTAAACATGAAGTTTACTGATACATTTAAAATCTCGCATGAGAGGCTAGGACATCCTGGTTCAGTCATGATGAAAAAGATTGTGGAAAATTCGAATGGCCATCCGTTGAAAAACAGAAGAATTTTGCAAATGGACGAGTTTACATGTAATGCATGTTCTCAAAGAAAACTCATAACTCGGCCATCACCAGCAAAGGTTAACAATGAATCACCAATGTTTTTAGAAATAATACATGGTGATATATGTGGGCCGATTCACCCACCGTGCGGGACGTTTAAGTATTTCATGGTAATGATTGACACATCTACTAGATGGTCAAATGTGTGTCTTCTGACCACATGAAATACGGCTTTCGCAAAGTTCATTGCCCAAATAATAAAGCTGAGAACGCAGTTCTCAGAGTATGCCATTAAGAAAGTAAGGCTTGATAATGCCGGTGAGTTTACATCGCAAGCATTTGATGATTATTGTATGTCAATGGGGATTGATGTGGAACATCCGGTTCCCCATGTGCATACACAAAATGGCATGGCCGAGTCACTAATAAAACGGTTGCAGTTGATTGCAAGACCGTTAGTATTGAGAACAAAGCTCCCAATTTCTGTATGGGGTCATGCTATATTGCATGCGGCTGCACTGATTCGGTTAAGACCGAGTGCATATCGTAAGTACTCCCCATTACAATTGGCATCTGGGCAAGAGCCAGATGTATCCCATCTCCGTGTCTTTGGGTGTGCGGTCTATGTTCCTATAGCACCGCCACAAAGAACAAAAATGGGTCCACAAAGGAGATTGGGAATATATGTGGGTTATACGTCACCGAGTATAATAAGGTATCTGGAACCGTTAACTGGTGATATGTTTACAACAAGGTTTGCTGATTGCCATTTTAATAAGGATGAATTTCCAGCGTTAGGGGGAGAAATTAAAGAAATTCCTAAAGAGATTACATGGTGTACACCATCGTTGTTACACCTTGATCCCCCTACCAATCAAAGAGAGCTGGAAGTTCAGAAAATTGTGCATTTGCATAATTTGGCAAACCAGTTACCTGATTCGTTCACATATACGAGAAGGGTGACGAAATCATGTATACCCGCTGAAAATGTTCCATCAAGAGTTGATGTTCCTAAGGAACAAAGTGATGGAAACAAAATTAACGAACCTAGGGTTCAGTTAAAGAGGGGGAGACCAGCGGGTTCTAAAGATAAAAATCCCCGAAAAAAAAAGAAATTGGTTGAGCAAAGTGAAAAGGTTCAAGAAGAACCTGATATTGAAAAATGTCTGAAAGAAGGCATAGATGAGGTTCAAGAAGAACCAAATAAAGATATGAATCCAGATGACGAGGAGGGAACATGAAAGTATGAGATTTCCATCAACTACGCCCATGATCAAAAATTATTGATCAGAAAGAAGATAAAAGATGTTGATGGAATATTCTCCTTTTCTGTGTCCGATGAGATCAATCTTGAGATTGATGATCCCGATCCAAGGTCCATTTTAGAATGTCAGAAAAGACATGATTGGGAGGAGTGGAAAAAGGTCATTCAAATTGAGTTACTCTCCCTGAATAAAAGGAATGTCTTTGGACCTATAGTCATAACGCCTGAGAATATAAATCATGTCGGGTATAAGTGGGTATTCGTGAGAAAAAGAAATGAAAAGAATGAAGTAACACGATATAAAGCCCGATTAGTTGCCCAATGTTTTTCTCAGAGACCGGGAATTGATTTTGAGGAAACGTATTCCCCGGTAATGGATGCAATTACATTTAGATTTTTAATGAGCCTAGCGGCATCGAAAAATCTTGAAATGCATCTCATGGACGTTGTGACTGCTTATTTATACATGAGACTCTCTGAAGGATTGAAAATGCCTGAGGCATTAAAAGAAAAATCCAGGGAGATTTGTTCGGTCAAGTTACAGCGATCACTTTACGGATTAAAGCAATCCGGGCGCATGTGGTACAATCGCTTAAGTGTATATCTTTTGAGTAAAGGATATGTAAATGATGCGATATGTCCATGTGTTTTTATAAAGAAATCGTCATCTGGCTTTGTGATCATTGCTGTATATGTGGATGACCTGAACATAATTGGAACTCGAAAGGAGGTTGATGATGCTCGAACTCATATGAAAGAAGAGTTCGAAATGAAAGATCTCGGCAAGATAAATTTTTGTCTTGGGCTCCAGATAGAGCATCTCCGAGAAAGAATATTTGTGCATCAATCAAACAATACGAAAAGATTATTGAAACGTTTTCGTATGGACAAAGCAACTCCTTTGAGTACTCCAATGGTTGGTAGATCTCTCGTGGTTGAGAGAGATCCGTTTAGGCCCTGTGAAGATAGCGAGAAGATATTAGGTCCGGAAGTACCTTATATGAGTGCTATCGGTGGGCTTTTGTATCTTGCAAATTGTACCAGGCCTGATATTGCTTTCGCCACAAATCTACTGGCAAGATATAGTTGTGCTCCGATTCTCAGGCATTGGAACGGAATAAAACATTTATTTCGTTACCTTCAAGGTACAGTTGATTTGGGGTTAATGTATTTTAGAAAATCCGAGTTTGGTATGGTTGGTTTTGCAGATGCGGGATACTTATCAGATCCTCATAAAGCTCGATCGCAAACCGGCTATGTTTTTACAATTGGTGGAACCGCGATCTTTTGGCGGTCACAAAAGCAAACTCTGGTTGCAACTTCCTCAAATCATGCAGAAACTATTGCGCTTCACGAAGCATGCCGAGAATGTGTGTGGTTGCGGTCAATGAGTCACCACATACAAAATTCAAGCGGAATAGTTTATAAGAAAGAGCCAACAAAAGTTTTTGAAGATAACTCAGCTTGCGTCGCTCAACTCAAAGACGGTTATATCAAGAGCGATAGAACGAAGCACATCCCTCCGAGATTTTTCTCGTACATACGTGAGCTCGAGAAAAAGAAAGAAGTGGACATTGAGTATATACAGTCATGCGAAAATCCGGCTGACTTGTTCACCAAAGCTCTTACAACTACAACATTCCGAAAACACGTCTACGGTATCGGAATGCGGTATTTACATGACTTGTGAAGAGAAAACTATATCCGTTATTCTCAAGGGGAGATTACATCAATGTACTCTTTTTCTCCTTTTCATGGTTTTTATTCCACCGGATTTTTCAATGATCAAGTTTTTAATGAGGCACTATGTAATATAAAATGGATAATCAAGGGGGAGTGTTGAAGATAATAACAAAGTTGGATAATGATTATCCATTTTCGTTTGTACTTTAGTGGACATACATATCTGTCCATTATTATTTTATTATTTCAGACAAATATCTGTGTTTTTACCGACTCAAGACTCCTATATATATGGGATGTCATTTGCGTAAGAAAAAGACAAGACACATGAACAAAAAGCTTTATCTCTCTCTTATCTCTTTCTCGTTGCTTTTCACACACATATATAATCATCTCTCTCTCTCTCCATCGCTGTCAACTTCCACTTTCCTAAAATTAAATAATACAAATATATATATATATAGCTTTACCTTTATTCTCAACACAAATCATAACTTTCAGTTAAAATAAAAAATAAATGTAATATTGATATTAATTATATTATATCTTAATAAATATTATTTTTCATAATAGTTTTTGTGATAATTGATAATATTATAATTTGTTCGTATTAGTAATTTTTATTCAACCATAACAGTGTCTCACAATTAACCAATCATAAATATCCCGCAAATGTAACAATTTTTAACCAATATATAAGTCGTAATTTGATAAAATTAGAAAACTCAGTCACTTGTATCTGTTTACTTCCACAACCACATCTGCAAGTAAGGTCTGAGCATAGATCAGATATCCAAGTTTTTGAAAGTATTTGTGATTTGTTTCATATGTTAAAGATATCTAATTTTTGTTTGCTTTGCTTTGGAGAAATACGGATTTTCGAAAAAACGGATATCCGGAAAATAAATATATATTTGCGGATATTTACGAATACTTTCAGATATCTCATATGTTTTGATTAATACAAAATAATCTTAAAAATTCGATGCAATTTTTTTTTGTATAATATATTTTTACATGATATATAAGATAAAAAATAAAAGAATTAGTAAATCTACATATTTTGTAAAAAAATTAAACTAAGTTAACAATTATAGTAACACAAAACTTAAAAAAAAAATATAATTATCATAAAATATTTTATGTACTACTTTTTTATAAGTAAGAATGTGAATAAAATTTGTCAAATCATATGTTAAAATAATAAATTATATAATTTATACATTTAGAACTTTAAATATAATCAAGATATACATGTCCTTATACATTGCCGGATCGGATCGGATATCCGCTTTTCAAAATTTTAATATTTGTGTTTTGCTTCGTTTTTGACTTATATTGAATTTTAGTATTTATTTTTATTTGTAAAGTTACGGATATCCGAATTTTTCGGATCGGATCGAAACGAATAACGAATCGAATCAAATTTTACGGATATTTTGCTCACCCCCTACCTATAACCATTGTGCTTCAAAGAAGTCAGGCCTTAATTATACACTATAAAATCATACACCAAAACTCTCAGCCGATAAACTCTAGGAATATATATATATATATTTTATGACTTTTCTTGTACTATTTTAGAATAATAATTTATTTAGTGCTTTATTAATTTAATTTTTATTTCCTTTTATATTTATTCGTTCAAAATGCTCAGTTTTTGTGTGTTAACAGATGATTTGTTCTCATCGACTTGGGCTGAAATGGATTGCCCCAATGTTGAGGCTTTAGTTCTTAATCTCTCCTCGTCAAGCTATGCATTACCTGACTTCATTGCTACAATGAAGAAACTGAAGGTTGTGATTATCATAAATCACGGTCTTGGTCCTGCAAAATTGACCAACTTGTCGTGTCTCAGCTCGTTACCCAACCTAAAACGGATCAGACTTGAGAAAATTTCAATCAATTTGCCGGACATTCTCTTATCACCACTCGGCAGTCTCGAGAAGCTATCTTTGTTCATGTGCAGTTTAAGTGGGGTTTCCTACAGCATAGAAGAGAAAGCTATCCCTGAAGTTCTACCAAGTTTACAGGAGATCGACATAAATTATTGCTACGATCTTGATGAGCTGCCGGATCGTGTCTCTGAAGTTGTTTCATTGAAGAAACTAAGCATCACAAACTGTGGCAACCTCTCCGTACTTCCAGACGCTATAGGTAACTTGAGTAATCTTGAAGTGTTGAGGTTGTGTTCTAGTATTAATCTCTCCGAGCTACCTGAAACGACTGAGAAGCTCGGCAATTTACGGTTTCTGGATATTTCGGATTGCTTAGCCTTGAAAAAGTTGCCTTTAGAGTTTGGGAACTTGCGGAAGCTGGAAAAAATCTTGATGAAGATGTGCTCTGGATGCGAAATACCGGATTCAGTGAGGAATTTAGAGAAATTGGTGGTAGAATGTGATGAAGAGACTGGACTACTGTGGGAAAGGTTTAAACCAGAAATGTGGGGCTTGACAATCTTGAAGAAGATATAGCAGAGCGTAACCTAAAATGTATTCTAGTTTGTCCAAAGGCTAAGGAAAGGAGAGGAAAGAGTGAGAAGTTGAACCAGTGACATACTCAACCTGTCGAGTAACCTATTTAGTTGGTTATAACCATGATTTGTTGGTTATGTTTGGTTATGTTTCATTTTCAGTCTCCGGAACTTAAAGACGGTTACGTTCTTATGTAATAAGATGTTTGTTTGATTTTGTGTTGTCTTTGTCATGGTAAAATAATATGTTTTAGATTCTACTCTCTGTTTTTAAATTCCCTGTCCAAGTTTCATTGTTTCACAAATCAATAGCTTCTGAAACGTTTATGCATTTGGTTCTGTTTTACTTTTTTGCACCTTGCGTTACAAACTTTTGGTAATTCGTTCAATTTTGTGAACAATATTTTCTTCTTTATTTTTGAAAATATTATTTCAAATAATGAAGATCTAAATTGTTTCTATAAGCGTCCCCATGTGGGCTTGTGCAGCCGCTTTCTATAGGCTATGGTGTTTGTTTGTTTTTATAAGCGTCCTCGAGTGGAATTTAGTTGCCTTTTCTATAGACTTTCGATTCTGTAGCAAGTTTGTTTGGCTGCCAGTTTTGTACGTTTATCCGGTTATGATTGTGGTAATGAATAAATTTCAATTTACGAAAAAAAAATTCCTATGTTGGGTAACAAAATTAGGGCTTTAAGCAGTGGCGGGAAAAATAACCATTATGATATAAGATTCAGCGCCAAAAAATTGACGCACACACGTTATTAATTTCCGAATTTACCTTTCACTCATCTTCCACCTAATTAATAGTCTTCCTCTAAAAGCTTCTCCCCTAAAAGCATGAATATTGGTGAATCTGAAGAAAGAGTTTAAAGAAATAAAATAAAATATATTTTTTTTAATTTTAAAAAATGTTTTGAATATATTTAAAATACATGATAAAATATAATATTTTTTTAAAAAAAAATTAAAAGATTTTATTCAATACATTGTTGAAAATTTTTTGGTAAATAATTTTTTCAAACAAGCTTCTATTCAATACATTGAGAACATGAACATACAAAAATTATTTGTTTCACAAAAATTACTTGTTTCACATAAATAGATGTTTTATATTTTCTATGCAAAAATTATAAATTTCAATGAAATTAATTAAGATTGTTGAATTATCATTGGTTAAAAATTATTGGAAATTTATAATAGTGTTTTGATGTATTTTTTTAATACATGGAAACACTTGAAAATCTATCTTAATCGGCTCCTCAAGGTGGAGAAAGCATCCATGAGATCAAAAGAACATATGAGGTCTCGGCCATGAAGCCGGACAGCACTATGTCCGCAGGCCTGTGACACCAGTGGGTATTTCGACCGCTTGACATCCTCTGCTTTCTCAAATAGAATCAAAAACAACAACGAATCCTCTGGTTTAATCCCTACGCAGAAGCTTCAGCTCAATTGATAACAAGCCTGCAAAAGCAGAGTACAAGTTGGTAATCACATATCTACATATTGACAGGTAGACAATCCAAAAGTTGGTAATCACAAACCAACAGATGCTCGATACTGTTAATCCCAAGACATGAAAGGAAGAGATATCACCCAGATAACGTAAGCATCACTACAATGACCGATTCTTCATTATTAACTACATTATTTCTCATTGTACCTCTAGGAAATACAATACTGAGTCGTGTTTTATTTCAAATGGAATCTTTGTGTGTAGATAATGCTAGGTTTCGTGTCTGGATTGCTCATAATAATGCGGTCTTCGACGTTTCTTGGATCAAGGTGCGCCATTTGCTTAGCATTGAACTATGTATTATACGTTTGATTTAATGATTTATTTTCTGGATTTGATATGAAATTAACTTGAATTTATTGCAGGATGATAGTTGTCTTCTGACTGCTTCTGGTGATCAAACTGTAAGTTGTTACCTTCATTGTTTTCTTTGAAGTGACTAGTTTTCGAGGACAACATTTTGACGTGTACGCTTCTTTGTTAATGTTGGTGTAGATTAAAGTATGGGATGTTGAGAAGAATAAGTGTACTGGAGTACTTGTAGGACACACAGGAACTGTGAAATCAACGTGTTCACATCCAACAAACTCTGGTTTGTTCCTTGAGCAATTTCTCTTCTTGATTTATAAGTTGTGTTTTCACTTATAAGATGGCTCTAACTCTTTATGTTTGCAGATCTTCTGGTCTCTGGTTCGAGAGATGGATGTTTTGCGCTATGGGATTTAAGATGTGAAAGTAGCTCTCACAATGAGGAGTTTTGCATCAAGTAAGTCCTTCTCTCTAACCTTAGTTGTGAAAGATCTTTCTTTTCTTTTTCTCCCTTTAAACCTTATTGATTGTTGTTCTGGGATTTACGCAGCTCCACTGGCATGGTTAAAGGAGCCCACCTCTCTCCTCTTTCAAAACGAACTGGACGTCGCAAGGTTTTTACTCCTGCTCCTTCTCCCGACTCTTCTCTTCTTACTTAACTGTTGTTCTCTATCTTCTTGGCTAATGGCTTCATGTTTTCAGGCTGCTTCATCAAGCATTACCTATGTGCTTTATCTCAAGGATGAGGTCACGATTGCTACTGCTGGAGCACCAGATAGGTACTTGCACAACTTTAATTTGGTTCATGTAAAATGTATTGTAGAGCTTATAGTAGTGTTGCTTACAACCTTTGCTTCTTTTTTTTTCTACTGTTCTCTCAGCGCCTTGAAATTTTGGGATACAAGAAAGCTGAAAGTTCCCCTTGCTCAAGCATCTCCACAGTCAGACCCAACAAACACTAAGGTAAGCTAAGCCTCCTATTCCTAGACTCAGAATGGTTTCGATGTCTATAAATCACTGAACGGTTCAAAGGGATACTATATTAATCTGAAACCTGGTTATTATTTTTCTTATTGGGCTTCAGGATAAGAGAGCACATGGTATAGTATCCCTGTCCCAAGACTCAAGTGGAACCTTTCTTACAGCATCATGCAAGGACAACAGGTTCGACTTTTAATATGTTCACACTCATAACTTTACTTGGCGATTGCCCTTCACTATGAGAAAGTCCTTTAGAAATATCCAACTCTAACCAAATCTTCTTTTCCATGACCTGTTTCAGAATCTATCTATACAACATACTGCAGCTTGACAAAGGACCTGTACAATCTTTCTCTGGTTGCCGGATAGATTCTTTTTTCATTAGGGTAATAACCTCCTGTCCACAATTTTCCCTTCAGTCACACTTGATTTGCTTTCCAACATGTTTCACACGCTCACTCATGATTAAAATTTTGCTCTGCAGACAATGATTAGCCCTGATGGTGAACACATTTTGAGCGGTTCAAGCGATGGTAACGCTTACATATGGCAGGTTTGAATTCTCTGTCATGTAGTTTGGCATTTTTCTCTTTTAAATCAAGAGCTATCAATGCTTAAAGAGTAGCTACAATTTCAGGTGAATAAGCCTCACGTAGATCCTACAGTCTTGAAAGGCCATGACAAAGAAGTAACTGCTGTAGATTGGTAAGTCCACTTCACCGAGCCTTTTTCTATCCCTCGTTCAGTCCAACTTTCGGACAAGTCGATTCAATGGTAATAACTAAATCTTTTGTTTTCTGTTTTTCTACTACGATGCAAATAAATATCTACTACTGTAAATATTTTGTTTTCTGTTTTTCTTTGTAGATTCATATATTTACTTTATGTATAGCTAATTGTCCATATATTTTTTTGTTAAGACGCAGAATTAGAAATTTACTGAAAATGTCACCTTTATCATATATAGTTTACGTGGGTTTTGGTCGTTTTGTCATGATTTAGGCTGACTTAAAATGCCTTTTAGGGGAGTTGTCTCGTGTGTGGAGTGAATTCCTCCGTCTAGTTAATAGTTATTGAAAACTCTGTTATCACAACTTTGACGACTTGTAAGAATGAACGATAAAGAATATTGTGCATATGAAATCCAATAACATCTAACACACACAGAAATATTACATTGTTGACTATGAAGTGATGTAAAATTTTGTTTAATTGAAACACAGTATAATTTAGGGATCTTAAACACGAGCATCAGTACAAGGCAAAAATGATCGATACTTCCTGATTTTATGTTCGTCCCTTCTTGCAGGATCAATTCCAGACGTAGGACTTTCAGCAAAATATCACTGGTAGAGTAAAGACTATATTATTGGCATAGTACATACCAATACAAATATTATTCTGATATTTACAGAGTGCGCGTGTATATAAATGAAGGTTAGCTGAAGATCAATTGCACACAATTACACAAAACAAATCTCCTCTAATGGCTTTTATAATGTGCATACCTATTGTTTGCTTTCTCATCTTACTTCATTTTTTCATCAAGAAACCAAATACGAGCTTCATTACTATGAACTGGCCTCTTATCGGGATGCTCCCGGGCCTGTTGATGGTGATCCACCGGGTCTATGATTTCACCGTGGAGCTTCTTGAGAGCTCCAACTTGACATTTCAATTCAAGGGTCCATTGCTGTCTGGTATGGATATGTTGGCCACCGTTGATCCAGCTAATATCCATTATATGTTAAGCTCAAACTTCTCGAATTACAACAAAGGCCCTGAGTTCAAAGAGATCTTTGATGTTTTCGAAGATGTGATATTCAACGTGGACGCGGAGCTTTGGTATAATTCCAGGAAGGCAGCGGAGGGCATTCTTAGACATCAGGGGTTTCCCAGACTTTCAATGAGTGCCACAAGAAGTAAAATCAAGAACGGGCTTGTGTCTGTATTAGATCATTTTGCAAAGGAAGGGAAGATCCTGGACTTGCAAGATGTGTTCCGGAGATTCACTTTCGACATACCTATGGTTCTTATAACTGGTTCTGATTCTACAAGTCTCTCCATCGACATGCCAGAGAATGAGTTCCACACGGCTCTTACTGAGGCCATAGACGGGATTCTGTATAGCAAAATAAAACCAAGATTCTTGTGGAAGCTACAAAGATGGATGGGGTTGGGAGTAGAGAAGAAAATGGTAGAAGCTAGTGCCGTTTTCGATCGTGTGTGTGCCAAATACATATCAGCTAAGAGAGAGGAGGTAAGACTGCAAGGCACTCGTCATCATTCCACTAACGAAGAATTCAAAGATTTGTTGACGTCCTACATTAAGCTAGACACTACCAAGTACCAGATCTTGAACCCTAGTGATGATCGATTCCTCAAAGATGTCATCTTGAGTTACATTGTAGCCGGGAGAGATACCACTGCCTCTGCACTCACTTGGTTCTTCTGGCTTCTCTCAGAAAACCCTAACGTGGTGGCCAAGATTCGCCAAGAAATAAACAATAATATTCCAAAACCCAAAACTCGCATGGAGAAGTCATCTTTTGATCCCGCTGAGCTCAAGAAGCTGGTGTATTTACATGCAGCGTTGTATGAATCAATGAGGTTATACCCACCGGTTCCTTTCGAATACGCGTGTCCTGTAAAAAAAGATGTGCTTCCAAGCGGGGATAAAGTGAATGCAAACTCCAAGATAATAATCCTTCTTTACGCTCTAGGGAGGATGAAAGCTGTATGGGGACAAGATGCGTGCGAATTCAAGCCGGAGAGATGGGTTTCCAATACAGGTAGCTTGAGGCATGAACCTTCCTTCAAATTCTTAGCCTTTAATGCTGGCCCGAGAAGCTGCCTTGGTAAGCAGTTAGCTCTTAATACGATGAAGACAGTTATTGTCCAGATATTACAAAACTATGACATTCATGTCTTCAAAGGCCAGAAGATCGAGGCATTTCCTGGTCTTATGCTTCTCATGAAGCACGGGCTTAGGGTTACAATTACTAAGCGAGATTCAGCTTAGTGCAGTCTATAGTAAATTAAATCGTACTATATGAAGCTGAAAAGAAGATTAAGAAGCATATATAGTCTACGAAGATCCTCTATGTTACCTTATATGTATTTAATGAATTATGATGCATGAGATGATGAACCTCTACCTGATAATCTGTATTCGTGAAAATGTATTAATAGATGAATGGAACATGTCATCTTAATAGTTCGTATGTGACCTTTGTGTTAATCAAATTTTTACTAGTTATGTTTCGATGAAGGAAATGGGAGACAAGAACTTGGCGCAGTTGGCTACTCATTTGGCTTGGGTTGCGGCCCTAGCATCCATTTTGCATTAATTTATTCCACATCATCTTTTGTAAGGCTCGTTTCTTTCAATGTTTTAGACAAGTAGCACACGTATCACAGATTCACAGCTTTGATAGAACAAATGTTTACACTTATTAAAAATGAAATCGATACTTGGTCTTCAAGTTTTCTTTATAAAAGAGAGATAGATTTCAAGTTTAAATATGTGGTTTATGCTGACATAGATTTCAAGTATTATTTATAAGTTGAGAAGTATTATCTCAAGTTTCTTGTCGAGCTCCAAACAAATTAGCATAAGTATCTATTGGATCGCGAAGGACAAGATTTGTATTCTCTACGATATCCAATGACGAGTACTCGCGAATGAAATGAAGAAGAAAGTGAAAGTTGAGCTTTCACAACCCTGATACCATTATATATAACGAGTAAAGAGAGTTTTGAAATTTCTTAAAGAAAGTCAAGCAACTTATATAAAGAGATGAACGAAGGCTTATAAAGGATAAACAACCTCGTAGCAAGTTTATCCAACCAAGTGACCAACTATTAACCGAAGTAAACCAAGTATGAAATCGCATCAATATAATAACTAACTAATAGCATCGTCTTCTTTCAATAGGCTTTCTCTTGTTTATTCAGAGGTTTACGGTAGAAACGCCAAACGGCTAAATTTCGGATGGACAGAAGTCAACACTGAATCTGGCAGTAGGATCAATCACGTTGTAAAAGGCAGAAAATATCTTTGGCAAAATCAACGTAGAAAATGCATTGAATGGTCTAGTGCAATAATTCACGGGGAATTTAATGCGTCAGAAAATGTAACTTTCCCGGAACGTGTGGGGGGGGGGAGGGGGTAGGCAATCCTATTGATGGCACATAGTGGCAAAAGCAAAACCTTTGAGACAAAATATGAAAGGTTTAGTTAAGATTATATATGAGAGCTCGATTAGCTAGGGGGAAGTGAGAGAATTGTAACACAAGAAATGAACGATGTGGTTAGTTTGGGAGTAGGTTCTGTTGCAGGAGCTGTGGTCTCTGAGCTCCTGAAAGTGGTGATTGAAGAGGCTAAGTTGGTGGTGTCGTTCAAATCTGTGTATATGGAGCTTGCATCGACGATGGAGGATGTGCTTCCGGCTATCATAGAGATCGAGATGTTGCAAGGTGCAGGAGAACTAAAGAAACTCAAGGATATAATCGATGAAGCTCTTGTACTGGTTCGGAAGTGTTCACAAGTAAAGCGGTGGAATCTACCCTCAAAAGCTAAATACACAAGAAAAATAGAGGAAATCAACAAGAAGATGCTCAAGTTCTGTCAGATTCAACTTCAGCTTATTATGCTTCGGAACCAACGGCTGATTATGCATCAATCGGGAGCCTTTGCTTACATGGCTTTGCCTCTGGAGACTTCTACCGTGACGTCTGACATTCTGCCTGAGGATACGAGGGAAGCCATTGAGAGTCATCTCAAAAGCATCAATATGAAGATCGATGGTTTGAGTTTTCATCCTCCTGTTTATAGGGATCTTTGTTCGGTCCCCAAGCTTGATAAGATTCTCGTTGGTTTGGATTTGCCATTGTTGGACGTAAAGACGAAGCTCCTTAAGGATGATGATCCAGTGTTTAGTCTTGTGGTCTCTGCTCCTCCCGGGTGCGGGAAAACCACATTGGTCACTCAGCTTTGTCATGATGACGAGATCAAAGGTTTTGAAAAAGTCTTTTTTATTTATTTATTTCATTACTCTTGATTCTTGAATTTCTATTTCTGGTTTTGTTTAATATGCGCTTATTCTGAGCCAACTTAAAAACAATTGGTGATCTTTATATATTACTCATGTCTCAGTTAAATGTGAAAGCTTATATTTTAGTTTACATTAATTTGCAGAAAAGTTCGAGTATATCTTCTTTTGTGTCCTGTCAAGTGCTCCTACCTTCAGGACCATAGTACATAATTTACTCCAGCACAACGGTTATGAAGCACCTACATTTGAGAACGATTCTCAAGCAGCTGATGGCTTAATAAATCTGCTTGAGGAACTTCAAGAGGAGGGTCCTATATTGTTGGTGCTGGATGATGTGTGCCAAGAAGCAAACTCCTTTCTTCAGAAATTTCTGATTAACATACCGAATTTCAAGATTCTGGTGACTTCTCGGTTTGAATTTCCGAGTTTTGGTCCCACTTGTCATATGAACCCTTTGGGAGATGAAGATGCTAAGTCCCTTCTCATTGAGAACTGAGAAGGCATCACTTCGCCCCTTATCATTTTAAGAATGAAGATATTTTCCAGGAGGTACGTATTATAGATACACTTTCTTCTAGACTCTACCTTAAAGTTCTAAAGCTTATACATATGGTAATTTAGTTAATGTAAATATATATCCGTCCATAGCTTTTCTTCAGGACCTCCAATAAGTTTATTACTAGGTGGTAACTTGCCCATACACACGGTGAAATACCTAATATAATGAATTTTTTTTACAAAGGCAAAAAGAGATGAATACATTAAAGAGAAACTCATTTTTATTTGAAAGCTACTATATTTTAGAGTTAAAAACAGAGAAATACATTAAAATGGTATTAGGAAAATAGAACTGTTCCCATAAAGCAAAGTTCTTAAAACAGGACCGAAAGCTGACTCGAATATTTATTTGGATCGTATTAATATAATTCGATTGGATCAACTTGATTCAATAATCTAGATCAATATTTTTATTCAAAATTTAAAATAAGGTTATTAAACATAATACAAAAAAATATAATCATCTGATATTTTAATCAGAAATATTTAAATTTATCTGGGTTAATCCGATATTTTAAAATTTTAAAAAACCTATTTTCACTCAAATTATTCGAAATCATCTGATAAATAATAACCGAACCAACTAGATTTTGAATTTTATTGGGGTCTAACATTTTTATTTGAATCAAATCGAAAAACCAAAAACCAAACCTTAATTCATAAAAATTGAATGATTTATAAATCTCTTAAACCAAAAAGCTAAAAACTACAATGAAACCATAAATTAAACCAAAAAGACTATAACCAGACCAAAAAACAAACACCCAAATTAACATGAACATATTAGTGAATTAACAAAAGAACATGTAAATAATCTTATCAAAAAATAATATGTCTTTTAAGCGCAGGTTAAAATTAGTTTGCTTTTATGTTTAGTAACTTTATTTTGAATAAAAATATTAGTATTATATTTAATTAATATTAATCGCAGATGTAATTACAAAAACAAAAAATATGTTCTACTAAAATAGTATCATGATCTATTGATATATGTGTGATCTAATTATTTTAATACAATTATTAAAACCTCATATTAAATATTTCTAAAAAATATTATACAAAGAAATATATATATAACTAAAAACATAAATATAAAATTAAACTCTAAAAATATAAAACAGAAAACGTTAGAATATAGTTCTGCTTTAATATTGTTCACTTACTTTTCTTACAAATAAAAGTCTAAACTAAATTTTGAATTTATAATCTTCTTTCCAACATTTTTATTTTATAACCTTTTTATTAGATCTCATTTTTTTCGGTCGGTTAAATCCAAACTTCTGCTTAAGTACAAAACAACTTAACTGATGATCAACCTTTTTATCGCACTGCGTTTAATTGAAATCAAGTGGTAATCTAGTGTATCTCTACCGACTCTTATCACTAGAGATAGAAACATTGAGATGGTTCCCAATTTTGATCATTGTATAATGGGTAAGCATAATATATTAATATGTATGATCAAAAATGAGTTTTTGCTTTTCATATAATTATTAATAGGGAATATAATTAGGTTAATATGTATAAGAGTACATCTTTTCATCCTTAAACTGCATATATACATTTTTGATGAATTTAAATAAATGTTTAAAGATGTGTTTTTCATCTATTTTTTGAATATTGATTTATGAATGTGTATTTTTACTATAATTTTAATAAGAAATCTAAAGAAAGAACTTATACTACTTAGCCCACCTATTTATTACAAATTAAGTTTAATGAAAAATGATATCTAGTTAGCTTCAAACAAACAGATTTTTCTATTTGTTGTTATAAATACCTAATTAATTTAGTAAATAAATACATGTAAATGTGCTTACTTGTTTTAGTTAACTTGTTTCAAATATATGAAGTTGTACTAAAATATTTAGAATAACTTACTTAAACTAATAATAAGATATATATTTTAATTGGTAATGACATATCTGTATTTTAATTATGATCTAAAACTATTAAACAAATATATATTATAGTAATATATGTAAATGGATATAAACTCATGCAATCTATGTTGTGTTATTAAACTTCTCTGAAGAAAAAAAATTTCATGTAAAAATATATGTAAGTTAAAGATATGACATATTCATTAACTACTGTAAATAGGAAGTTATTATCTTTTCTTTTTTCTTTTCCTTGTTCTTCTATTTTCTTTCTTCTTAGAGAAACCCCATTGATTCAGATCTATATACAGGTATCATTTAAAATTATTAGTATTTTTATAAGGAAAGATTATCTAACTAAAATATATTAAGCGGAATTAGTTACACAATGACACATGTAAATGTAGTAAATCTATCAGGTATCAATGGAGCTGCTCTTAAGTCTCTACTTGTATATGTACTTTTTTTTGTAACACCTCTACTTGTATATGTACATGACTAGATATTTAGTAAGGAATAACCTTTCTCTATTTCAGAGTAAAAAGGTCAAAAACTCTGATTCTCGTTTGACCTAGGAGCTGCTTGCTTGCTTCCCATGCACACAAGCTTCACATCTGTTTCTTACTCTTTTTCTCTCTCTCTCGCTAGTCGACTGTTTGTAATGCCCAACCGCCATTGTCTCCAGGCTCCATCTTTATCCGACAGCTTGTGCTATCCCGGGTAACTTTAGAATTACCCTATGACATTTTCGATTTTTCTATCCATGTTCACATACTAGTAAAACTCATTTTCAATGGGTCATACTTTTTAAATTGTTCCAGCTCAAGAGCTTAATTCTGGATATATTTTTATGGAGAGTGACAAAAAGTGCATTTTAATAACAAGAAACCAAACTTATTCTTGTAACATTTTCTTTTGTTAGTGAGATCCTTGAATCCCTCATGTGGTCTTGTGAAGATGAACAGGTAATAATTTTCATTGTCAAACTGAGTTTAGGCTTAATCCAAGAGTTGGGTACTGAAAAGTGATGATAAAAGCCAATGAATTGTATTTGAAACATAACATATAGCTTTACATATAGTATCTTCTAAGCTATAGGGCATTCATTGTCAATGGCCAAAACAAAAATATGATCAAAAGAATACCTGTCGACACCGGAAGAAAACATAAGAACTGGGAACGGTAAGAACGACACTTAATTGCCCACTCAACGTTTCCCCAAACGTCATCATCACCATTGCCTCCTTCAAGCGCAATCACCGAGCACCAAATGTTCTTGTTTTCACTCTGGCCAGGCTTCTCAAACTTGTCCCACAAGATTAAGAGTTTCCCATAGTAGTTAACTAGTGCAATAGCACCAGCACAACAATTCCTTTTCAATACCTCCAAACCTTTGACCACTCTCCACTCTTGACGCTTTGTGTCATACCAACCACCAACAATCTTTTTCACGATACAAGTACGAAACATTCTCTATTAGACATATTCACTCAACCAACGGTGCCTTTGCTAAAACACCACATTTACCTTCTTTTGGGTCATAATAATACTCATTCTTGGCACTGCTCCTAACGTAAACCATTCCTACGGTCGTCACCTTCAGTGACCTAATTAAAGAGAAGGGGAGCTCAGCGCCAGGGTCAGGTAAAGACTCCCAGGTTAGAGTCTGTGGGTCAAAAACCTCAGCCAAGCTCGTACGTTCATCTTACCTGCAACCAACCCATTATGTGTATTTTCCCATCAAGGATGCCCACAACTGGATTCCCTCGATCGAGCCACTTTCATGCGTGGGGATTCTCTCCAGGTGTGAGTGCCCTCATTACGGACCCACATGGGGGATGACGTCGGTGTATTGCAATCCTTGACTGCGTAGTGTTTGGAATCAATCGTTTCATGATATATTACTGGTACACGAGGAGCATATAAAGAGGGTATTACTGCTACCAACAAAGTGTTTCCGGTAGGTAGGCTTGTGTAAATCTTACTAGAAAGCTTGAGTTTATTGATCATCGTACATCAGTTTATATATTACAATTGCCTACCGACATTAGGACTTTAGGAAATATCCTATTAGCACTTTAGGAAATATCTCAATACTTACATAATTATCTATAACAAATATATGTCAATATCTTCCTCTAATACTCCCTCTCAAGTTGGAAGGTGGAAATTTCGAACTCCCAACTTGAACAATAAAGCTTCAAACTGAGTCCTCCCAAGTGCTTTAGTAAGCACATCCGCTAGTTGATCAGTCGTCCGTACATGAACTGTCTCTAACGTCCCATCTTGAATTGCATCTCGAACTTGATGGCAATCAGATTCGATATGTTTAGTTCTCTCATGGAAAACAGGATTTGCAGCTATATAGATAGCCGATTTACTATCACAAAACATTTTCGAAGGCTTGTGTTGTCTTGCTCCTAAGTCACCAAGCAATCTGCGTAACCACTTCACTTCTCTCGTTGCTTGAGTCATGGCCCTGTACTCAGCCTCTGCTGATGAATGAGACACTACTCCCTGCTTCTTCGTTTTCCATGACACTGGTGAATCTCCAACCAGTGTTACATACGCACTCAACGATCTCCTCGTTAACGGACAAGCAGACCAATCAGCATCACAATATACTGACAAACTCATATCACTCGTCGAACTCAACATAACACCCTGTCCAGCAGTCCCTTTGAGATATCTGACCACTCGCAACGCTGCTTCCCAATGTCCTTCGCGTGGTGTCTTCATAAACTGTGATAGAATGTGTACAGGATATGATAAGTCAGGTCGCGTGATTGACAAGTAAACCAAACGTCCAACTAGTCTTCTGTACTTCTCAGCATCTCGAAGAAACGAACTCTTATCAAGTCCCAATTTATGTTGCTGCTCCATCGGCGTAGCAGCTGGTTTAGCTCCAGTTAAACCGGTGTCTGATATTAGATCCAAAGCATACTTCCTCTGTGTCAACATAAACCCTTCATCACCACGACCAACTTCTATACCAAGAAAGTATTTTAGCTTTCCTAGATCTTTCATATGAAAACATTTACTTAAGTATTCTTTAAACTTTGTCACAACCTTCAAGTCATTGCCACAAACGAGCAAGTCATCAACATAAATAAGTACCCGCAACTCTATCCCATTCTTGGAATAAACAAACAATGAGTAATCTGCATAAGAGTGCTTGAATCCATACTTCTTGAGTGCATCTGTGAGCTTAGAAAACCAACATCTTGGAGCCTGACGCAACCCATAAATTGCCTTATGCAACTTACACACTTTATTAGGATCTGTCGACTTAAAACCTTGAGGAAGGTTCATGTATACTTCCTCCTTAAGATCTCCATGCAGGAAGGCATTGTGTACATCCATTTGATGTACAATCCACCCTTTGCCTGCAACTACACGCAACAAACCACGCACCGTCGTCATCTTCGCCACTGGTGCGAAGGTCTCCTTGAAATCTCTGTCTTTCACTTGTCTATTCCCCAACGCTACTAACCTCGATTTTGGCCTCTCCATAGTCCCATCGGCATTAAACTTATACTTGTACACCCACATATTGCCAATAGCTTTCTTTCCTGGTGGCAAATCAACCACACTAAACGTCCCATTCTCTTCAAAAGCAACAATCTCCTTTTGCATTGAATCACACCAAATTTTCTGCTGTACTGCTTCCTTGTAACTTCTTGGTTCTTGCAGATTTGTTATTGCCGCTAAGAACACCTTATGAGCTGGAGAGAAACGTTCATCAGATATATAATTATCAAGGGAATAGGGTGTTTTACCTGGAACATTCGACGAGGACTCTGATATAAACGGAGGAGTAGTGAGATCGCGATGGGATTTATCTTTCAAACACTGGACATTGTAGCCCACGTAATCTCTCAGTTTGACGGAAGGAATCTTTTGTCTGCAACCTCTTCCCATCTCAGGTTCTGATTGTGTCTCTGGCTCTGTAGTATTTTCAATCCCCATACTCTGGCCACTGCTCTGTTTTTCTGTAACAACTCCATCTTTCTCAGACTCAACGACATGAGGTGTTGTGATTACTGCTTCATTCTTATCAACTTCCTGAGACACACTCCCACTCCCCCTGTCTCTTATCGCCATGTTTATTATCCAATCATCATCAGGTCCTCCGGTAAGTTCCTTTAATTCTGTTTCTGTAGCTTTAACTTCACCATACGGGAACACATCTTCTATAAAGCTCACATCTCTTGACACCAAGAACTTATTATTGTCAAGATCATATACTCTCCAGGCCTTTTTTCCAAAAGGATATCCAACAAATATGCATTTTCTACTTCTCTCTCCTAGCTTATCTTTGTCTCGATTTCGTCTGTGAACATAACACAACGACCCAAAGACACGTAACGTCTCATACGGTGGCTTGGTTCCAAACAGCTTTTCATATGGTGAACTCCCATGTAACACCTTAGAAGGTGTCATATTAATAACATGCGTAGCAGAGGTAACGGCTTCACCCCAAAACTTAACAGGCATTTTAGCTTGAAACAACAATGCTCTTGCCACATTTAAAATGTGTCTATGCTTCCTCTCCACTCGACCGTTCTGTTGTGGCGTGTCGACACAACTTGTTTGATGTAAAATCCCCTTATCCTGAAAGAACTCTCTCAAACACATAAACTCTGTACCATTGTCACTTCGCACTTTCTCCACTGCCAATTTAAATTGTTTTTCAGTGTAAGCACAAAAACGTTGCAATACCTTGCGAACCTCAGACTTGGCAAGCAACAAATAGGTCCACACGGCTCTGGAATAATCGTCAACGATTGTCAAAAAATACACAGCTCCACACGATGCAGGCACTCTATAAGGCCCCCATACATCCACATGAATCAATTCAAAACACTTCTTTGTTTTATTAATACTATCATAAAAAATATCTCTTGTCTGCTTTGCTCTAAAACACACGTCACAATGACTAGAACAAGCTTTATTTGAAGCACCAGAATGATCAGAAAAACTAGAAGAAATTGCAAATGAAGGATGCCCAAGTCGCCTATGCCACAGAAGTTGATCAGCACTCCCAACTGCTCTGTTAGCTCGACCAATCCTCACATCCTTGAAATAATAAATCCCATCACGTTCTTCACCGGCTCCAATCAGAGTCTTCGAAGAACGGTCCTGCAAAACACAAATAGCATCTGTGAATACTGCAAAGCAATTCGTATGCTTTAATAACTTTGAAACAGAGATTAATGTGCAGTCTAATTTGGGAACATAAAGCACGTCTCTGAGCTTAATACTATCACTGAGAATCAACTCCCCCATCTTAATAGAAGTTGAGGTTCCTCCATCTGCAAAACCTACAACACATGGTGGAGTTGCCTTCACATTCACAAGCTGTCGTATATCACCAGTCATGTGATGTGAAGCTCCTGAGTCTATTATAACATCACCAAGGCTCTTACCAGACAATCTATCGGACTGTCCACTTGTTTTCCCATCGTTGATAATCTGAGTAATCGCCTTCCATTGCTCTGGAGTAAGATCATTATTTCCAGAACCATACGAACTGGTCGCATGTGCTGTGTTCGCTGAAGTACGACCACCACCTCTTCCAGCACTACCACGTCCTCTTCCTGCTCCTCTTCCTACACTACCACGTCTCTCATTCATCCACTCTGGGTATCCAATGATTTGCCAGCAATTATTTTTCTCGTGTCCTGTCTTGCCACAGTTAGAACATATACGATCCCTTGCTCTGTTTCCATATCCAGAGCTATTGTTTTCTGATCTCGCAGCATAACCAGTAGCTTCTCTAGTATCACGTCGATCAGTATGATCCTCAGTATTAGTTTCACGTCTTGACACGAACCCAACATCATCTTGTGACACAGCTTCTCTTGCTTTAGCTGCGTTCAAACGAGCCTCTTCTCGTATCACTTTAGCATAGACCTTCCCAAGATCTGGTAACTCGTCAGCCTCAATTATGGCTGTCACTACATTACCAAACCTTGCATCATCCAGTCCCATAATGAACTGATGTACTCTTTCATCCTCACGTTCCTTCTCATATATTGCTGCAGCGGAGCAGCTACACGCTGGTGGAGGTTTGTAAGTTTGTAACTCCTCCCACATCATCGCCAGACGACCATAGTAGTCGATCACGGCTTCCCCGTTTTGACGACAAGAAGCCAATTGCTCCATCAGTTGGTGAACTCTGACCTTATTACCAACTTCAAATCTTTTCTTCAAATTCTCCCAAAGTTTATTAGCTTCGGTAATGAAAGTCACTGTCGATCTGACCCTCGGCTCTATAGAGGATCTGATCCAACCTACTATCATTTAGTTTACACTCAACCACGCCTCCAAGTCCGGACTGTTATCACCCGGTTTAGGTAAGGTTCCATCAACAAAACCATTCTTCTTCTTTGCTCGAAGAGCATTCAACATCTCCATGGCCCATTCACTGTAGTTATCACCCTTCATCTGTACAGACGTGATCTTCGCGCCTGGATTGTCGGACGAGAACAACGCATACGGTGAAGTCACCATCATATCTTGTTTCATCGCCAGCTGCTTTGAATCATCTTGATCTCCCATAGTTAATCACGATTATTGAATCACCTTAAACTTAGAACAATATTGCGGATCTCCGCTCTGATACCATGTAAATCTTACTAGAAAGCTTGAGTTTATTGATCATCGTACATCAGTTTATATATTACAATTGCCTACCGACATTAGGACTTTAGGAAATATCCTATTAGCACTTTAGGAAATATCTCAATACTTACATAATTATCTATAACAAATATATGTCAATATCTTCCTCTAATAGCTTGTTATTCTCCTCCTCCTCCTCCATCTTGTTGGTTAGGACGTGTTCTTGTTTTTGCAAGTGAGATCCAGCAATAACGAGCTCTAAGGATAAGATGAGTGTAATCTCTTGGAGACTAGGCAGAGTTTCCGGTAGTACGATTTCGATATGTGGGCTAAACAGTTTATAACCAACTCATCTGGAAGCAACGAAAGGGTTGTCTCCTTGTTCTACATCGGAATTAGCAGCTAGAGAGGTGGAGGTTGGAGTAAAACTAGAGATTGTTTTGTAAACAAGAGTGAAGAAACTGTAGCTAAGATGCAAAGACCTTATTGCGGTAGTTATCTTCATTAATTAGCTAGGCCATTATTATATGGGTACTAAATACTAAATTTTGATATGTCATTACTTTAAAATTAGGTTAACTTGAATATGCTTAATTTTGAAGTTTATTCTTCCCTATTCCTAATTAATGGTGTATATGACTGATTTACATAATCTCGGGTTCTCTTCCATGGGAGAACTTTGGTGATAGTATCATCGATCTTACACACTGATGTTTTCTAAGAACTTTAAATTGTTTATTTTAAACTACTGCTTGATTAAAGAATTGATTCTAAAAGCAACAATACAAAGAAAAAGAACTGGTAGTGGTGAAAACAAAAGCCAAAAACTCAAACCGGTTTCACTTGACAACGCAAGAAAACGTATGAACTGGGAACTGTATGTACAACACTGGCCCACTCAACAATTCCCCAAACTTCATCATCACCACCACCACTACGTATTTCAAGCGCAATCACCGAACACCAAATCTCCTTGTTTTCACGATCATGCTTTTCAAACTTGTCCCACAAGATTAAGAGTTTCCCACCGTAGTTAGCTATTGCAATGACACCAACACCACAAGTCTTTTTCAATACCTCCAAACCTTTGACCATTCTCCGTCTCTTAAGCTTTTTGTCATACCAAAAGAAATCTCTTTCACCACAAGAGTACCTAACATGATCAATCCAACACTTTCTCCCAGCGTCGCATGGTTTTGATGAAACTCCCCATCGACCTTCTTTTGGATCATAATAACGATTATTCTTCTCTCTGCTCTCAATGTATAACCTTCCATTGGTCACGTTAATTGTTTTAATTAAAGATGAGCGGAGCTCAGGGCCAGGGTCAGGTAAAGATTCCCAAGTTTGAGTATCTGTATCGAAAACCTCAGCCCAATTCTTGGATTCCTCTGCATTGCAACCACCCATTACATATATTTTCCCATCAAGGGCCCCCGCAACAGCATTCTCTCGAGCCACTTTCATTGTAGGGGCTTTAAGCCATCTTCCTTTACGTCTACCCCATGGAGCGAGAACCGCCTTATTACGGACCCAGAGCAGGGATGACTTGGGAGAGATACTGTACTGTTTGAATTTGTAGTATTTTGAACAAACCTTACGGAGATCGGATGTTGGTACACGAGGAGAATATGAAGAAGGTATTGCTACCAACATAATATTTCTTCCGGTAGAATTATTATTCTCCTCCTCCTCCAATTCATTGGTTAGTGTTTGATCAGGTTTTATCCACATGCTGTACCAAGAAGGAAGACGGTCGTCGGGTAACTTTAGGCAGACATGAAGGATATGTTCACATGTTTTGGAGTGAAATCGCGCATTGTATAGCTCTCTGGAAAAGATGAGAGAGTGGAATCTTTTGGACACTAGGGAGAGTTTAGGGTAGTACGACCTAGATATGAGTGATAAGCAAGTTACAACGATCTCATCTGGAAGCGACGAAAACGACTGAGACGGCGGAGGATTCGTTGCTGTCTTGCTCTGCGGTGGTTCAACATCGGAATTCACTGTGGCTGAGGCGGTGGTTGGACTAGTAGATATTGATTTGTTAATGAGGATGAAAACTTTTAGCAAATATTCATATAACCTTTTTGCACTCATGAGAACATAGCTGCATCGAGAAACAGATTTTGTTTCAGGGGCTCCTTCTAGTTCCATCTTCATAGTTAAGAAAACATACCTAGGTTAGGTCTTTAATTGAGTCAGCATGTGAAATACCTTGTTTTTCTTTTTCTTTATAATTGCAAAACTAACCCCTTGAGTAAATTAAAATAAGAGGACAACCTGTATAGAAAATAGTAATCAAAGAGACCCATGGTACACCAAAACCGGTCAGATATGTTATTGTGTCAGTATGTTCACAAGCGAAACATCCTTTTCTAAGATCTGACCAGTAAAATACCTTTTGTTTTTCTTCTTGTCAGTATGCTCCTACTGGATCAAAACAGGGAAAAGACTGAGATATTTCTTGTGAGATGTGTGTTTCAAGCTACTTTATATGCGATCTGGAGAGAATAAAACCAGCGAAAACAATGGAGAAAGACCGACGCCACAAGGACAGCTGATGAAATTGGTGGACAAAAATGTACGAAATCGGCAATCCTCTCCATCCGTGACAGGGGGGGGGGGGGTTGGGAGGTCTAGCCATCTGATTTTACACCCAATAGAAGTTGAATCCTATTTTGTTTTTATGAAAAATCAACACTAATATAACACAAAGTGTAAAACAGTTTTTGTGTATGAATTAATCTAACATTCTTTCAAGAAAAAAAGATATCGCAAAATTTGAATTTCCTAGATATCCAGTGAAGAGTAGCCTCACTCATATAAGTTCTGTTTTACTTTTGAAATTTTATCAAAACAAGACCGTTGTATTTTTATTAACTTCGGGTATCCGGATTATGCAATGGTCCAGACTAATTCTTAAATAGATGTATAATCTATGGATGGATCATCTTTTTGAGTATTCAGATGGATCGTAAGCAATAGATTTTATCATACTGACTACAATGCAATGTAGTGGAGTGCCAGGTTGCTTATCATCCCAAATACACAATGACGAACGAATTAAATAGAGTTTTGAGTATTTAGTAAAATTAATTTCATATTTTTAAATTACGGTTTGGATCTTTGCAAGTTTAGTCCGGGTTCGGATAATCCATTTAAATTATTTTGAAAATTTTTAAATTTCTCAAAATCTATAAATAAAATAATATATTACATATAAATTTGAATAATATATGTCAAAATATATAAACTTAACGTATAAATTGGTTGACTTTGAATATTTTGATATTGTAATATACATTAAATCTAAAAATAATTAATATATTTAGGTATATAAATATATTTTGGATATATTCGGATACTCGAATACTTTGCTTTGAATTGGGTTCGGTGTGAATTCTTTAAATACCAAAATTTTGAGCGTATTTAGACATTTAATCAATTTTGGTTCAGATTTGATACTTATATGCTTCAAAAGAATCAAAACAACACTTGTTTTATTTAAAGAACAAAATTAAAAATTGTCCCTAACGGGATTTAAACCGGAGTACTAAGACCAAGATTATCGGTGGCGGGGGAGTGGTCCTTACCAGTGGGTCCCACCATATTTTTTTGATTCTCGTGCCACTTTGTCCCATGATAAGGAAAATCCTACAAAAGTCTTTTCTTCTGTTTGCGGGACTCACGATACGTGGTGGTCCGCGAATGGTTAGTTTTTTTTTGTAAAGCTAGAAAATAAAAAATAAAAAATTTTAAGGACCAACATTGATCCTACTAATAATGTTGCTCTAAGAGCATCTCCAAAAGGACTCTATTTTAAAGTTCGCCAAATTCTATATTTAACGTTTCAAGGTGTCCTTCTCCAAAAGTAAAATTTCAGAGTTAAACTTCAAAATTATTTATAGTTTACTATGTATTCCTTATATTTGTCATAATTAATGCATATCCATAAAATTTTATAAATAACTAGAACATACATTAAACATATTAAAATACAAGAAAATACATTATATAAAATTATAAATAAAAATATATAATTAATATTAAAGTACAAGAAAAATCCCACATTATTCCTTAAAAATATTTTTCAAAATGCTCTATATTTGGTTACATTAGGTAAAATTTACTTGGACAATGTTTTAGAGATTTTAGAGGTTCCGGAGCAAATTTTCTAGACCGTACCTGTAATATTTGAAATGTGTGTAATATTTTTTTGTATTCATGTACCTTTTAAAAAGGTTTTTATCAAGTTTATTTTGTAATATATAATTAGCACATATATAAAAAACTACATTAATGTTAATTAATAAATAGTTACACGAAAATATAAAAATTTAAATAGAATACATAGCTAAATACTTAATTATGAGTAAAATATATATGATCAATTAGTGCATTTGTTTAGTTTCTTTTGTAATATTTTCGTTGTATGAATTTAGTTTTAAAATATTTTAAAGTCTTAAGGTTTTTATTTAGTTTTATGTATCAAATTTAAATTTATGAAAACAAATATAAAATATTATGAGATATAAATTTTTAAAAAGATTAAAATAATAAACAACAAAAAATCTAAGAATAATAAAATTTAATTTGTAACTGTAAGGACGAAAATGCAAATAAGAATGTTTTTTTTTGATTAACCAGGAGGTGATCCAAAGGCTTTCTAGGCCCAAGACTAATTCCCCTGAGGCCGACGGCAACCCACGTATTTTTGCGATTTAACGCTAGCCACGGTGGCCAAGTGGAATCGAACTCAGGACGGACACTCCAGCCGGAGTTCCATTACCACTAGACCAAGACAACTTGGTTTGCAAATAAAAATGTGAAACTTCAAATTTGAAATTTTAAGTAATGACACTCTATATTTAAAGTTTAACTACTAAGAACTTCAAATTTGAAGTTTTGAATTTTTTTTAGAACAAAAAACTTCATATTTGAAGTTATAAAGTGTTTTTTGGTGATGTTTTAATGCCCGATTAAACAAAAATACTTAAACTACTAAGCTAAAATCAAACTTGAAAAATATTAATATAAATTTGAAACTGTATATTATCCGCTAGAGAATTAACGCAAGTATGAGTTCTTCATAAACCCAGATTTCGTTCCGTTTACTTACAGTAATGTGATGAGATCGATATAGTAATGAAACAAAAAGGGGCATTTATTGGTGACGAGCTTACGTCTAGTATGTAAAAATAGCGCAAAGCGCTTAAACAGGAACTTTTCATAATCGTTCCTCTTCTTGACTTCCCTTATAGAGAACTTTTCATAAGTGGTCCGACTCCAACAGCTTTGTTGACAGAATCCTCGACTTTAACACTTGATTCACGGGTTAAAGGATCGGATCCTTACAGCTGTTATCGTTTGTTCAGTGTAACTGATTAAAATATATGCCATCCACCAGTTTGAACGAAACTTTCCTCAGTTGTTAAGACTTTGTAGAATGTGTACTGATGTTAAAACTATAATATTTTTTTTTGTTTTTACTGTGACCACCCAACTACCCCAATATATTTTTTTTATATATCATTTGATTAATTAACATTTTGAAATATACTAACGTGTCACAATTTTTTTTAAAATATACCAACGTGTCGCATTTAGATGACACTGCAAAGGGAAACCGACGAAATATATATTTAATTATACAATTGTTATGGGTGTGGTCTTTAAAAATCATTATCAAAACTCATTATAGGGTGATCGGTAATGGTTGTAGGTTCTTTGAACAGCCATTTTTTTCTAAAACAATTTTATAAAGCAATCATGCTGTAGTTCTAAAAAATAAAGCTACAACAAAAAGTTAGAAAAGAAAATATGTTAGCTTTCAAAAACAATTTTTTCTACTGCTTATTATTTAGTGTTTTGGAAATAAATCTATAGCAAAAAATAAAAATAAAACCAAAGCAAAAACTTCACAGCCTATTTTCTATCAAAAAATCTAAAGCCACATCAACAAAAAGTTGCCCTTTTGAATTATATAACTTGCCGTTTTAAAAAAAAAAAAATCATATTTGGCCAATGCCATGCTTTAACACGATTAACAAACTTGTCATTATGGTTCGGACCGGCCAAAAAGGGATTTGAGAACCTTTTGCTAGTCCCATGCTATTTTATGATATAGACTTATTCTGAGGTTCACTTTAGAGGTGAACCTCTAAATTGACCAACCAATAGAATTGTATCATTTAAGATTCAATATCTTTTAGAAAAGGAAACAAAATATTATTGAATTATATTATACTTTCAAAATAAAAATTAAAGAACAATTATACGAATCACAAAAAAAGACTTTTTAATTAAAAAAATATTTTCAAAATATATTTTAAAATTTATACTAATCACAAAAAAACAAGACTTTTTAATCTAAAAAAATAATTTAAGACTTTGGATAAATCTTAAATTTTAAATCTTAAAAAAATTCAAAAAAAATAATTTAACATTTATCCAAAGGTTTCGGATTTACCCAAAGGTTTAGAATTTACCCAAGGGTTTAGGGTTTAGGATTAGAATTTAGGGTATAATTTTTTGTTGATTGTGTTATAAATATTTTTTTTTTTTAAAAATCAAAGTTTTAGAATTTATCCAAGGGTTTACTAGAGGATTTAGGGTTTAACATTTAGAGTTTAGTGTTTTTTTTGTGGTATTAATTTTTTTTTGAAATAAAATATTTTTTTTTGCAATTAGTATTATTTTCTTTATTTTTACTTCTTTTTTATTTTTAAAATGTATTATAATTTGGTAATATTTTGTTTTCTTTTTTAAAAGATGTCAAATTTGAAATAACTAAATTCTATTGGTTGGTGAACCTATAAGTTTATCTTAGGTGGTGAACCTAAGAATAACTTTTTTATGATGTAATGAGAAACCTGATATTATATATTCGTGAAAATGTGTAAAAACAAGAATGAAATCAATCACGCCACTATACGAATAGCATCACATTTCAAATAAGTATACTATTTCTTTTGTTGATTCAGAGGGTTGCTGTAGAAGCGCGAAACGGCGAATTTTAGGGATGGACTGAAGTCCAACACTCTCGGTAGTTGTTCGAATATAGAAGTGGGATCAATGATGTGTAAAAAAGACAAGAAAATCTTTGGCAAAATCAACGGAGAAAAGTAGGTACAAGGAGACTGCATTAAATGATTTAGGGCAAAAGTGCATGGGGACTCTATAATGTGGTCTTTTTATAGTCATGAAAACGTAATCTCACGCCACGTGTTGGGGACGAAGGCAACCGCATTAGTGGCACGTGTGGAAATTACTTGGTTGGTACATTGAGGTTTCAGTATAAATACACTATGGTTTATCCATGTTTTTGACAAAAGATCAGCACTTTTGAGACAAAATCTGAGAGTGTTAAGATTCTGAGTTGGTGAGCGCGGCTTAGCTAGCTGGGGGAAGTGAGATAAGAAACACAAGAAATGGGCGATTTGGTAGTAGGTTCTGTTGCAGGAGCTGGGGTCTCTGAGCTCCTGAAAGTCGTGATTGAAGAGGCTAAGAGGGTGACGGCGTTCAAATCTGAGTTTAAGGAGCTCGAATCGAAGATGGAGGATGTGAGTCCGATAATCGAGAAGATCGAAAGGGTGCGAGGCGCTGAAGAAGAACGAAAGAGACTCAATGATACAATCAGTGAAGCTCGTGTACTGGTTGGGAAGTGTTCACAAGTGAAGTGGTGGAATCTACCCTCAAAAGCTAAATATACAAGAAAAATAGAAGAAATCAACAAGAAGATGCTCAAGTTCTGTCAGGTTCAACTTCAACTTATTATTTATCGAAACCAACTGCGGAATATGAGACCACCAGTGGCATTGAAGTGCAGTGAGGTTAGTGCGGGGGTAGATTTTGTTGCAGAAGTTGTGGTCTCAGAGATCCTGGAACGCCTTATTGAAGAGGTTAAGAGGATAACGGCATTCAAGTCTCTGTCTAAGGAGCTTGCATCGACGATGAAGGATGTGCTTCCCATAATCAAAGGTATCGAAAGGTTGAAAGGTGCGGGAGAACTAAAGAAATTCAAGGATATAATCAATGAAGCTCATAAACTGGCTGGGAAGTGTTCACAAGTGAAGCGGTGGAATCTACCCTCAAAAGCTATATATGCAAGAAGAATCTAAGAAATCAACAAGAGGATGCTCGATTTCTGTCAGATTCAACTGCCGCTTATTATTGTTCAGAAACAATTGCCATCTAGGCGTCCAATGGAACCGTCTCCTCCTGTTTATAGGGGTTCTTGTTCGGTCCCAAAGATTGATAAGGTTCTCGTTGGATTGGATTTGCCTTTGATGGAGGTAAAGAAGCTGCTCCTTCATGATCAAGTGGCTAGTCTCGTGGTCTCTGCTCCTCCTGGGTGCGGGAAAACCACGTTCGCTACTCATCTTTGCCAAGATGAAGAGATCAAAGGTTTTGAATTTTCTTTTTTTTTTCATTATTACTCTTGAATTTGTAATTCTGGTTTCTCATGTAGTTTCCATTAATTTGCAGAAAAGTTCAAGTTTATCTTCTTTTGCGATCTGTCAAAGGTTCATACCTTCAGGACCATAGTACAGACTTTACTCCAGCATAACGGTTACGAAGCACCTACATTTAATAACGATTCTCAAGCAGTTGATGGCTTAAGAAAGCTGCTCGAGGAACTTGACGAAAAGGGTTCTATATTGTTGGTGCTGGATGATTTGTGGGAAGGAGCAGAGTCCTTTCTTCAAAAATTTCAGATTAACATGCTGAAGAATTTCAAAATTTTGGTGACTTCTTGGTTTGAGTTTCCGTGTTTTGGTCCCACTTATCATTTGAAACCTTTGGGAAATGAAGATGCTAAGTCCCTTCTCATTGAGCGGGCATCTCAATGTTTTTTTGGCGGGATATCACGTAAGCATGAAGATCTTATACAAAAGGTATAATAACGACAATTCTCTTATTCTATATTATACCTTCAAGTTTTAAAGCTTCAGTGTTACGTTTGAGAAAACACCAGTTTCATCTTCATTTCTTTTCACATGGTGGGGTGTGCAGACTTTGACACATTGCTATGGATTTCCACTCATACTTGAAAATTTGGGCGTTGATCTTATTAGAATGGCTGTACATAGGATGGAAGGCAGGTCCGAAGAGGAAACAATTATTGATATTCCTCGGCCTACTGTGCTAGAATATGTTACAGAAGAAAATATACGTTCTTCCATTATAACTGACATGTGGATGGAAATATATGGCAAAAGTAGTACCGTGTACGTGGAGTACCTCAACGACCTGGCTTTCCTTAATCTTTATAAAATTGTTCCTCTCTGGTAGGTTGTTTCTGCGGCAACAATATTTCTTTGCATCTTCTTGTCGTCTACCGTTTGAAGAACTTTTTTATTTACTAATTGCCAGGAGATCTAGTCCAGAAGGCATCCATTTTGGTTCTAGTTACATGTGGATCATGTGGATGTTAGTCTCTGAGAATTTAGCTTCCTGGTATGTTGTTATTGTTTCAATATTGCTTCTTTGCACTTTGTTACCATCTACCATCAGAGGAACTTATCATTCGCCTAAAATAGGATACGCAAACACAAAGACGGTTTCTACAATGATTTCTTAGTAACTCGACATAGTATTCTGAGGGACTTGGCTCAAAGCAAATATGGGGAACACCAAGAAAGAAAAAGGCTCAATCTGGAGTATCCAGATCGGTGTTTGGATCTAAGGCAGCCTATAAGTGCTCGTCTTTTGTCTATCTCTACGGGTAATTTTCTTAACCCTTTCCCGAAAATTGAACGCTGAAAATTGAACGTAGAGACCATGTCCTCACTTCATCCTAAGATGTGTCACCCATGTTAATGCGAGTCCAAAATTTTGATTATTGACTTCGCAATTCTTAAGTGACATTTTGCATCAATTGCGTGATAACATAAATAACTAAATCAAAAATTTGAAGTAGTTTAACATACATATAACAAATCAGAATATAATAATTATATTATTAGAGTTTTTCAAATTGAAATTTTCGCAACCTCTTTGTTTTTTTTGTGAAAGTTTTTTTTAAACTCTTGGTTATTACTTCAAAACATACAAATTTGATTTGTGTATTTGTATTTGAAAATGATCTTCATAGCAGGATTCATTTATTTAGTACATAAAAACATCTATATATTATTTATATGAAATGATTTGGTTTATGTGTCAGCTTCTCATTAATATTAATTGATTTTTTTATTTGTCATTATTTATTATTATTTGTCATATTTTTCATAATTTTAGGCAATTTATTTATTTATTATATTTTAATAGTTTTAATTTTATTTATTTGTCATATTCTCCTTAATTTAGGTTATTTATTTATTTATCATGTCCTCAATAATTGTAATTGGTAATTTATCTATTTGTCATATTCTAAAATAATTTTAGGTGGTAATTTTTGTTTTGCTTATTTGTCATGTTCTCCATTATTTTAGGTTATTTTGTTTATTAGTGATGTTTTATTATTTTAGAAGCTTATTTGTCATATTCAATGATCTAGATTGAATATTAGTTTTAATAAATAAAACTTTGAATTGTTGCCTTTATTATTTATTATATTTTTAATAGTTTTAATTTTGTTTATTTGTCATATTCTCTTTAATTTAGTTTAATTATTTATTTATCATGTTCTTAATAATTGTAATTGATAATTTATCTATTTGTCATATTCTAAAATAATTTTTGGTGGTAATTTTAGTTTTGCTTACTTGTCATATTCTCCATTATTTTAGGTTATTTTGCTTATTAGTGATGTTTTCTTATTCTAGAAGCTTATTTGTCATATTCAATGATTTAGATTGAATATTAATTTTAATAAATAAAATTTTGAATTGTTAGCTTTAAACGTTTTAGTGATTATTTGACAAAAAAATCATTATATTTAGTGATAATTATTGTTAAGAAATATTATCAAATATTAGCAATAAATTTGTAGTTTTATTAATGCTATATTTAATTTAGTAATATTAAATCGTTTTAATGTTTTTATTTATCATTTAAAAAGAAAGCTTGCTTATCTTTCATGTCACTGAATTATCTTATTAATAAAAAATATGAGTCTAAAGAATACAATCTCTCGCTGTTAAAAATAAAAAAAATTCAGTTCTTACAAGACATATATAATTTACTATTTTTTCGTTTATAAGATTTTAATTAAATAAAAATGAAGTTAAGACTTTGATGAAGATGAGTTTGATTTTATAGACTTAACTGATAATTGAAAATTATGGTTTATTTTGTAGATTGATTTTTATGTTATTTTAAAGTATTAATAAAATTTTACCAGGATGTTATGCTAATGATATTTTTTACATGTATAGTTTGGTGTTAGAACAAATAAAATATTATACAAGTACTAAATCATTATTTGCAGTGCATTATCATAAAAAAAGTAAACTATATTTTCTGATTAATTTAGTATTTGAAAGTAATTAAAATTATTTACATTAAAATTAAAAACTATGTTGAAATTTAAATTAGTTGGATATATATTAATTCGCAAAAGTGTGCGGGCTATCATTTAGTAGATATGGTAAAAAGAAAAGTAATTCAGATTTATTAGTTTGATCAATATTTAAATTATAAAAATAGTTTTTACTTTACATAAAATAGTTAACAATATATGAATCTTAAAAAGGTTAAAATAATTCTAAATATTTTTGCCAAAAATACTTGTAAGTTACTCCCTCCGTCAAAATAAGTGTCACTCCGACACTTTTCACACAGATTAAGAAAGCGTTGAAATATATGTAAATTGTCATTAATTACATTCACTGACCAATAGTGTTTTAGATAAATATATTTATTTATAAGAATAATGTATTTTTCAATTAATTTTGAGCTGAAAGTTAATAAAAATTGTATTGGAATTGTAAAATGACACTCTTTGTGAAACAAGGAAAATGGGCTAAAATGACACTTATTTAGAAACAGAGGGAGTAATAATATGACTCGGAAAAGGTCAATTATACTCCTTTTCATTTATTGCTTGCTTCTAAAAATATGACTTACTTATTTATAATGATGCCACGTGCGTTTTCCATCGGTACAGATTGGTTGTTCTCATCAACTTGGGTTGAAATGGATTGCCCCAATGTTGAGGCTTTATTTCTTAATATCTCCTCATCAGGCTATGCATTACCAAACTTCATTGCTACAATGAAGAAACTGAAGGTTGTGATTATCATAAATGACGGTCATTATCCTGCAAAATTGACCAACTTGTCGTGCCTCAGCTCGTTACCCAACCTAAAACGGATCAGATTTGAGAAAATTTCAGTCAATTTTCTGGACATTCTTCTATCACCACTCGGCAGTCTCGAGAAGCTATCTATGTTCAGGTGCAGATTCCGTGAGGTTTCCTACAATATAGAGGATATATCCATCCCTGAAGCTCTACCGAGTTTACAAGAGATTGACATAGATCATTGCTTTGATCTTGATGAGTTACCGGATTGGATCTCTGAAGTTGTTTCACTGAAGAAACTTAGCATCAAGAACTGTGGCAAGCTCTCTGTACTTTCAAAGGCTATAGGTAACTTGAGTTATGAGCTGCCTGAAACGACTGAGAGACTGAGAAATTTACGGTTTCTGGATATTTCTGATTGCTTAGCTTTGAAAAAGTGGCCTTTCGAGATTTCGATAAGGATGTGTCCGGGATGCGAATTACCAGATCCAGTGAGTAGTTCAGAGAATTCGGTGATAGACTGTGATGAAGACCAGAGTGAGGAATCTGAGAGTGGAATATAGCAGTTTTGCTGAAAACATGATGTTTTGCAAATCCTAAGGAAATGGAAGAAAGAGAGAGAGTGAGAAGATGAACCAGAATCAATGGCTTCCAGGTACTGGGTGTTGTCTCTTACAGTGAAAGACCCAACGAGTATTCTTTCAAAAAAAAAAAAAAAAGACCCAGCGAGTATCCTATGTAGTATATATAAATAAATGCGTGTGTAAAAGTGTATGGGTACGTTTGTTAGAGCATCTGCATTAGAGTATCAAGAGGGGTATTCACACAATTTCCCAAAATGAAAATAATAAAAATTCATTTGTTATGAATCAGTATCACAAAGGGTCTCTTCTATGAACTTGTATCAACACTGGTATGCGGGTTTCACGACATGCGACGGTCTGCAATTGATTCGATTATTAATTTAAAAAAAGAAATTAACAGAAAAAAAAATTAAAATGATACATTGGAAATCGAAATGGAGGGGTTTGCAAATGTAGATGCTCTTATAACCATGACTTGACTTGTTGGTTAAGTTTGGTTACGTTTCATTTTTCAGTTTCCAGAACTTACAAACGTTTACTTTTTGTTTTGTAAAATATTTATTTAAGTTTGTGTTGTCTTGGTTGTTATAACCATGACTCTACTCTCTGTTTTTATTTTTGGGGAAATAGTTTTTTTAGGCCAAAAAAATGATCTTCATGTCCTATTATACTAATCTTATCTTTGTGTTATTTTTTCTTATAATACCCTTTTGTAATTCATAAAATAAATGAAATAAATTGTTTTAGAAACAAAAAAAAATTTAAAAATACTAACTAGTGATGAAAAACCAATATCAACTTATTGGTATTTTTTTTGAATTCTAAAATTGTTTAAATAATAGTTTCATATTTTGTTCTAATAAAAGTAGAATTGACATTCTACATAGTAGAAAATATGATCTACTTTTTTCATTGAATCTACTATGTTTAGAATACGTGTTCTACATAAATAATAGTAATCTAAAAATATTTAGAAATCACATTCTACACTTAACCTATGTTTCTAAAATCCGTAGAAATCGAAATCTACACATAACTAGATTTCTAAAACCAGTAGAAATCAGATTCTACAGAATACTATAAATCTAAAACAATTAGAAATCGATTTCTAACATATTTAAAGTATTCTACATTAGAATACATATTTTACAGATAAGGACACATTCCAAAAATATAGGAATCAAATATTTGAAATATTTTATTTTCTTATTTAATATTTCGTTTTAAAAAAAAATAAAAAAAGGAAATCATGTTTTATTTAAAAAAAAGTGGGAATCAAACCGGATTTAACCGATGAAAATCCGCTAACACATGTTGGATTTCATCGGGATCGATCGATCCACACTGGAGAACGGTCGATCTACTCGTATCGAGCAGCATAGATCGATCGTTTCCAATGGGATCGATCGATCCCGATGAATCATCAAACCTTTATTCTTTTACGATTTATATTTCTGGAAATTTTAAAACATAATTTTTTTAAAATATTTTAGTTAAAAATATTTTTAATATTTACAAATCGGTTTATTTATTGTAAATTCAAAATTTAAATTGAAATTAAGGGCAATATTGCCATTTTGAAAAAATTTAGTCTATTAGGACATGAATCACATAAAATTAGTCTAATGGGACATGAAGATCATTTTTTTGGCCTAAAAAAACTATTTTCCCTTTATTTTTCTCGTCCAAGTCTCGTTGTTTTCAATTGTTTCCCAAATCAATTGCTCCGACAAGGTTTTTGGCACACGAACGAAGCCCTTTCAGTCAGACAGAGATAACGAAGGGAAGGATTAGACACGAAATAAAAAGAAAAATTGCTGAATGGTAGATAACATTCTTTCCCGAAACTTAGCCCAGACGCAAACAACAGATCCGCAGAGAATGCAGACCAAATCTTTCGTAGAAATAAGCGGTGCACTGGTAGTTCCAGACCAGTGCAAAAACATAGCAGAAAGCTAGAGGGCTAAGAGTGGGTATGTAATGTAAGGGATTAAAATAAAATTTATATTTAAATTTACCTAAGTTTTAAAATAGTTTTCCTAAGTATTAGGGAATTATTTTATACAAATATTGATTACACAATAATTTTTTTCTTGAAAAAAAAATCAATTTAAAAACTGCAAACAAAATAATGTGTAAAAGTAAAAAAAAATGTCTTTGACGAAATCAACATAGGAAATGTTGGAATAATGAGAATGTTCTTTAACTGAACAAAAAATATTTGACAAAATCAACGTAGGAAAATCATGTGTAAAAGTCAAAAACTCTATGCTGGATGTGTTCTTGAATTGAAAATTAAATATTCTTATTAGTAATTTATATTTTAAGGATTTTTTTGTAAAATAACTTTTCTCACAAACCAATTCTTTTTAAGTATTATATTATTTCATTTTCACCACTTAAATAAACTAAAAATTAATTTTATATTGATCTAAGTATTAAAATAGTTTTTTTAAGTATTAGGGAGTTATATTTATACAAATACTGATTACACAATAATGTTTTTTTTTTTTAAAATAGAAAACAAAAACCAATTTAAAACTGCAAAAAATTATGTGTAAAGTAAAAAAAACTATTTGGCGAAATCAACATAGGAAAATAGTAGAAAAAATAAAAATGCATCAATTATATTTCTATGTTGAATACGTTCTTTAAATTATTCTCATCAGTGATTTATATTTTAAGCACCTTTCTGTAACTAAATTTTTCACATAACATTTTTTATATTAGATTGTTTCATTTCACCTCAAATTAATCTAAAAGAAAATTATTAATTTTAAATTGACCTAACTTGCCAAAAAAAACTTTTATAGTTACATGTTTTTAGCAATCAAATATTTATTTAATAGTATTTTTTTTTCTATACTATCAAAGTCAACGAATATAATCTTAATTGCCCGGCAAGTGGTGGGGGCAAATTGAATTCGTTTGGTTGGTAGATTGAAGTTTCTATCTATATGCATTATTGTTTATCAAATCATCCCTGCTTAACAAAATTAATAAATTGTCAGCTAGATTCAGATTCTACAGACAAAATCTGAGAGTTATAAGATTTTTGTGGCTTGTGAGTGAAGAAATGAACGATGTAGTTAGTTTGGGGGTAGGTTCTGTTGCAGGAGCTGTGGTCTCTGAGCTCCTGAAAGTCGTTATTGAAGAGGCTAAGATGGTTCTGACTTTCAAATCTGTGTATATGGAGCTTGCATCGACGATGGAGGATGTGCTTCCAATAATCGAAGAGATCGAGATGTTGCCAGGAGCTGGAGAACTAAAGAAATTCAAGGACATAATCGATGAGGCTCTTGTACTGGTTCGGAAGTGTTCACAAGTCAAGCGGTGGAACCTACCCTCAAAAGCTAAATATGCTAGAAAAATAGAGGCACTCAACAAGAAGATGCTCAAGTACTGTCTGATTCAACTTCAGCTTATTATGCTTCGAAACCAACGGCTGATAATGAATAAAAGAGGATGGTTTGCTTGCATGATTGTACCTGACGAGGTGTCTACCCTGCCCCCTGACGTGCTTTCTGACATGCCGCCTAACGTGCCGTCTGACTGTCTGCCCGTGTATACGAGGGAAGCCATTCAGAGTCATCTCAAAAGCATCAAAAAGAAGCTCGATAATTTTAGTGTTTCTCCCCCTGTTTATGAGGATCTTTGTTCGGTTCCCAAGCTTAATAAGGTTCTCATTGGATTGGATTTGCCATTGATAGAGGTCAAGACGAAGCTCCTTAATGATGATGATCTAGTGGTCTCTGCTCCACCCGGGTGCGGGAAAACCACTTTGGTTACTAAGCTTTGTCATGATGATGAGATCAAAGGTATTAAAGGTTTTATTTCCTCACTCTTGCATTTATATTTCTGGTTTCTCATGTAATTTCCATTAATCTACAGAAAAATTCGAGTATGTTTTCTTTTGTGATGTGTCAAGGGTTCCTACCTTCAGGACCATCGTACAGACTTTACTCCAGCAAAGCGGTTACGATGCACCAACATTTGATAACGATTCTCAAGCAGTTGGTGGCTTAAGGAAGCTGATTGAGGAACTTAATGAAGATGGTCCTATATTATTGGTGTTGGATGATGTGTGGCTAGGAGCAGATTCATTTATTCAGAAGTTTCAGATTAACGTACATAATTTCAAGATTTTGGTGACTTCTCGGTTTGAGTTTCCGAGTTTTGGTCCCACTTATCATTTGAAACCCTTGGGAGATGAAGATGCTAAGTCCCTTCTCATTGAGCGTGCATCTCGATGTTTTTCTCGCGGGATATCACGTAAGCATGAAGATCTTATACAAAAGGTATAATAAAAACAAAACAATTCTTATTTCTAATTTCTATTAAGTTAAAATAATTTCCAACTTAAAAATTCTAAAGCGGATTGGTTCATCCTCGGTCCTCCTTATATATTATTTAAATCCCAAATCAGACAAAATAGATTATGGGTTAGGTTGGTTTACGGATTTGACTTTGTTATCATATTAAATTAGATGAGTTTTCAATTTGAAACCGAAAATGATGATAATTAAGTGGATAAACTTAATTTTTATATATTAAGTTTATCCGCTTAATGTTTGATACCACATGTTTGAAAAGTGGTATCAAATATGTGGTAGAATTGAAATTTCTCCTTACTTAAGATCTCTTTCTAATTTCCCATGTGAAACATAGTACCTAATTGATTCTACCTTCAAGTTTTAAATCTTCAGTTATCATGTTTGGGAAACACCAATTTCCTTTTCATTTCTTTTCACATGGTGATGAATTGCAGATTCTGAAACGTTGCTATGGATTGCCACTCTTGATTGAAGTAATCGGCGTCCAACTTGTAAGAAAATCTATAGATTGGTTAGGAGGAGTGAAAACCTGGCCTGAAGAGGAAACAGTTCTTGATGTTGAGCTTATAAGAAAATTTGTAAATTGGGCCACAGGCAAAGTGAAAAGCTGGTCCGAAGAGAAAACAATTCTTGATAATCCCCAACCTAATGTGCTCGAATGTCTGCAGCCTAGCTTGAATGTCTTGGACCCCCATCTTAAAGACTGTTTCTTGGACGTTGGGTCATTTCTTACACAAGGAAAGATACGTGTTTCCAGTATAATTGACATATGGATGGAATTATACGGTAAAGGTAGTACCGTGTACGTGAAGTACCTCAATGAACTGGCTTTCCGTAATCTTCTTGAACTTGATCCTCCCAGGTATGTTGTTTTAGTATCAACATTGCTTCTTTCACCTTGTTGCCATCTACTATCAGAGGAGTTTATTTTTTCGCTTAATAAAACAGGATAACTAAACACCAAGACGGTTTCTACTATGGATTCTTAGATAGTCAACATAGTATTCTGAAGGACTTGGCTATCTGCCAAAGCAAATCTGATGAACACCATGAAAGAGAAAGGCTCAACCTGGAGATAAGAGAGGATACATTTCCAGATTGGTGTTTGGATCTAAAGCAGCCTATAAATGCTCGTCTTTTATCTATCTCTACAGGTAACTGTTTCATTTTTTTTCTTTCTGAGAATTGAACGCAATGATTTTGATAAACTCTTTAAAAGGTAAAAGATGTAGGAATCTTATTTTACTACAATAGGGACAACTGATATTTCTATAAATAATAAGAACAAAATTCAAAATTACAATACCGAAACAAATGACTCAAGGAAAAAATTGCAGAGTCGAGATGGTTAATCTATTTCCTTAAATCTTTAAACGCCCCGTAGTGCGACGGTTTTGTAGCGTTCAGATTCCCAGGATACAACTGCACGAATCTTCTGATCTGCGTCACTCTATCAGAAGCCTAACGAAACTATTTTTTGTGTGTACTCTCAAACTAAAAAAAAAAAGAAAGAAAAGAAGACACAAAATAAAGAATCAAATATTCAAGTGGGAGAATTATTTTTGATGTTCGACCTCTTGTCTAAATTTAACAATATGGAGACTTGGATTATATAAGTTTCATCCAAAGCAATAACACCAAAAACGTTATGAGTCTTATGACATTGATTATCACAATCAATTTGAATTCATGACCATGAAAGTCAAAAAACGTTTCTTTGTTATCAATGAAAAGATATAAATGATACTTTTAATCACTGATTTAAATTTGGTCAAAAATATTAAAGAATATTAGACTAGACCAAATCTTAAATCCAATCTCAATTTCAAACCCGAATCTGATACCAAACTTGGTTTAATTCATTTCGGTTTGATACACAAATATTTACTTGGGTATATCTTTTCACTATTATACCATAGTATAATCATTTTATAACTTCTCCATATTTTATGTGGGACATTTACTAGTTTTTGAACATAATCAAATAGTCAAGCTTACAAGCTTTCCAAGTCAAAGACTCTGGACCAACATTTCTTATTCAAACGAACTTTGTTTTTGACATATGAATACACTTTTTCAAAGTGTTTGTCAAACATTTGTTATTCCAACGAACGTCTTCGTCCGGAAACTTATCCGAAAATGGTCTAAAACCATTTCGTCAAAAACGAGTTCCAACAATCCCCCACATGAATAGAAATGACTCTAGACACATGACTCAAAGAAAATAAAAAGGACTTTTGAGAGTACGAGCGAGAAGTTCACTGCATGATGAGTTGGTAGCAATTTTTCAGCCTTGAACCAGTCATTGTTAATAGCTATCGGATTTACTCGGCTAGGAGGTGAACATGATGTCTTGAACCCCCCGGACTTTGGTGTAAACCGAGACAACAACTATAACACAGCTTCATTCTCTCACAAAACTAGTTTCTCTGTTGTGTTCATTTTGGCCGTGAACATGCCTGGTTAATCATGAGTGAACTTGGAGAATATAGCCTTTTCTTCATTCTCCTAGAAACGGCCCCATTTCACACTCACAAGGTGATTTGCCATTAGTTTCGTTTAGAGGAGTATAATGTACTACTCCATTCATATCTCAAAACAATGGACACAAATCATTAAAAGCAAATGCTTATCCTGAAATCCTTACATGTAGCACTGTTTAATCATCCTAGGAACTGGGTATAAACCGAAGTCTTACAGTGCTTTGGTCAGATTTAACTTCACTTAGTTGTCTCCTTGAACCTATTTCTTGGGATCTCCAGTCAGTTAGGTAGAGTTACCGCAAAGCCTCATCTTAATTCAACAGGCGACACATTCCTTTTGATGATATTACAATTTAATCTCATGACACACCTTCAATAAAATGATTCTAGGTTGTCATCACAATGAACATAATCTCTTGAGATTAGTCGAGATCAATTGTCTAATGATTTTTGTCATCTTTTTCCAAGATACAATTAACCATTGTACACAAAACTTAGTGTATGCCACTAGTTTTTTTTCAAAAAGTTTATATTATGATCACTATCACTAAGTTCATTTGGCCTCTTGCCAACAACTTAAATGGTAAGCAACGCTTCCCCCACATTTCTTGAGATAGCTCAAAAACATGCATATTTATTTACATTTAACATTTCTTATGAGTTTAGAAAATTGATCTAGCACTCTTTTAGATTTAAATGAATAGATAACAATTTTAGAAAATATTAAATTTTTTTTTTGATGTATTTCATTCTCAGAAATCACATTTTACAAACAACTATTTTCATAGTTCTCTCAAGTTGATTTATAATAAATCCAACTTATATGCTTTGGAATTTTCCAAACACATATTTTTGCTTTTAGCAAATATACATATCATCACATGATATTATTTGAATCATCAAAATCACCATTCTTTATGGTTATTCACAACCATATTGACTTTTAAAAACTACAATACACATGTCAGTTTCAGTCATATTGGTCTGAAAAATTTCATCGGTTTTGCATGGTCAAGATATTTTTTTTTCCATCTTGCATTTAAGCATTGACAAAATATAAATGTTTTGATCAATATCAACAACATTATTTTTCTAATGGCAAATGATTCATATGTGGCAGACCTCTCTCAAACTTAATTTGAGGTGTCGACTCACGAATCCATTTCCATTCATATAACATGATCCCTTAAGAATCAAAATGTTATTTATTTCTATGGTTTCACCATATTTGGAACTTGAATCATTTTTCATGATTACACACTTAATAATCAAATTAAGTTGCTCCAAAAGTCTCTAGCCAGGTCAAGGCATTAACATATGACAAATAACCCTTTTGTTTAGTCAACTTTATGAGCCTGTAAATTTAAACAAAATATTAAGTGCTCCACATCATAAAACGTATGAAAATAATCAACTTCAGAAAAATTCGAAGCCAAAACGCATATGCAATTCATAGTAAATCACAACCGAAACAGGTAAGTGCTGGAGAATTATTTTAAATAATCCAACCAATCCTGCAAAAAAAAATGTTAGCTCAAGAACACAATTTTTTTTACGCTGACACCCAGAATTATCAGAGCCGATCTGATCCCAACACATTTTACTAAATATCGATCAACCTGTTCTTATAAGACAACTTTTACAAGAAATATCAGTATTGTTAGTGCAAAGCAAAAACAATATTTAAAGATTTAAGACTGTAGGAATCTTATTTTACTACAATAGGGACAACTGATATTTCTATAAATAATAAGAACAAAATTCAAAATTACAATACCGAAACAAATGACTCAAGAAAAAAATTGCAGAGTCGAGATGGTTAATCTCTTTCCTTAAATCTTTAAACGCCCCGTAGTGCGACGGTTTTGTAGCGTTCAGATTCCCAGGATACAACTGCACGAATCTTCTGATCTGCGTCACTCTATCAGAAGCCTAACGAAACTATTTTTTGTGTGTACTCTCAAACTAAAAAAAAAGAAAGAAAAGAAGACACAAAATAAAGAATCAAATATTCAAGTGGGAGAATTATTTTTGATGTTCGACCTCTTGTCTAAATTTAACAATATGGAGACTTGGATTATATAAGTTTCATCCAAAGCAATAACACCAAAAACGTTATGACATTGATTATCACAATCAATTTGAATTCATGACCATGAAAGTCAAAAAACGTTTCTTTGTTATCAATGAAAAGATATAAATGATACTTTTAATCACTGATTTAAATTTGGTCAAAAATATTAAAGAATATTAGACTAGACCAAATCTTAAATCCAATCCCAATTTCAAACCCGAATCTGATACCAAACTTGGTTTAATTCATTTCGGTTTGATACACAAATATTTACTTGGGTATATCTTTTCACTATTATACCATAGTATAATCATTTTATAACTTCTCCATATTTTATGTGGGACATTTACTAGTTTTTGAACATAGTCAAATAGTCAAGCTTACAAGCTTTCCAAGTCAAAGACTCTGGACCAACATTTCTTATTCAAACGAACTTTGTTTTTGACATATGAATACACTTTTTCAAAGTGTTTGTCAAACATTTGTTATTCCAACGAACGTCTTCGTCCGGAAACTTATCCGAAAATGGTCTAAAACCATTTCGTCAAAAACGAGTTCCAACAAAAGATGAGAACCGAATATGAGAACGTGTATAGGGAAGCTAATTAATTATTGTCTCACTGATGGGTTAGCCAACTATGTGTTTACTTTACTTTTAAAATTCATATTTTGATTCTGTTCCACCTGATGTAATTTCGATTCTTGAGGATGATGTCTCAGGCATATCTCGTCCTAAACATGTAGTGATGTCGTAGTTGTTTGAATTCTTAATAATACAGGGAGGCTTTTCTCCCTTTTGCCCACAAAAAAAAAGAGTAAGATGACCATATACGATAGTCTTTTTAATCTGCACAAAAATCCACATAACCCTATAATCTATATAAATAATCAAAGCTCTAAGCATTTGAAAATTTATATTTTAAGTTTTGGCTTTCCTATAATAATGCTCAGCTTTTGTTTGTTAATTACAGATGATTTGTTCTCGTCGACTTGGGCTGAAATGGACTGCCCCAATGTTGAGGCTTTAGTTCTTAATCTCTCCTCATCAAGCTATGCATTACCAAACTTCATTGCTACTATGAAGAAACTGAAGGTTGTGGCTATCATAAATCACGGTCTTGGTCCTGGAAAACTGACCAACTTGTCGTGTCTTAGCTCATTACCCAACTTAAAACAGATCATATTTGAAAATGTTTCAATCACTTTGCTGGACGTTCTCCTTTCACGACTCGGTAGTCTTGAGAAGCTATCTCTGTTCATGTGCAGAGTCGGCCTTGAGGTTTCCCACAACATAGATGATATAGCTATCCCTGAAGCTCTACCGAGTTTACAGGAGATTGAAATAGATCATTGCTATCATCTTGATGAGTTACCGGATTGGGTCTCTGAAGTTGTTTCACTGAAGAGACTAAGCATCACAAACTGTGGGAAGCTCTATGTACTTCCAAAGGCAATAGGTAACTTGAGTAATCTTGAAGTGTTGAGGTTGTGCTCTTGTATTAACCTCCGTGAGCTTCCGGAATCAACTGCGAGGCTCAGCAATTTACGGTTTCTGGATATTTCTGACTGTTTAGCTCTGAAGAAGTTGCCTCTAGAGATTGGGAAGTTGCAAAAGCTGGAAAAAATCTCGATGAGGATGTGTTTGGGGTGCGAATTACCGAATTCTGTGAAGGATTTAGGGAGATTGAAGGTAGATTGTGATGAAGATACTCGACTGTTGTGGGAAAGGTTGAAGCCAGAGATGGGGAACTAGAGAATCCTGATGGGGGAATCTAGCAGAGCATAACCTGAAATATATGCTAGTCTGTCCAAAGGCTAAGGGAACAGTGAAATACTCAACCTGTCGAGTAACCTATATAGTTTAATAAATAAGTGCTTATGTAAAAGTGCATGGGTCTAATTGTTATAACCATGACTTGTTGGTTAAGTTTGGTTATATGTTTCATTTTTCAGTCTCCAGAACTTAAAGACGGTTACGTTCTCTTATGTAATAAGATGTTTATTATAAGTTTTTGTTATCTTGTCTTCGTAAAATAACAAGTTTCAGATTCTACTCTCTGTTTTATATTCCTTGTCCAAGTCTCATTGTTTCACAAATCAATAGCTCCTAAAAGGTTTATGCATTTGGTTCTGTTTTGTTTTTGTGCACTTTGCATTACAAACTTTTGGTAATTCTTTCAGTTTTTTTTTTTTTTTGGGACAATATCATTCTTTTGAAGTGGCTTACTTAAAATATTATTTCAGTTAATGAAGATGATCTTACAATGACTATGTTGGGTGACAGTAAGGCTGTAAGGGCTTTAAGCAGAAAGTGGCGGGAAAAAGAACCGTTATGATATAAGATTCAGCGCCAAAAAAATGACGTGCGCACGTTTTAATTTCCGATTTTACCCTTTACTCGTCTTCCACCTAATTGATAGTCTTCCTCTGAAAGCTTCTCCTCTAATAATTCCTGGGGAAGGAAGCAACTTGTTTAAAGACAAAACGTGTCTTTAAAAGCAAGAATATTCTCGCTTACTTTGTCTACACTAGCTCCATCTCCTTCCTCCGATCGAGAAAAAAACATCTTCTTCCAATTTAATTTCCCCCCTCATCTTCGTGTCTCTCTGTTCCTCCGCAAACTATGGAAACTTCGAAGAGATCTCAAGTCCGTAGAGGATTAGACACCGACGGTAAGAAATGGGCCATCGCCAAAATCTCTATTCTTGCTTCACTGAAGCCGGTGAAGACCAAACTGAAAAGGACCGAGAGAGACACGGAAGCTGAAGAAGAAAAACATTACAGTGGCAGCGAAGAGTACTGCTGCATCACGCCCACGGCGAAAGAAGCGAAGCTCTCTGAGAAACTGATATGTCCCCCGGCTCCAAGGAAACGCAGATTAGCGTTGAAGTGTCGGAGCAATGTCGGTATAGAGTACTTTGTGGTGCCTCCTTCGGATTTGGAGACTGTTTTTATACGACGCCGTTGATGTAAAACGATAATATTCTCATGTATATAGTGAAAGAGTTTTTAAAGTTGTTGAGACATTGTGAGTAGCTTCGACTATAAGTTCTGCAGATCATTTAGGGCATCTCCAACCCCACTCTATTTCTTACACCAAACTCTATTATAGAGTAAAATCTTCTCCAACCCCACTCTATATCCCACTATAAAATAGTGCAATTCTATTTTTTACTCTATACTAGGATAAGATCCGCGCCTTGCGCGGAATGAAGTTATTCTTTTTATTATGTTTTGGAGAATGAAATAATAGTTTGGTTTCATATAGATTAGGAGTGTTCAATCCGAATACCGGGTTGGTTTCGGTTCGGTTCGTTTTTTTTGGTATTTCAGTTTATAAAATATAACTAAAATTCTAAATCTATATTTATTTCGGTTCGATTTGGTTTATATACCGTCATTTTTCAGTTTATTCGGTTTTACACCAAAAAACATAATTATTTAGTTTGAGATCATATTATCAATTATACAAATTTTGGAGTCGTGTTGTCAAAAAGTCGTTTATTAAAAGAATATTATATATTTAAATAAAAGAATTAGAAAACGCTTTATCATCTAATAAAATAATAATATCTAGAATTAATATCAAAGCTCTAAATTTAAAATAAAAAATAAAAAAAAGAAGCATGATTTTTTTTTATTCTTTCATATTTAGTGTTCATCAAATTAATATGTTTCGACTGAACACAATTTTGTTTGTTTAATGATAAAAAAATGTAAAGAATTTCTACTAATTGTTATCTATCAAATTGATAATCTTTACTTCAATTTAGTTACTGTTAAAATAAATTGTTGTAAAAAATTTCAACTAATTGTTATCCATCAAATTTGAATATTTATTAAATAATAATTCATATTAATACAATTTTATAATCATTTGTATCTTAGTATAATAAAACAAATTAAGCTATTGATCACAAAATTTTCAAATTGGGATCTTCAAATTTGAATAATTTATAGACGTTTTGAAAACTTCAAAATATAACATATAAAAAAAATTCAAATGTTTTTATTATATAGTTAATGTGATTGTTTAATATCATTTAATAATATAAAACAAATAAAAAGAACTTAGATACAAAAATTTTGATCAAATATTTATTAGTCATGATAATTAACTTTCATATATACATTAATCATATTAGGTAATTTTGTACCTTTTATTTAAGGAAAATGTGTGATTGTTTTTTGTACATTATTTATCAATTCTATAGTTAGTTTAATAAAAAGTGTAATATAATTTAAGATGAACCAACCTATTTTTCTAAGAATAGTAGATGTTATATAGGTATTTATTAAATGAGACATCATAATCATACAGTTCTATGATCATTCATATCGTTTTATAACAAAATATTTAAATCATTGATAACAAAAATTTCACTGTAAAAAGATTAATAAGTTTATAACTAATAAATATTTTTGAAAATTCATTGAAAGTTTTAATAGTAAAATATTTCTGTAATCTTAGATTGTATATATTTTAATCTTTATATATATATATATATATATATATATATATATATATATATATATATATATATATATATATATTTGTTTATTATTTTTTATAACATATATTTTTTCTTATTAAATGATATTTTTTACTCGTGTGATTTAAAAATCATGTGTATTTTTTTATAATAAAATGTTTAAAATCATTATATTTAACATAATAATTTTAATAGTTTTAGTCATTTATTGTTGTTTTTTAATTCAGAATAGAACATATATGAAAAATCTAAATTTTAAATTTTAGCTAATTTGGTTATTTAATTTATTTTAATAATATAAAATTAAAAAAATGATTGAGAACATATAAATTTTTATCAAATCGTTATTATTAAAATCATTAATTGTGATATATATATTAGTCATTTATAGTAATTCCGTAGGTTTTATTTAAGGAAAGAAATGAATGAATTAAATTGGATCATTCAATTTCTCAATTAGCATGCTAATTGAGTGACATGTGTCAATTGGGGCTCTTTTTAATTATATCAAAGTTAAAATAATTATTGTTAAAATGATTCTCTTTTAATATATAGGGGATTTGGAGTAACTCTATTTCTCACTCTATTATAGAGTGAAACTTTTTTATTTATACTTTAGTCCTTTTATTTTTTAATCTTTTTATTTTGTAACTATTTATTTAATTTATTAATGCAAACATCACATTATTATCTCCAGCACAATATATATAAATGTTTAGAACTTATTATTATCAGCCAAAGAAAACAAACACTAAAATTAAAAATAATTTTATAAAATTAACCAAAGAAAGCAAATACTAAAATTAAAAATAAACAACATAACATAAAACTAAAACATAGATAATTCATAATTGCGATTTAATATTCTGGTAAGCTGCATCCAGATCCATCAATATTGTTAAAATATTGTCCAAATGAAGTAGATGAAGGATTATCTTCTTATTCATGTTGTTGAGCACGTCTTTTTTATAAAATTTGTGTTCGTTCTTCTTGCATGATATCATGACAACATGTATAATTCTACACAACATGATAATTGAGGATGAACGAGATCTTGAAGCACCAATTGGAGTGGGAAGAAAAACTCCACCGCCAGAGGTTCAAACAGCGGAGAATGATAATATTCGGTTTGAAGAGTTTCCTGGTCGATTTAGAAAAATCAAAGATAAAGAAGTTCATTTTGCACTTCGAAATTCACTAATTGATCATTTGTGGGAAAGATACACCAATGGTGACACTTAAATTAAATGTATTATGTTTTAATATAATGTAATGTAATTTTTAATATAATAAAAGTTTGATATAAATATATACTAATTTATAAGAACTCTGTGAAAAATAAAATAAGGGATCAATTTGTAAATTTTGTAAGTAAAATATATTAATCATAAAATAAAAAAAAAATTAAGAATATTCCTTTTTAGAGTTAAATATAGAGTAAACCATTGGAGATAAACTTTACTCTATTTTTGAGTTGCTCTATTTTTGTGTAAAAACTACTCTAAAATAGAGTAAACCATTGGAGATGGTCTTACCATTTTACCTGGTAGTTTATAAGTCACCCTATTTATATCTATAATTTTATTTGCATTTTATAAACACAGTTACATTAACGGGAATACCCCATGGGGAGTTTCTTATCTATATAAAAATAAAATAATTTACTTAAATTTCGTTAAGATTTAATCTGGAGGGGAAACTTGGATCTCTCCTGAGAATCTCTACTTTTTGAGAATCTCTCCTGTGAGACATATGGTGATTCTCATTGTTGGTCTCTCTATCCTCTTTTCTTATTTGTTTTTAGTTTTTTTTTGCTTAGAGTTTGGTTGAGAGACTAGGAAGATGCTCTCACAGTAAAACTCAATGATAAAACAATCATAAGTTCTAGTGTAATAGTGTATATATTTAGATTTAGACCCTAGCAGATATCCAACAAAATATGAATATTGGTGATCAGTTCCATCCAATTAAATATTTATTTTATTGCTCGATTTGATCCAACTTTTTTAAAAAATCTCAGATCATTATGAGATTATTTTCTAAAACCTTAAAATTATTAGTATCTTAATTATGATATTACTTTTATTACTTTTCAATAAACATAAGTTAGATTTTGATTCAGTGCAGTTATCAAAATCTGTTAATTATGAGATTATTTCTTTCAGTCCGATTTAATATTAGGAGACTTGCAAAAATTCATTAATGAAGATGCTTTACTTTTAATGTTTGTTTAGCGTGGCTGTTTAGAGCCCCAATCTCCGTGCCAAATGGGCCAACATATTAAAGACTAATGGGCTTTGAATACTAAAATTAATGCACTTTCCATATTTTCCATAAGAAAGTCAAAGCGAAAATAAACAAATTTCGAGATTTTGGAAAAAAATTCATTTTCCCGCGTGGAAGCGAAACCAACACCGCCTAAACCAAAATGATTAATCCCGCCGTGTTCCTTCTCATCTATAACCCCATTTCCTCCTTCCCCCCCGCACTAAAAAATATCTTCACCAAACATATTCCTTCGCCGCTTCGTCCATTCGAACTGCAAAGAAATCTCCGATGGAAAACTCCAGATCTAGATCCGTCTTCCTCGACATCGGACTAAGAGAGCTCAACGGACTCCGAGGTAATATATATATCTCCACGCGCTTACATTCGCGGTTTTAGATCTGATGAGCTTGTACTGATTTGATATTTTGTTGTTGATTTGGTTTGCAGTACGGAAGCGGCCGTTCTTCGCCGATTCCGAGCTGGTTTGCAGAGAAATAGCCGGCGTTGCTGTGGAGCACGACGGCTATCGGACTCCTCCGTTGGCCGTTTCCTTTTGTAAGGTATGGTGTGGATTCTCCCAACCCTAGATTGATGGAGTCTTCTGATTTTTGTTAAGCATTTAGTGAAATCTCAGATCTGATTTAACGATTTATTTGTTTGTTGTTGAATCGTATAAATAGAGTAACAGGAACTCACAAGTATTCGCGGTGTCTGATGAGGATGGATATGTGAGCTTGTTTAATTCGAATCGCAAGTTTGACTCTTCTGCAACTCACCAAGAGAACACAGGTCTCATCTCCTTCCCGTTTGTAACCCTAATTATTTTTATTTCCTGGGTTTAATTCAATACTGAGTCGTTGTTTTGTTTCAAATGGAATCTTTGTGTGTAGATAATGCTAGGTTTCGTGACTGGATTGCTCATAATAATGCCGTCTTCGACGTTTCTTGGATTAAGGTGCGCCACTTGCTTAGCATTGAACTATGTATTATACGTTTGATTTAATGATTTATTTACTGGATTTGATGTGAAATTATCCAAAATTTTTTGCAGGATGATAGTTGTCTTCTGACTGCTTCTGGTGATCAGACTGTAAGTAATGACTCAGTACCTTTCTTAAGTGACTAGTTTATGAGAGTACAACAGTATGACGTATACGATTCTCTGTTAATGTTGTTGTAGATTAAAGTATGGGATGTTGAGGAGAATAAGTGTACTGGAGTGCTCATAGGACACACAGGAACTGTGAAATCAATGTGTTCACATCCAACAAATTCTGGTTTGTTCTTTTAGAACTTTATTAGTTGATATTTTCCTTCAAGATAGCTCTTAACTCTTTAGTGTTTGCAGATCTTCTTGTCTCTGGTTCGAGAGATGGATGTTTTGCGCTATGGGATTTAAGATGTGAAAGTAGCTCTCACAGAGAGGAATTTTGCATCAAGTAAGTCCTGCACTCTAACTTTAGCTGTGTGAAGATCTTTCTTCTCTTTTTCTCCCTTTAAACCTTATTGATTGTTGGTCTGGGATTTACGCAGCTCCACCGGCATGGTTAAAGGAGCCCACCTCTCTCCTCTTTCAAAACGAACTGGACGTCGCAAGGTTTTTACTCCTGCTCCTTATCCCGACTCTTCTCTTCTAACTTAACTATTCTCTATCTTCTTGACTAATGGTTTCATGTTTCCAGGCTGCTTCATCGAGCATTACCTCTGTGCTTTATCTCAAGGATGAGGTCACAATTGCCACTGCTGGAGCACCAGATAGGTACTTGCACAACGTTAATTAGGTTCATGTAAATTGTATTGCAGAGCTTATAGTAGTGTTGCTTACAACCTTTGCTTTTTTTTTCTACTGTTCTCTCAGCGCCTTGAAATTTTGGGATACAAGAAAGCTGAAAGTTCCCATTGCTCAAGCATCACCACAGTCAGACTCAACAAACATTAAGGTAAACTAAGCTTCCTATTCATAGAGTCAGATAATATCACGATGTTATTTCTAAATGGTTGCGATGTGTATAAAGCATTGAACGGTTCAAATAGATACTAGATTAATCTGAACCTGGTTATTATTTTCTTACTGGTGGTTTCAGGAAAAGAGAGCACATGGTATAGTATCCCTGTCCCAAGACTCAAGTGGAACCTTTCTGACAGCATCATGCAAGGACAACAGGTTCGACTTTTAATATGTTCACACTCATAACTATACTTGGCGATTGCCCTGCACTATCAGAAGGTCCTTTAAAAATATCCAACTCTAACCAAATCTTCTTTTCCATGACCTGTTGCAGAATCTATCTATACAACATACTGCAGCTTGACAAAGGACCCGTACAATCTTTCTCTGGTTGCCGAATAGATTCTTTTTTCATTAGGGTAATTAACCCATTCTCCACAATTTCTCCTTCAATCACACATGATTTGCTTTCTAACATTTTTCACACGCTCATTCATCTCTGAAATCTTGCTCTGCAGACAATGATTAGCCCTGATGGTGAACACATTTTGAGCGGTTCAAGCGATGGTAACGCTTACATATGGCAGGTTTGAATTCTCTGTCATGTAGTTTGGCATTTTTCTCTTATAAATCAAGAGCTATCAATGCTTAAAGAGTAGATACAATTTCAGGTGAATAAGCCTCACGTAGATCCTACAGTCTTGAAAGGCCATGACAAAGAAGTAACTGCTGTAGATTGGTAAGTCCACTTCACCGGACCTTTTTCTATCCCTCGTTGAATCCAACTTTCCGACTAGTAGATTCGATGGTAATAACTAAATCTTTTGTGCAGGTCTTCATCAGAGATCGGGAAGGTAGTAACAGCTTCAGATGACTTCACGGTAATAAAACATTTCATCACATGTTTGGTAGAAAATAAAAACAAAAGCTAATGATTTTTAGTGTATAGTCTTTGCCTTTTGTCCCATTGCTGACTTTCACGTCTGTTCATACTTAGGTACGACTGTGGAACATAGAGACCAGCCGCTGCTCAAATGCAAACCCAACAGCATCTGCGTCTAGAGTTAAACGCCGAGTAACCGCATTGTCAAATACTGAAGCCAAAGATAGACTTGAGACGAACAAAGAACCTGAGAGTCCCCAAAAGCATTCATCAGATCATCAATCTATGCCTAACATCAGAACTCCAGAGGCTCAGACGAAGAAAACATCTTTATCTTCATCATCAACACTGTCATTATCATCATTGGAAGAAGATAAAATGTGCGAGAACACACCAGAAACCGCGGTCAACAGTCCATCATCAGTCCTAAACCCTCCTTCCTCTGTCAAAAGGCGAACCATTAGAGATTATTTCCTTGTCACTCCCTAAACATGTATCTCTTTTTCCAAAGATTGTTATTGTTGTACAGAAATATGTAAGATTTTATTAGATTCAGGTTGTATCTGAAAATTTTGCAGAAAGTGGACCATAAGCTACTATTATCACTAACAACAATTCTTAATGATTATCAGAACATAAACGTTTTATATTAAGAAGCAATGATTTTAGACATTATCAGACTGTTCCAAAAAAAATTATCAGACTGTTTTCCAAAAGAAATATTATCAGACTGTTAACACTCAATTACGCTTGGATTCATCTCTATAAACAAAGGAAAAGACAGAATGAAAATATTGGATTGTAAATAAGATTGGACACCACTAAACTAGATTCGATGTATATAAAATTATGTAAAAAGAAAAGATGTGCATTTAGAGAATAAAATTTGATCAAATAATTGTGCATATCTTCTAATTATTGTTGTGGCCACATGCATATACTAATACTTGACTTTCAAATTGCAATAATTCCGTCGACATTTCTCCGCGTTGTACATTTCTTCAACAACCAATTCACAAAGTCCCAAACCTATGATTACTAAATCATAAGTACAACAACTAATAAGATTCATTTGGCGGATTTGATCGACCATATCTTATATTCTCATCAACTGAGATAGTTTCCTTATCATTACTTTTCTCATTATAAACAATGAATATGTGCTCAAGAATGTTAGCTATTGATAACTTTCCTTTCAAAATATGTATTGGAATTTCGACATATTAAAAATAGCGTCCATTTTAATTTGAGATTTTTTTTGGATAATATTTTTAGTTTATTTTCATAGAATAACTTTTAAAGAGGAACATGACTAAAAGATGTTTTACCAAAGGGTAAATATACACTTATACTCCTGGGGTTAACTAATCTAAATTTAGAAAGGGTTATTGGAAGATAAATTTGTGTAGAGTTTGTGAATTTTAAAAGTTGGTGGATTTTTAAAGTTATGTGGATTAAGAAAATATATATACATTGACTTACAAAATTTGATCATGACTTTTGTAAATTGCTACTTCATGATTTTTTTTTAAAGTAATCATTCATTTAGTAAATTTGATATATGGTTAAGAAATTTTAGACTTTAAAATAAAATCTAATAAAATCTAATAAAATCTAATAAATAAATAATTACTTAAAATTTTAAAATATTTTTTTAAATAGTTTCAAAAATAATTTTAGAATTTTAAAATAAAAATTTGCATTTTTTTGTAAAAATTTAAAACAAAATTTTACAAAATCAACAAAAAAAATCAAAAATATAAAAAGCTTTAGTTCAAAAACATATAATTTGAAATATATACAAATTTATTTAATGATAGAAGAATAAAATATATGTATACATCTAAAAAGTAATTATATAGAATGAATTATAATTATGGTTGAAAATGCAAAGGATATTTGACAAGAATGATTATTTTGTTTTCTAGACTTTTTCTATCACATATATTTTATAAATCTCATAGACACACTTGGTATTTTGAAATTCATGTCTTATGTGATAAAAATGGAGAGAATTCATTTCCCAATAACAATAGACTTATTTAAAATTAGAGAATCAACAATAGCTAAACTTTTTGAATAACAAAAGATTTTAATGGATTTTGAAAATTCTCAAACTAATGACAATAGATTTTACAAAGATTTTTAAAAACAATGAACCAATAACAATGAAATCTCAAAATTTTCAAAGCTGATGAAAATTCATTTGCCAATACCCCCCCCCCCCCCTGAGTGTTTAGAGTTAAGGGTGGGATTTTCGGGATGAGATTTCAAAATTCTAAAAATTAATATTAAAAAATTCAAAATAAAAAGAAGCTATTTTGGTCATTTTATTTTTTGAGGATTATTTTTATATGAGAGAATTGCCTGTTTAACTTTTATTAATTTATGTAGTCTTTATTTTTTTACAGAGATATTTTTAGATTTATATTTATAAATTACTTTTTAATTTTAAAAGTAAAAATGATTTCGTGATAAATTTTTCCTAATTTCTTTTTTGCATTTCAATAGTTTAATATTATAATATTATTTTATTGAATTACATAAAATAAACAATACAATTTTTTGTTTATATTTGCTGGAAGAAGGTCTACAAGCTTAGCCCTTTCTCTTTATCGAGGGCAACTCAGGTTTATAGGGCAACCCCTCGATGGAACCATCAGTAATTACTTCCACTCAAAGGAATCAGATTTTGAACCACTCCTAACTGTTTTATAAATCGTAGTTCTAGCCTCTTTTGATTTTTTTTAATTGCTGGAGTTGTAATGTGACTAACATCAAGCTTTCCCTTTTAAGTAGTAGTTCCAGTGGAGGAAGAAAATTATCTATGTTTTATATATATATATATATATATCAATTATTAATTTATAATTTAATAATAATATGTATTTACTTAAAAGGTCATAAATTTTTATTATTTTATTAAAGTATGTCATATTTTATTGACCAAATTGAAAGTAGGAAACAAAATTATTTTGTTATGTGTATTAATTTATAGAGTTTTTATTGTATATACAATCTAACATTTAGTAAATTTTACTAAAAATATTTTTCCTAAGAGTCTGAGACTGATAATAAGGATATGAATATTGAAGGGGTTATGTGAATGTTACCATTTATAATTTTTTTTTGTTTTTTTTGTATCAAACAATAATAAATTAATAAATAAATATAACATAATAGCATGATTTATATGGAAATAATTTAAATATTTTTAATCCAAATAATATCTGAAAAATGTACCAAATATTAGTTACTAGATTGTGAGCAAATACTCTTTTTCTTGCTTCAAAGAAAAATGGAAAAGAAAAGGTTGGAATCGAGCAAGACTTTCGGTATCCCAAATATTCAATTGATAAGCATACCTTACCAACTTATAGGTGCATGCATATGTACACATATAACCCTGATTTTCCTTTTTACTAGATTATGCACCAATGTTTGTATTCATGCCGTATTCAAGTGCATTATTTTTGGGGATCTAAATTGGGCTTTATACTTTCCTTTTCTTTCAGTGTCATATTATTTTCACACTTTCTTGTTGAACATTTTGATATATATATATATATATATATATATAGCATTTTGATATAAATCTAATCAGAGAATTAAATAGGTAAGGTACTTTTTGAACACTCAATACATAAGGTACGGTTACCAAAAAAAGTATACGTAAAGTAATGCTTGCCAATGATTATCTTAACTAATCATTGCCTCATTGGTATAATGCACATGCTACCAGATATTGCACTTACAGAATTTCATACTATATTTTTGCTGTATTATAATTATGATATTACAAACTACAGATATTACAAACGACTCTACATCTAACAAATTTACATGGTTTACAAAGATTCATGTCTGATTATATTACTTTGACTCGTCTTATATGATTCACATAATATTTTTTTACGTGATACAAATCTCTTGTTAATTTTCCACTAATTTACTTAACTTTTCATTTTTATGATTAAAAATTGAGTCCTCTTGATACTAAAATAGTTGTAAATTTTTAATCAAACAATTTGACCAAAGGAATTGCCACCTAAAATTTTGTATATACATCTGTGAAAACACGCATTGGTGTGCTTCTAAGCATAGGTTAAAGAGGATACGTACCAACTACAGTACTTAGTTTGATTTTAGTTGAAGAAAACAACAACTTTGTTTGGAAAATCTCATAGGCTTTACTTTGTTTGGATGATTGAAGTTGTCTAGCTGAGCATTATGGTTCTTGTATACATGCCAATTTGCATTTAACAAAAACATTGCTAATTTGCTAAATATAGTTTTAGGAATATAGATTCCATGAGTCAAAAACAACACCTGCTTTAGTGATATAAAATAAAAATCCAAATAGGAAAAGAAAAATCGAAACACATCACTGTTTTTGATATGATCAAATATGTTTTCTTTGTATATATATTTTCTATGAACTAAGGCGTTATTATTAATTCAATTAATTCTAATAGTGTTTATGTAAATATATGGGGAAATACTGGGTTCACAACTAATTTAAAGTGATGACGGCCGTATAGTAAAGAAAAAGATTGTTTATAGAAATCTTGATTTGCTCTATTGCATATTTCAGATAATATACTAAAAATATGCTATGTACAATTTTTATATTTAAGCATTTGGCTCAACCATCATGGTATATTCCCAAAATTTTGAAAGAACACAGTAGTTAGTAATTAAATAAAACTCGAAGAGCTATATTGGTCATTTTCAAGAGAGATGAACAGAAAATCAAGAGGGGTTATAAACTTATATGTTAACAGTTAAATTCAACCAAACAAAATGACAGTATACATCTCTAATTTTCTCAGACCTTCAATAGTTGGGGACGTCTTTGTAACTTTTATTTTCAAAAACCTTCTGAAATTAATTTAAAACAATGTACTCCATTAAGATGTGGACCAAAGGCTTCACAAACATTTCTACTATTTATTTTTATTTTATTTTTACAAAATACCAAACCTTGGCAAAAGGTCAAATCCCTCGGAATTTAAGTTGAAATTATACATCCTCGGAATTGAAGTTGAAATTAGAGAAATTGCACTGGATACACGCAACATATGTTGTATTTAGGGAAATACCATACGCAACTATTACTCACTGTTCAACAAAATAAAAAGACCATTATATCCCTATTATGTCTCTCTCTCTCGCTTTCCCACCGGATCCAATCCGACAACGACGATGATTTCTACGTCTCTCAAACCGATTTCCCTTCCGAATTCAACGAAGGTCTTGATCTGCTCGACAGGCGAAGCTTCGTCATGGATTTGTTCCAGCATCGCGTGGAGCAATCTCAGGTAAGCCCGTTCGATGACGGTTACGAGAGCGCTGGAAAAACGGCACATCTAGGTTACAGGTTGCAGACGCTTAACTACAATCACAAAATCAAGTGAAAAGGGGAAACAATTATGGGAAAAAGACCTGAGGAGACGACCTCCTCCTCCTACGCCGTTAAACACCGAGGCTTCAAATCCAGTTTCCGGAGCATCACGGTCGGAGCGTCCAATACTGGCAAGATCGAACTCCAGTCACCGTCAGAAAATCCCACGAAGTGCCGGTTCCAAGATCGACTGCGAAACCTTAGCCACCGCCATGTATAGCACAATCGCCGCCAAACAAATCCGAGGTAGTGCGTGCTGCTCCACTCCTTACGGCTGAGAAGAGATCAGTACGGACCGACGAGAAACAAGCTCAGGGAACTGGCTGAGAGGATGAGGAGAATGATTTGATATACGGTGGTGATGCAGAAAGGGTAGATACGTATATTTAGTTCACCACATTGCCAAATTTTCCAGTACATGGCATATAGCTAATTTTTACATTTTTTGTATATATTCAGCTAATTAACCCTTGAAATTATACATTGGTCGAAAGCAATATTCAAGTTTGGTCCCAAATTAGTTTTTTTTTTTTAAGTTTGGCTCCGAATTAAAAAATAATTGGGTTCCGAATTCTTGTAGAAAGCATCTATGCATCATAGTACGGGAGACACCAAATTGTGTTTTATCATTTAGATATAAGTGTTGCTAATTCAGGTTTTTTTAACACTGGATAATAGTCAATTAGATCATCATATAATTTATAATTCTATTACATATGTGATCAACTATCTGTAATATATGCAATAATAAACAATTTAACAGATAATGATTCTATAACAAAGCTTTCTGCAAAATATTTAAATTGACCTCGACTCTTTACCGTTAACAATGGCTGCAGCCATCTCCTTGGCCTGCCAGAAGTTGACGCTGTTCCTCCATGCCTTGGACTCAACAACATTAATAATGTCTGTGAAAATATTATGACATGTAACAAAGGCAAAGCTGGGGAGAAGTATGAACTTTTTAGTAATTTGATGGTTGGTGAGAAGCAGTGGTGGGAGAGTTTGCTAGAGGAAAGCAAACAGCCTGACGCGCAACTCCGCATGTACAACACAAACATAGTATGATATTTCAAGTTTACCAAAGGATTTTTCTAAACATATTTCTCAATCACCAATATATAGTCCGTTATAATCCGAGAATATATCTACGCTAGAGATCAACTTTCCTCCGGTACAAAATTATTAACTTCACATGTGGATATTAATTCATTGTTTATTATTCATTTGAATAACCGGAGAGAGGGTTCATTCGTAAACTGCATCTCATATTCGAAAATTAGTTTTGATCTTTGCATAGGTCTGATCCCAAATTAACCAAATATATATATATATAGTTTATACACTGAAAAGTTGGATGTATTGCAAGTAGAATCTCTTAGTTTGTGATTTACACAAACAATAATTTGCTTCAAAATTAAGTTACGAAAATGTTTTAAATTACTGGAAAGCTATCAAATGTACTAAAATTTTCTACGGTTAGGAGGTAATCCTTGTAAGTTCACTATTGTAGGTCCTCAATTAATTGAAGCTAATTTGTCTTTTTGCAATCTCATTATATTCATCTTCTTTCTCGCTCATAGCACCAAAACTTTTTTTCCCACACACACACACACGCACTCTCTCTCTCTAATCCCTATCTATTTTTTCTCATTTTCCCCTTAGAAACTCCTCTTTGTCTCTGACTAGGGTTTCTCTCTCAAAATGACAAAAGAATCTCAATAATTGAAGATCCTCTTGAGGATTTTCCGTCTTCACTTCATATCATAGTTAGGACTTAGAAGAGAGAGAAACGAAGAAGACCAAACAATTCTGAGTAGTTATCAAGGGGCTTACTCTTGTTGCTCCATCGAAAGGTAAGAGCAAACGTGTTTCATTCTACTCAACCAATTTACACCACACACTTGCATAATATATACTGTACTTTTATGGTAATCGGTTATATGATAATATAGTTTAAATCATGAAGATTTTATCACTGATCTTGAACTTTCAAGTTACAATTGGATGACCTTTATTTATAAATTAAAATTGCAATATAATTTTCATGACCTCTTATATATATTAAAGATACAATACTGAATCAGTGACCCTTAAGTATATAAGCCATTTTGTGAGATCATAGTTTCAAGAAATTGAACCGATATTTGTTGTATAGATGAGGAGATAAGTCTGAGAGACAGAAAGTGTTGTGGATGACAAAAATCAGAAAGAAATCTGCTAAACTAAACGCCAAGAACAGAAATTTATGGTCGAGAGTAATTATGTTCGAACTAAAAGAAAAAAGAGTAATCAAAGATTGATAGGAAAAAGTCAATTTTCCTTGTCTTTTTTCCAAGTTTAGTGGCACAAAAATACTTATGTTTATGTCAAAAGCCATGTTATACCCACAAGATCTATGTCTAGTGTACAATACGAAAAATGCAAAGCTTACATAATCCTGTCATCAGATTGAACGAACTAATACTCCATAGCGTAGAAAGAGTATGAGTAATGGCCTTTTGATGTAAAAAGAAACGTAGAACGAGTCACCTTCAATTTGAATATATATTGCAACGCCATTTTCTTCATGTATATATGGAGATCAAATGGACGTTTATTTGTTTTTTGTGTTATGTTGTCGCACAACTAAATTATTTAACTTTTCTTTATCGTACTGCGTGTTAGATTTACAAATATACATAGATATAACATTTTCTGCATATACATGTAGTAAGTTTGTTATTATTGTATTATGGTTTTGATGTCCCAAGGTAATATGTGAATCTAATTGACCTTTTTTGGCATCGTGAAACTAATAGATTATAAGGCATATCAACGATATTTGTATATATTTGCCTGAGATATATTTTCAATAATGATTCTAAGTGGTAACCAATTTTAGGAGAAAAGGACTAAGAATTAATATCATCTCTTGTAACCAATTATATTGAATGAGACTATTATCTATATATGCCTTTGTTACTAAGATTAATGAACTGTGCATGCGGATTAAAAGACTAAGATCATTATATGCTTATAATCAATTACGTTGATGAAAACGCATATTTTTTCTAATTATATCAACAAAAAATGGAAAAAATATTCTTAAAATGTTTGAATGTTTATAATGTGTATGTAGACTCATATACACATTGTGTTAAAGTTACTGATGTATAAAACGAGGAAATTTAAAGAATTGCAATATTGATAAGGATCCAAATCCATACCAATCTTGTAATTTTTCAAAAATCCATATGTGATTACATTGTTTTTTTTTCTTTTCTTTTCCACAACTAAATATCAGGGGAAATATAACAAAGAGATGTCGTCGTCGTATTCGAACTATACAAACTCACCGTGCGCGGCATGCAAGTTCCTCCGGAGGAAATGCACTTCGGACTGCGTATTCGCACCGTATTTTCCGCCAGAGGAACCTACAAAGTTTGCGAACGTCCACAGGATATTCGGGGCAAGCAATGTCAGCAAGATCCTCCAGGAGGTGGCGCCACATCAACGAGAAGACGCAGTGAACTCGCTTGCTTACGAGGCGGAAGCAAGGCTAAGAGATCCAGTTTATGGTTGCGTTGGGGCAATCTCGGTGCTCCAAAGACAGGTCTTGGGGCTGCAAAGGGAACTAGAGGAGACTAATGCTGATATCATGAGGTACGCTAGTTGCCTTGGTGGTGAAACGACGTCGGTTTATGGAGGCCGGAGAGGTTGACTGGTCACCGGGTAATCTTGGAATATATATGTTGACGAGAACATCTATGCATGTGTATGTATGTATGTATGTGTATGCTAATTTGTGATATGCATATGCGTATGTGTAATTTAAATTGTATTTTCGTTTACATGGAATGGAGGTGAAAGGATATTTGTGAATATGTCAAACCAGCAAATATATATAGTAACTGATATATGTGGTTGTCTTCGCTTAATCATAACTTGCATTTCAATAATTTGAACTAGATTACTAATTCACACAAATGAACTCAACCTTGAAAGTTGGATTCATGTTTGAACCTCAAAATACTTTGCTAAAACGTGCTACCTAACTTTTACCAAAATCATTTCAACCAACTTAAATAATCACATTGTTAGACTGATAGCGGATAAGGATGTGCGTACTCCCGTTTAGACACATATATAATTCATTGATCAATGAAGCAATATTAACATTGAATTATGATATTTAGTTCAGTTTGTCGAAAGTTTTGAACCGGCACATAAGAAAGTCGGCTAATAATTGGTTGTTTAATTATTCACTAGTCACTAGTCAAGTAACATCATTTTGCTAATATTCTAATTTAGTCGACTGATTGAAAATATATATTGTCGACTTAAAAAAAAGTTAATAAAATTGCTGAAAACATCAAGTAGTAGTACCTTTGTTCAGGCACATGTCTTCATAGGAATCTCTTTTTTAAAGTCCCTCCATTTTTATTTCATGTCATTTGGCGGCGACCTAACAACCAATTATATTCACATACAGATCAAGTCACCAACTATCAACTCCTAGTTTTTTTTCCTTTCCATTATTAAGATTTATGATCATCTGTTTCACAAAAGTTAAGACCGAGCATGATATACAAAAGTCACTGACCCAAAAACCTTAGAAATATATTATAAGTAAAACGTCGTCTAATATTTAACCAATTCCAATTTATTTGAATTAACATTATCGAAAACGAACCGGTTTAGAATTATAAGGTGAAAGTGGTGGATGTGGTCACTAGTCAGGGTGAATTCCAACTCCAACTTGTGTTTGGAACCAATTCCAACTTGCGTTTGGAACAAATCACGAGAACTTTTAAAAGGATCTAAGACGCATCAGTTGTGCTTCAGTACTCCTTACCTCACTTGAGCTTGGATGTGGTCACTAGTCAGGGTGTCTTCTATATTATTCACATGTTTTTATCTATATAATTATTATATGTGTATATGCCGACTTCCATACGTGGATTTACATGTCGATTTTAAGACAAATGGATTCAAGATTGTGTTCAGACACAAGTCAGCTTCGGCAACAGTGACTAATGGTACATCCATTTTTTCCATCATTTCATTTTAACCTTTTATATATTATAACATCTTATTTATTACACTGTCTACTGCAGAAATATCAAATATGATTGTATTGCCATGTGATATATCATCTCGTAGTTTATACATCTTTAGACTTTTCCTCAGTTATTTCATTCAGCACCTTCAAATCTTCCATGGTTTTTCTTGATCGTGATAATTACAGAATGATAACAGATCGTTTACATTTTGAAAATCAATCCACATGTTACAAATTTTCATATGGAAAAAGAAATCTAAGCTATTATTATATTTGGTCACGGGCCACTGGTTCACACCATTTTCATTTTACAAAACTTTTATATTTTCGAAAACTGGACTTGTTGACCATTTAACTCCAGCAGAACTATTGTACAAATGTGTCTCGGAGGAAATCCTACTGCTTCAGTACGTGCGATTAAAGCCATATACCTAACTTTTTATAGGCCAAATCCAAGTTTGAAATCAATCTCATCATTAAAAAGGCAGGAAAACATAAAAGGGGGCCATATATGGGCCCAATTTGTGGACCAAAAGATAGTGAGGCAGAAGTTTATCAAGTAGCAGTGGACCACCACTAAACCGCCCAATAGCTTAGAAATGTCCAATAACAGAAATAAATGAAAAGCCTTGTCCCACGGACGACGTCGTTTTCATCAGCAATTGATTGATTCGATTATATCATTATTTTATTTTCTTTGATTAGACATTTGTAAAAGAAAAGGTACGAAAGCCAATGGACCACAGTGTGCTCGTGTTACAAAAGCGATCAACCGATTCTGGTCCAAGTTATGCAAAAACATATTAATAAACGTTACATACATTTTTTTCTGACACAATTAGATGGTGTAAGTGTAACTAACAAAGTAACATTATTACTTATGCTAATTTTCGAAAAATTATACTAATACACGTTATAATAGTTAGGATTATTGTTTAACTACTTAATTCACTATATATCTCCTTTTTACTGTATATAACTTTGGTCTCGATTCAGGCAACACCAGATTATATGGTCAACTTGATTTGCAAAACTATTTAACACAACAAGACGACAATTTGTTTCCCAACCCAACACATGCAATATTTGTAGTAAGAGTAAATTGAGCCGAGGGAACCGAAGGCGGTGAGGTGTCTTACCCCAGGTCAAGTACCACTAGACCACATGCACGCGACCCAGAGTTTTGTTTTTTGGGGGGGGGGGGGGGGGGGGGCTTTCAAGTGTTTTTTAAAGAATTCTTGTGATTAGGCTCTTATAAAGTTGTTTAAGAGATTTAAAGGAAAACAAAGTCTTTTTGTTCTTAAGATATGCTGAGTATCCTGATTTTTTCTAAAAAAAAATCCTTGGTGAAAAAACCACGGTCCCAAACGACTCACATTTCACTTATGTTGTTACTTGTCCATGTTTAAGCTAGTAGTGCAAACTACCAATACAATCGTTGATAGACGGGCTGGAGTTGAGCATAGGTGGGAGAAGTGACCGTCTAGTGCATCATATTTTAAACAAAAAAATTAGTCATATATAGAGTATAATTTTTTTTTTTTACATGAATAGCAAAGACATTAAATTTTAAGTGAGATTAGGGCATCAAGGAAATTTTTTAAATGTTGGACAGAATAGTATAATCATGATACTCAGCATATCTATACTCCATACGGCTACGTTGAAACATAAAAGGTTAGATAAAAGTATAGAAGTACAGTACTTTAACCTAGATTCGGTAAAATGTTATATTAGCGGATGTAGGATTTTTTTTCTTCGTTTATAAAACTGAAAATAATGAAAAAAATAAAATAAATAAATGTGAAAGATGATGTTGGCACACAAATGCATTAACATATGTATTCATCGGTCGAAGTATTAGTAAGAGAAATTGTAAACACGTATGTTTTTATTTGTATACCAAATTTTCAAATTAGTGATAGAGATTAGCAAAAAACAGAAATAAAACTAGACACAACAGAACCTATGAAGCAAAATGAACTGAAGCCGAAACAAAAGCAGAATCAAACATACAATTCAGCTAAGTAATGAGACAGACTCAAAGAAACCAACCTGATATCGAGGACGAGATGATAGGACCGTATTTTATAAATTACGGGAAACTGAATATTGTAAAAATAAAATTGATAAAATTATACTGAAGATTAAGAAAAGGATGATACAATTGCAGAGGCTAGATATTATTTCTTTCCTTAACTCAAAATACGTCCCGTAGTGCGACGGTTCGATAACGTAATGAGTCCCAGGATACAACTGCAAACAATCTTCTGAATTTGCGTCACTCTATCAGAAGCCTGGCGAAACGGTTTTGTGTGTACTCTCAGACTCAAAAAATAAAATATCAAAGAGAAAAAAAAATATGTGAAGGATTGTCTTATGTTGCTGTGTGTTAAACATATAAACACAAGTGCTCCTTTTATAACTTGAAAAGGATGAAACACGTTATATAATAATGGAGCCACTAACGTACACAATCTTTAATACACATAAAGGAAATTTGATTCCCTATGAATTTGATTCTAGTACGTTAGAGATTTTAGTATCAACTAGATCGTCTTTCCGCGCTACGCGCGGATAATTGCTATATAAAATTTCAGTTAAATATGTTGTATGAATATAAGATATTGTAGAACCATTTTCAATTTAAAAACTCACTTTGAATTATAATGGTAGCATATAAAAGCATCTTTTGGTGAAGATTCTAAGCTTAGAATTTTATGTTAATAGTATATATTATACTAATATTTAATTGTAGTATTATTACCTTTACGGAAAATACAAATCAAATGATTAGGAAAAAATATTTTGAGTTACGCTTTTTGTAAAACTAAGAACCTATAATTAAATATGAATATATTTATACACATATATGTATTTTGGGAAATCTAAGTCTAGAATTCCTATTGGAGATACTCTAAGATAGATGAAATATTTTGTTTGTATATATGCTTGAATAAAAAATCAAATTATTACAAACATATGTATAAAATATTTCTTTTCCAATAACACACTTATATATATCATTCTAAGTTCACGTTATCAGTTTGAAATTAATCTCTGAATTTTGTTCTTAAGGCTGAAACCATTTTGAATATGTTTGGTTTTGCCGTGTTGACTTTAGTAAAACAAAAAAAAAAACAATAATGTAAAATTAATTATAAGCACAGTTCTCTTAAATATTTTTTTTAAGTTTTTTTTACCAACAGAGTTTCAAAGAGGAAATGTTCAAAATAGATTTAATTAAGGTGGCAGAAGATCATTTTACCCTTTTCACCTCACTTCCTCTATAGATATACAAATATAAATAATTATTTAAGTAAATAATAAAAATTAGAAATTGAAAAATATTTTTAGAGTTCTTAAATTATATGTTTTATAATTTGAATATTTATAAATTCAAAATTTCTTTTTGAAAGGCGATATGATTTTTAAATTTTTGATTTTTAACTCTGAATATTTATTTATTTATTTAAAAATTAATCTCATCTCCAAAATTCATCCCTCAAATCTAGACTCTAATTAATTTATATTAGTTAATGCTAACAGTATAAATATCTATTTACTCTTTAATAAAATAAATAATAGGATGATTTCTGATCGTGTTAATTATTGGAAACTCTTTTGGTGAAAAGATTAAAAAGATCAAGCCATACCTCTTTGCCATAAATAACAGATCAAGCCCTAAGGATCTTTCTTTTTGCAGGATTCGAAGCTGTAGATGGAGCCAAGCAACCTTTTTTTCTTATCCATGGAACTGGTGGTCGATTCAGTTGGAACTTTGGTTGTGATTTTGCTGGATTCTTAGACATGGAAGCTACCAGAGGAGATTTGGATTCATAGGAGAGATGAAACCTCTGCAGCAGCGAGAAAACCTGTATTTGTCAAAACAAATAAACCAGAGTCAAAGATTTTTAATTTGTTTCATACCCTGGAGGCCTGAAAGTTGAGGCGAATATTGTTTAGCTGTTATCGACAAACTTTGGACCTGCATAGAAACTGACCATATAAGAAGCAAAGAGGACAAAGATAGAAACTATATGAAATCGATACCACTGAATATGTTGTTTCAAAGGACCTTCACATTGGTTCGTATATATTGTCATCCCCTTTTCTTCTGGAAAAAATGAAGCAAACGTTCTTATGCTCCGGACGGCATCGTTCGCTGCTTCACTCGTGTCGTCGTACCTTTCAATATTATTCATCAAAAAAAACACAGAAAGATTTGTATCGGAACTATCTCTAGAAAAAGACAAACCAGATATTTGCTTTTGTCACCTTTGCATTTGCATTCAAGTCAACCATGTATATATGAACGCTAAGCTTGTTTAGCAAAAGCATCGCTAGATCGGTTAAAGATAACCAAACTGAGTAAGGGTAAATGATGATGATAACCTTAATCCACAGAGAGGACGCATGATCGTCACCAATCCCTAAAATCAAATCGTGGCTGTTCCAAGCTCTGCTATTTCCGACACTCTGCCTCCTGTTGCTGGTTCTCTCAGCGAGTACTTCATCGTTCCTGAATTTGAAGCCATGCTTGAGAATTTATTTGAGATTGATCCCAGCAGATATGGAACGCCTCCAGCTCGGAGAGATGCTGTTGAGCCTTTGACTAATGTGAAAATCCAAAGGTCACTCTCTGTTTCCCAGATGAGTCTGAAGCGTTGGAAACCTTACATCTCCCTTTTTTCGACTAACCCATTCATAATTCCCAAAACACATAAACAAAAACAAATTATGAAATTCAGGGATTTAGAATATCAAGCCATACCTCTTTGCCATGGAACTGGTGGTCGATTTAGTTGGAGCTTTAGTGGTGATTTTGCTGGATTTGGGACTCAGCCTGTTTATTGAAGATGAGAATTTAATTGTAAGGTATATGAAGAGATTGAAACTCTTGTCTTTCTGGTTTGTGTAGGCAGCAAAGAAGTTGCAAACCTTCAGCTACGTTTCATTTTTTTTTCCAAAGAAATATGATGTGGATTTTACAAAATGACATGGCAGTTTAATAACATATGATTAGTTGATTTAATTAGCTGACGTGGACATGCTGAGAGTTCACTATTAAGAACTTTTAATATAGTATATAGATGTGGCTTTGACTAAATCAAACCAACAATATACTATAGCTTGATTTATATTTTATATTTAATCAAATATCAAAATATTTTTATGAATAAGATTTCAAATAAATTAATTAACATATCGTCTAATTAACTCATTAAATCTAAATTCAAATCCACATATCCAAAGTGAAATATTAGTTAAATTTAATATTTAACCAAATATATAGCTTTGTAAGCTTTTCATATCACTTACTTTGGACCTCAATTTCTTATTCAAAACAACTCCGATTTTGACCAACAAATACACTAATTCATAGTGTTCACGGTGACATTTACATCGAACACATATTCTGGTTTTTCCAACAGACGTCTCCGTCAAAAAACCCAACGAAAATATGGTCCACACCACTTTGTCAAAAACGAGTTCCAACAATCTCCCACATGAATAGAAATGACTCTAGACACATGACTCAAAGAGAAAAAAAACTTTTGAGAGTACGAGCGAGAAATCCACTGCATGATGAGTTGGTATCAATTTTTCAGCCTTGAACCAGTCATTGTTAATAGCTATCGGATTTACTCGGCCAGGAGGTGGCCATGATGTCTTGAACCTCCCGGGCTTTGGTGTAAACCTAGACAATAGCTATAACACAGTTTCATTCTCTCACAAAACCAATTTCTCTATTGTGTTCATTTTGGCCGTGAACATTCCTGGTAATCATGAGTGAACTTAGAGAATATAGCCTTTCATTCATTCTCCTAGAAACGGCCCCATTTCACACTCACAAGGTGATTTGCCATTAGTTTGTTTAGAGGAGTATCATGTACTACTCCATTCATATCTCAAAACAATGGACACAAATCATTAAAAGCAAATGCTTATCCTATAATCCTTACATGTAGCACTGTTTAATCATCCTGAGAACTGGGTATAGACCGAAGTCTTACAGTGCTTTGGGCAGATTTAGTTTCACTTAGTTGTCTCCTTGAACCTATTTCTTGGGATCTCCAGTCAGTTAGGTAGAGTTACCGCAAAACCTCATCTTATTTCATAGGCTTTAAACCCATCCCTCTTGATGATTTTGCAACTTGATCTCTTGACAAACCTTTAGTAATCAATCGTAATTACACCAGTCGAGATCAAATGCCTAATTGTTTTATGACGTCTTCTTATATGACGAGATTTACCATTGTACAAACTGCTTAGTGCTCGGCCTATTGCAGCTTGGCTATCGCAATGTATACGTAAAGCCAACACTGGTTTATCCCACATAGGAATATCTTCCAGAAAATTTCGAAGCCACTCTGCTTCTTCTGCAGCTTTATCTAAAGCAATAAACTCAGATTCCATGGTTGATCTGGCCAATAGAGTTTGTTTGGAAGATTTCCAAGCAACTGCGGCACCACCAAGAGTAAAGACATATCCACTTGTGGATTTAGAGTTTTTGGAATCAGAAATCCAGTTGGCATCACTGTATCCTTCCAAAACTGCTGGTTCTTTACCATAGTTTAGCCCATAAGTTTTAGTATGACGCACATAGTCTAATACTCTTGTTATCGCATTCCAGTGGTTATGTCCTGGATTACTCGTGTAGCGACTTAGTACATTGACTGCGTGTGCTAGATCAGGTCTAGTACAATTTGTCAAGTACATCAAGCTTCCGATTACACGCGCATACTCCGACTGTAACACTGGTTCACCTGAATTTTTCTTCAAGTGAAAACTAGGGTCTACAAGAGTTTTTGCCTTTCCTTTTGAGTAAGATTTAAATCTCTCAAGTATCTTTTCAGCATAATGAGTTTGAGATAAGACGATTCCTTCAGAATTTCGAAAAATCTTAATCCCTAGGATAACATCAGCTAGTCCCATATCTTTCATTTCAAACTTGCTACTTAGCATGTTCTTTGTTTGATTGACCATGTCTTTATTGCTACCAATAATAAGCATGTCATCTACATACAAGCCAAGCAAAACATACCCATGTGGTGTAGTTTTGAAGTATATGCACTTGTCACATTCATTGATCCTGAAACCATTTGACATCATAACATTATCAAATTTTTCATGCCATTGTTTTGGAGCTTGTTTAAGTCCATACAATGACTTTACAAGTCGACAAACTTTGTGTTCTTGTCCTTCGACAACCCACCCTTCAGGTTGTTGTATATAAATCTCCTCTTCTAAATCACCATTTAGAAAGGCGGTTTTGACATCCATCTGATGAATTTCTAAGTTTCTCAATGCTGCAATTGCTATCAGCATTCTGATGGAAGTTATTCTCGTTACCGGAGAATAGGTGTCAATGAAATCCAAGCCTTCTTTCTGCCGGAAACCTTGCACCACAAGTCTACACTTGTACTTATCAATTGAGCCATCAATATTCAACTTTCTTTTGCAAATCCATTTACACCCTAGGGCCTTAAACCCTTGTGGCAAATCGGTTAATAACCATGTATGATTTTGCATAATGGAGTCTTTTTCGCTATTAAAAGCTTCTTTCCAAAAATCAGCTTCTGGTGTAGACATAGCTTCAGCGAAACTTCTTGGTTCATTCTCAAGAAGAAAGACCATTAAAAAATCATCACCATAAGATTTTTCCTTACGAGCTCTTTTGCTACGTCTAGGTTCATCTTCAAATAGTTCTGCATCATTAAAAGATGTGCCAGAAGTACTCGCCTCATGTCCAGAGGTGTTTTCATTTCTTTCTTCATGAGTTCGTTTTGAATTTTTTTTATTCTTATACGGGAACACATGTTCGAAGAAAGAAGCATTCCTTGATTCCATAATTGTATTCTCATGTATATCTGATACATCTGACTTATGAGCCAAAAATCGATAAGCACCACTATTATGGGCGTATCCGATGAAAATACAATCCACCGTTTTAGGTCCGATTGAAACTTTCTTGGGAGGTAGTACTGCGACTTTAGCAAGGCACCCCCACACTTTCAGGCATTTGTACGAAGGTACAACACCTTTCCAAAGTTCATATGGTGTTTTACCAGTGACTTTGTTTGGTATTTTGTTGAGGATATAATTTGTGGTAAGCAAAGCTTCCCCCCACAAGTTCTGGGCTAACCCAGATTCCTGCAACATTGCATTCATCATCTCTTTAAGAGTTCGGTTTTTACGTTCCGCAACTCTGTTAGATTCAGGTGAATATGGAGCAGTTGTTTGATGAATTATGCCATGCTCTTTACAGAACACATCAAATGGTCCTTCATACTCCCTTCCTCTATCACTTCGAACTATCTTTATAGTTCTATCGAGTTGGTTTTCAACCTCGAGTTTGTACTCCTTGAACTTTTCCAAGGCTTCATCTTTGCTTCTTAGCAAATAGACATAACAATATTTTGTACAATCATCTATGAAAGTCACAAAATATTTTTTCCCATTTCTAGTTTGAACAAATTTTAAATCACACAAATCTGTATGAATTAAACCTAGAGGTTCAGTTGTTCTCTCAACATGAGGGAATGGACTTTTAGTGAGTTTTGCTTGTACACATACTTCACATTTCTCCTTGCTCAATTTGCATTTCGGAATTAGGTTTAAATTAATTAATCTTTGCACAGATTTATAATTTACATGTCCTAACCTTTCATGCCAAACTTTGAACGTTTCAACCAAACAAGCAGTTGGTTCATTTGTGGATAAGACTGTTTTAATACACATTTTGACCAGTCCATCCTCAACATATCCCTTGCCCAAGAAAATATCATTTTTCTTTAATACAAGTTTATCAGACTCGAAAGTTACTACAAATCCAGCTTTGCTTAATAGCGAACCGGAAATAAGATTTTTTTGCATATCTGGAACATGTTTAACATTTGTAAGAGTGATCTCTTGTCCAAAAGTTAGCGCAAGTTTCACTTTGCCATAACCTTCAATAATAGACGAGCCGGTGTTACTCATTAACAACCGCTCCTCGACATTGTATTTTTGATAGGTGCTAAACAAGTTCTTATCAATACATATGTGAGTAGTGGAACCAGTATCATACCACCAGTCTTTTGAATTACTTTCAATTTTATTGACTTCTGTGACTATAGCACACATGTCATTTTCAATCTGAATGCTCTGATTAATTTCAGCAGACATTTCAGTTTTCATAGCAAATGAAATCATAAATGGAAAACCACTCTCAAACTGAATTTGAGGTGTCAACTCATTCAATTCATTGCCGATCACACCACTTGATCTTTCAAAGATCGATATACTTGTGTTGTAAGACATACTTGAATTTTGAATCTGCTCACAAAACCCAACAAACAAATTAGTATATTTTAATAACAAACACAAATAAAAAAAATCAGAAAAATCAATTCTGAAGCTGAACGGTGCGACAATATTAAACACAATATCAAATGATTCAACCGGATTAAATGGTGAAACAAAAACGTAAAGACAAAACGCAATAGATGGTCAAATGATAAAAATAATCTTGCTGACTTTTCCACTAGCAACGATTAGAAAAAAAATCGAATTAGTAGAAATCAAATAATTCAACAAAACCAAATAAACCTTTGACAAGTTACACAAAGCAATGAACTATTTTTTTTTTCTTTTCAGTTTACGACACAAAAAAAAAAAACAAAAATTGCAGCAGTCTATTGATCAATGGTGAATCAGAAACCAATACGAAATAATTATGCTACCAAAGACGAGCCAATAGGATCAATAACCAATATTGACTAAAGCAAATAAGCTTTAACGAATTAACCCTGCAAAACAAACGTAAGTTCAAGAACATAAAAATGAACAAGAACTAGCTGGATGAAGCACGAATCCAGATGCTTTCGGGATTACCAAGTCACCTTTCAGAAATATGGATCAACACCTGTTCTTAAAAAAAAAACTTTTACAATAATCAGTCCGGTTAGTGCAAAGCAATAAACGGATTATTTTGAGTTAAGACTGATAGGACTGTATTTTATAAATTACGGGAAACTGAATATTATAAAAATAAAATTGATAAAATTATACCGAAGATTAAGAAAAGGATGATACAACTGCAGAGGCGAGATATTATCTCTTTCCTTAACTCAAAATACGTCCCGTAGTGCGACGGTTCGATAACGTAATGAGTCCCAGGATACAACTGCAAACAATCTTCTGAATTTGCGTCACTCTATCAGAAGCCTGGCGAAACGGTTTTGTGTGTACTCTCAGACTCAAAAAATAAAATATCATAGAGAAAAAAAATATGTGAAGGATTGTCTTATGTTGCTGTGTGTTAAACATATAAACACAAGTGCTCCTTTTATAACTTGAAAAGGATGAAACACGTTATATAATAATGGAGCCACTAACGTACACAATCTTTAATACACATAAAGGAAATTTGATTCCCTATGAATTTGATTCTAGTACGTTAGAGATTTTAGTATCAATGTGGCTTTGACTAAATCAAACCAACAATATACTATAGCTGGATTTATATTTTATATTTAATCAAATATCAAAATATTTTTATGAATAAGATTTCAAATAAATTAATTAACATATAATCTAATTAACTCATTAAATCTAAATTCAAATCCACATATCCAAAGTGAAATATTTGTTAAATTTAATATTTAACCAAATATATAGCTTTGTAAGCTTTTCATATCACTCACTTTGGACCTCCATTTCTTATTCAAAACAACTCCGATTTTGACCAACAAATACACTAACTCATAGTGTTCACGGTGACATTTACATCGAACACATATTCTGGTTTTTCCGACAGACGCCTCCGTCAAAAAACCCAACGAAAATATGGTCCACACCACTTTGTCAAAAACGAGTTCCAACACGAGATTCGGACACTACAAACTAAAACTACCAGGAAAAATGCGTTCTCAACCTTAAAACAACGGCTCATGCAGCTTCCAACAACCCAATCATACTATATGTTCATCACCATACTAATCATATTCGTGATCCCACCAGCTTTCAATTAATGTTCTGTTCCTAGTTCACTGATGATTCAATCAACTATCTTCCTCAAACTTAGTTACTGATCTTTACCATTCCATTTACCAACAAAATTCCTCACAAAAATACGATATCTTAAAAAAAAAATTCTTTTAAAAAAAATGAAACAAGCATTGGGTTTAAACAAGCAAAAGGAAACAAGAAGTAAACACTTCAAACCGAAACATAAACTAGAGAGGCAAATAAGACCTTCACTTCACTTCCGGGGTGCTTTCCTCGTACGTTTGTTCTTGGGAGAATATCCTATCCGGTGATGGTAGTCGGATAATTTACTTTCCATGTGCCAGCGCTCGTTTTTTTGACTACGAGAAATAATTACATTCTCTTCCTCTGCATGTTCCTCACCTGAGAAATGCTCAATGAAATCATCGAGGGTTTCATAATAATACCATCTGCACACTTTACAATAAAACATTCCCGGAGATGCAACAGCCCTCTCACTTCCACTTCCCTTCTGAAGAACGTGACTTCTTTTCTCTGAAACTGCAAGTAAGCTCTCCCAGAGCCACTCTGCGGAAGTGAGCAATGCTGTCATTTGACAAGGCCTAAATGAATAAGCCAAAAAACAGTTGTAGCTACTCTTTTGTAGATAACGAGAAATAAGTGAGTGGATGTCGTCGTCAGGATGCTCATCATTCGATATGAGCATCAATGAAGCCGGAGCAGGGTTATTATTTGTCCATTCCCTAACATCTTCACAGATGCGAGACCGTTTGAGCCCTGTTTCAAACAAAGGAACACATTTCAGTAGGGATATAGTTGAAAATTAAACCCCCTGATTAATAACGAAAAAGGGACTAATTAATTTACCTTGGAAGGTATGTGCAACATCGACTCCAGAGGAAGAGAGGGCTAGAAGGACGTGATTAGGGGTTTCTTTATGGTCGGCATAGGCAGTGATCGAAACAGGACCGTAGTAGCCTATTTCCTCGAACGCGGCTTCTATACTCGGACGGACCAGACGAGCATCGTACCCCTCTGGAATCGGACATTGAATCATGTCCCACCACACCTGTATTTTAGCCGTGGCGTGTTCGGGCGTGGCCATGTAGTTCCTTGTCCACGTCTTCGTTACGCATACGAGTCGTGTGTCCCACCTAGTGTTTATAAACTCTTCCCGTCCATGCTTATAACTCGAGAGATGCTTCCTGAATTTCTCCAAGCTTTGGCAATCGAAATTGCACGATTTGCAATAAAACATGGCAGACAACAATCTATCAACGTGTGGTTCGCCTCCTCCCTTTTCTAGTAATTGTTCCCAGCGCCAATTTGCATAACAGACCAGATATTCGTTGTTGCAACTCTTCTCAACTGAATAAACCAGTAAAAGGTCGTATCTAGTTCGCTGTTGTAGACGGGCCAGATCCCATGAGAACTCACCTTCCACCTGATCTGATATGATCATCATTGTAGCCGGAGGTGGATTATGATCTCGCCACTCCACTATATCCCGATACATGAGTGAGCGCGTGGTTTTGGATATGGTGTGTGCAACAGCGACTCCAGTGGACCAGAGCCCTACCAGGTTTTGTTGGCAAGGGGTTTGGTTTTGGTCGCCATAGGCTGTGATGGAGACTGGACCGTAGTAGCCTCGTTCCTTGCACGCCCTCTCTATACTTGGACGTACCCGACGAGCATCGTAACCTTCGGGAATCGGACAGTCCTTCATGTCCCACCACACCTCTATTTTAGCGGTCTTCGCCGCACCCGCATCGCTCGGACACATCCTCCCTAAAACCTATAACACTAGAGTCTTGACAATGCAGCTGAAATTTCCCTTAGAGTCTTTACTTTAAGCTGTACTTGTCTTGTTTTCACGTGTTATTTCATTGTTTAGGGTTTCATATATTTTTTTGTGCAACGGGTTTTCATATTCCTAAAAAATATATTAATGCTTCCTTTTTTTTTTGGTTTATAATTATATACTGTATATGTCTCAAGGTGAGAGGGTTTTCGTATCTACACGTCACTTTATATCTGCTTATTGGGCCTAATCGATACGGCCCATTATCCAAAGCCGGCTGATCGTGCTCCTCCTCTTTCCCGGCGCTGAAAATCTACAGCTCCTCCACCGTTGTAAGCTTCATTGTAGCCGCTGCTGCCTTCTCTCTCTCACTCTCGTCGAAAGAAGCAATGGCCTCTTACGCCACGTTACTCGAGAAAACTCGAGTCCCTCAACCTTCAATACAGAAACTCGCCGTGATCTCCGTCTTCTCCAAGCTCCGATCTGCTCCGGAGTCGGAATCGGAATCCGGAAGAGACGCTATCTCCTTCTGCTTAACCTCCGAATCTAACACCGTCGTCGATCAATCCGTTCGCGAGCTATGCCGACTAGTCTCGGACTCCGTTCTGGACCTCTCCCGCGGCTTGCTCGAGCTTCAATCCGCACTCGAAGGATGCGACTCGAAATTGGTTCCGATCTTTGTGAAAGGCTTAGGGTTCTTGATTCGAATCGGTTACGAACGTAGAGACGGGGATTGGAAGTTCAATTCTACTGAGAATCATCCGTTTGCGAGGGTATGTTGATATGTAGAGACGGTCTTGATCATAGCGAGATGAAACATTCGTTTATGATACCTATTTAGAGAGTAATCGAGTCGAAATTGAGCAATCGTTTGATGCTTTCTACATTGTTGTTGGTTTGCAGATACTTTCTTGCAGAGTGGAGACGCAGACGGAGCTTCTTCACCAAGTATCACTCTTCGTGATGCGTACTCGGCGGTTGGGGATGGTGGGAGTATGTGAATTTCTGGAGCCGTTCGTGAATTTTGTGATATTACGTGTCCCTTTTGAAGATTCGTCGCCGTCTTTGTTTGTGAGGGAGTTAGTATCATCAATGGCTTCTCTTTGTTGCTCGTGCCGTCACGAAGCACTGCCAGTGTTCAGATTGCTTATGCGGTGTCTTAAGTATATCCCAGGGAAGAACTCGGAAGTAAGTAATTTATGATTGACAGTTACTATGATGAATGCTCATAGGAATAAGTAATAAGTATTTCTGAAACTATTCAGGACAATAGAAATTTCAGCTGCATTGTCAAGACTCTAGTTGATGCTTACACTGTGGTTGCGAGAGACTTGGTTGGAAGTAGATTGGTATGTGCTAATTGCGTCATGACTTCATATTTGTGCTTTTCCCCCGTCATGTATTCATTTATTTAATGCTAGCAGGAAGTAATAGAAGTTCATGTGCTTGGTGTTCAACTGGTAGATACCGTGCTTTTGCTTTGTGCCTCTCCTCATGTCCAGAATACTGAGCAAGAAGCTGTGATCGAATCGTTGAGGCACTTGTTAGCTGTTCAGAAAGACCTTGGATTACCATATTCACGTGATTTGTCTTTGGTGGTTCTCTCGCTAGTTTTCATGCTTGCCAAGTCCAGTGTCGAGCATGAGCAACTCTCTATTTTGAGGTTGCTGCTTTTCTTGCTCAAATGGAAAAGTGAAAATGGTATCTGTGCTCCATCTTTCTTGTCATTACACTCTTGCTCTGTTTCATTGTTTATATCGTAGCAGCTAGTTTACTCCAATCAACTTGGTGTGTCCTGTTATATTATATGACTCCCTGTTTTCTTCTTATTTTGGCAAAATATTTTGATGTATGCATTTTCTATTTACTGAGAATTGTTTCTTTTCAATTTTTTTTGTAGAAAACTTGTCGGTTAGAGATGCAGCCTGTTCAAGTGTGGAGCCTCTATTATTGTTCCCTATCATCTCGCTGATGTCTTCTCCTTCTAAATCAGTCAAAGGAGCAGCAAGTAAGGTTCTTTCCATCGTAGAAAATGTCTTGGTATCAATGTCAAAGGCACCAAAGATTGAGATCCACACAAGTGAGGAAGATTCACCACTCAGCAGGGTGGGCTCTGTTGTATTTAGGATCATGCAGCAACTCTGGCATCAGGTTTAATTCCTTTGGGGTAACCTGCTATTTTTCTTTCAGAAATCTGTCTATATTAGTAAGCTACATAGATCCACTAATGGGTTAGGCCCTTCGAGTGTTAGTGAGAGATAAGCATGTTTATTTGATATGTGTCCAATCAACGAGTTTTTAAAAATAATCAATTTGCTCTCTGAGTCTTTATATGTTCTTCTTTTTCAGAATGACAGTGCACCTTCCACGTCATCCTTCCTCAGAGTGGCTTACATCAGTGGAAATGAATCACAGGAAACTTATCCTGGACCAGTGACTTGGAATTCACTACTTAGGGAACATGCTAAGCGGTTGTGTGATAGAAAAAAGTTATCTTCATCGTTTTGTCTTTCGCAAGAGATACCTATTTTACTCGGTGCAGTTGCTGGTGTCTTGGTGATGCATCCATCCCTAGGACCTGAGGCTATTGATTCTTTGACTGCTGTTGGTAGCGTTGATCCTAAGATGAGCGTCCCACTGTTGTTAGTTGTTCTATATTACAGCAACTTGTTATCTCGGACTAATGTCCCATGTCAGAGTCTATTGGTGAGTCTACTCTCATCCATTTTCTGTTAATTCCCAAGTACTTGCATCATATATTTTAATTTTCCTTTAGTCTAGTCCCGATTGTATTTATTTGACTTTTTTTTTTGTTAAACGTGTTTATTTGACTTGCAGTCGAAACTTCTGGGGTTACTTCCATCACTTGCTGCGCAACAGGTGATGATTCCACTTGTAGTTCAGACGATTACACCAATGCTACACAAGGATGCGAAAGGGTCAGTGCATCTTTTACTGATGATTTTATGTATTTTTTCTCTGTTTACAATATAGTGTTTCTGGATTGAAACCCTTACTTGGTGCTTGTAATACTCAATTTTCACCTTTGCTCTTTGATAAGCGGGTCGCCTTCGCAAATAGTTATCGTTTGTTCCTTTAGTTTTTCAGATTACAAAACAGTTATATATTACAAAAGTTCGATTTGGAAGCCAAAAGATATGTGATCTTTAATGCACGAGCTTGCATTTACCAATCATGTTGAATTGGGTTACTGTGCTTGACTTTCTTTTTTGTGGTTTCAATACTGCCATGTAAGGTAGTTTACATGTGTGATTCTGATGATGGTTTATTTTAGTCTGTTGTATGCTACAGCCATTAGACTACTTTGCCAAACCTGGGTCGTCAATGACCGTGCCTTTTCAAGTTTGCAAGTAAGCTTGTTCTATACCAATATGACTTTCGCTTAACATTGACTAAGTCGTTTTGCGCATGCTTGTACTTTTTTTGATGTATTTGTATGTTTTTTATTATTTGAATACTTAGGAGGTACTACGTCCGAAAGGATTTAAAGACTTCATTTCTGAGAGACATATCTGCATAAGCATGGCTGCTTCCATTGAGGATGTATGCAGGAGACATCCTGATAGGGGAGTAGACTTAATCTTGTCCGTTCAGGTATAGTTTCTCAAGTGATGTTTGTTAGTACTGCTTTGGCTATATATTGAAACTTTGGAGTGCATTCAAAATTTTCTACTGAATTCATACTTTGATAGGCCTGTATAGAAAGCCAAGACTTTTCAGTTCGAGCACTTGGTTTTCAGAGTCTTTCCCATCTGTGTGAAGCCGATGTCATTGGTACTCTTGATGCTTGCTTGCGGTAGTTAATTCCTTTGTAATTACGTCATAACTTCTACTTTTTCCATCCAGATTTCTATACAGCATGGGGTGTCATTGAGAAACATGCTCAAAACATCAAACTAGACCCTCACCTGGCTTGCAGGTTAGCATCGCTCATATCCAAAATCATATACATGCACGGTTGAGTGGTGCATGTATCTTGTAGAAATTGTTGTTTGAGGTGTCTGAAAATATTTGACGTATAACTAGCACTAGTTTGATAAATATGTTGCAGTGCATGCCTTCTTCTAAAGTGGGGTGCAATGGATGCCGAAGCATATCCTGAAGATGCAGAAAAGGTTCTCAACATTTTGTGGGAAATTGGGAGCTCTGTGCAGATACCCAAGGATTCTCAATGGACAAAGGCAAAAGTCTCTGCCTTAATGGCACTTGGTCACTACGAGGTATTAGTTTATGTCTTCTTTTAGGTGTATTCCTGGCCATCTTCTGTTTCCTTTCGTTCTGAAACCCTAATATCTACATTTTTGTCCCATTCCGATCCATATTTTTTCAGGTTTCATTTCTGGAAAAACAAATTTCTGATTTCAACAAGAAATGTGCATATTTGCTCTTTTCGGAGACAGATGCAAAAGTTATGAATGCTATAGGAGACCTTTCAGTCAAGATCATGATTCACGAGCACAGGTATAGAGTTTGTAATCTACTGAATTTTACTTGTATAGATCCTCATTAGCAGCATATTAATAATGTTTTTTTTTTGACCTTTCAGCGTCCGGCGTCGATATGTGAGAGAAAAAAAAGTTTCTGGTAGTAAGATTGAGAAGCTGCTGGATGTGATACCTCAGGTCATTTTCCCTGCAGGTATAATTTTATTATTGGTATTCTGTTAAAGGTTTTTAAAATTCTGAGATGGGAGGGGTACCTAAATTTTTTTACTGGTGCATAGTTTGCATCATAACTAACTTTCTGTATAATTGTCATGCTCGCTAAATATTTGTAATAATCAGTTATGTAAATTACTTGGTCTCTTGAACTCAGAACATCACCATTTGACTCACAGGGAAAAGAATCAAGACTGGAGAACTACCTGGTGCGGCATTATTATGTCTATCTTTTACTCCCAAAGACGTGAAGCTCGGGTCATCAAAAGTAAGAATATTTAATGTTCCGCTAGGAGATTTTCCAAATACTTCAGCGTACTGAGTTGCATGCTTCTGATCGCAGAGCTTTCATGATATACATGGTCAATACGAGGAGGCATTTAAAGTAGTAGCCAAATCTCTCCAGCTCTCAAGGAACATTTCCCTTGCGCTTATCTCATTGCAATCGCTGAAAGCTTTTATGTCGCGTTGGATGAGAGCTAATATATTGTCCATTGGTGCAATGGCTTCAGAATTATCATCTGATAAAACTTTTAAAGCTGCAAACAACATCATGAAGGTTTGTGACGATGTCTTTCTGTAACTGCTTAGTTCAAAATTTTCTTTTGAAAGTGTTCGAACTTCTACTGAGACGCTGTTGTGTTGTTTCATGTAGAGTTTGGTATATATGTCTGAAGAAACTCTTCCTAGGTCTGCAGAAAACATAGCTCTGGCACTGGGTGCACTATGTGCAGTAAGATTTTAAATAAATATCCTTCCATATATGTAGTGGCGAGTGTCTCAATATAGAATTCTTAATCTCTCTGTTTCAGGTTTTGCCAGCTGCTGCTCATAATATTAAAGCGACTGCTTCAAAATTTCTGCTGGGTTGGCTATTGGAGCATGAGCATGAACACCGTCAGTGGACTGCTGGTATATCTCTTGGATTGATTTCGTCGTCTCTACATGTGACTGATCACAAGCAGAAATTTCAGAATATATCTGGACTTCTTGAGGTACTTTCTATACCTGGTAGTTATTGCGTCATGTACCATATCTGTTCATATAAAATCATGCAAAATCAGTTATTGCGCCATTTAGGTGAAAAGTCCTGTTGAACTAACTCTTTTATGAAGCGCTTACTGAGTATTATATCTGGAGACTATGCATGCAAAAACAATCTTGTTCTTTCACACTCCTTTGATGTATTTAAAAAAAAACAGTTGTACTAAACATGCAGCGACAAGCTACTAGTTATGTATCTAATTGTCTTGAATATCGCTTTCAGGTTTTGTGTAGCAGTAAAAGCACTCTTGTAAAAGGAGCCTGTGGGGTTGGATTAGGTTTTTCATGCCAAGATCTACTTACACGGACTGAAGCCTCCTCGAGCTCTGATGTAGACAGTGAGTCCTACAAGAACCAAGAAGAAGGGCTCTTAGGAAGGATAGTGAGGTTGCTATCTTTAATATTACAGCATTTCCTGCGCACTCCGTGTGATATCCTAGAAAGCTTGTCAGCACTTTTCCCACTTGGAAAGCAAGACAACGTTACACCCTTAACTCACCTGTTGGAGGAAAATTCTGATGATTTTGATGATGATACATGGGGTATTGCTGGGCTAATCATAGGTTTGGGGATGTCAGTCGGTGCAATATACAGAGCTGGGAAGAAAGACGCTGTTGTAAAAATTAAAAACCTTATCGTGTCATGGATTCCATATGCAGATTCTCTTCAGCAAACTTCAGGTTCTAATAGTAACGTATCAGTGAGAGCTTTTTCAGCTGGTTCCTGCCTTGCACTCCCACTGGTGATCACTTTCTGCCAAAAAATGGAACTGTTTGATGCACAGGAGGTGGATCATCTAATCAATTGTTACAAGGACCTTATTTCTGAGTTGCTAATTGTTAAAACGTCTGGTGCTTTTCATAAGAGTTTATTGATGGCTTCCTGTATTGGGGCTGGAGACCTCCTTGGTTCTGTTCTGAATGAAGGTATCCACCCTGTGGAGATTGAGGCTGTGAAAGGCTTAATAGAATTGTTCAAGACGTGTTACTCTGGACTTTACCCACCCGTTGTTCACTTTGGTGGCATGCTCGGAGTTGTTAACGCATTAGGAGCAGGTGCTGGTGATTTGGTGTGTTCCCATCCTCTACCCCGTGCTCCTTCAAGTTCTGAGGAAAACGTAAGTTCTCTGGTCTATTTTCTCGAGATCCTTACTTGTTTATTCGCTAAATGCGAATGGCTCCTAACATCCATTTGTATTGCTGCAGAAAATATCTTATGTATCAGGCCCCGTGCTTTCAAACGCATATTTAACTCAGCAGTTGACGCCATTTGTGCAAGAAATATTCCTTATCGCACAAAATACCAAGGATCGGCAGCAGCAACACTATGCTGCATGGGCCATCTCATTTCTTAGGAATTACTTGCGGTCCAGGGATGCGTCAAGTCAAGGCAATGAAATCCAATCTAGCGACGCTCACCGTAATTCCACTTCTCACAATGTTCCTGAGCATGCCATGGTCATGAAACTTGCTCAAGGCCTGACAAATCCAAGTTTGCCTTTGGTATGTCTGCTTAAAAGATTTCTGATAGTTCTAACCTTCTATATTCCTTGTAGATGATTTAGTTCAAGATAGAAATCTTTCAATCTGTTCTCATACTTATTTTAATCTTTGTTGCAATATAGGCGGGTAGCTCTCCGAATATTGGGGCGCTGGCAAGTGCTTTGCGGTGTTTGTCTCATGCTCCGAGATTGCCAAACTTGGAATGGGGAGCAACAATAAGGCGATTAATGAGACGAGAGAATCAGCCTGTTGTATCGCAATCAGGAGATCTTCCCAAGGAAACAAGTCTTAGGGAAGAGTGCTTGAAATTTTCATTAGCCCATGCAAGCGAATTTGATGAACTTCTAACTTTTCTTGACGAGCTGTCTGAACTATCTAGATTCAAGGCACTGGAGCAGAGTCTCCAGTCATGCCTTCTCTGTCATCTGGGAGATTTAATGAGATTGTTCTCTGGTTCAAGAATGGATAAATTGTTTGACGATGTCTCTTGCTTCGTAACCTCGCTATCTTCAGACCAAGTATATAGCTGCGATCAGAAAAGCTCATTGAGGGTCTCTTGTTGGAAGGGTCTGAGTCAATGTCTCGAAGGAACTTCGTTTGAATCTTCAGAGTACATCACGAAGATTGAAAAATGCATAGAGCAGCTATTTTCAGTCTTACCAGTAGCATCTCAATCTACGGAAGTAGATCAGATGGGTTCGGTGAAAGAGTGGTCAGAGGCAATTAAATGTTTGCAGCAGTCACATAAGGATTGGCTATACAAATTTCTACAGGTATATATGTAATATATGCTTGAAGCATTGTGGAGATCTCGTCGTTAACTAAGATTTCGTCTCACATGCAGGTTTCAAGTCTTGAACCTGGAAACGGAGAGACTGACGTCCAAGATAATCTAAAGAAGATCCAAGCAAAAGCCAAGCTGGCAAGACTTGGCTCAATTCCATTTTCCGAGTTAGGAAAATTGAAGGCTATTATATTAAACTGTGAACAGTCAGGTCAGTTAATATCCTCGATTGCTATATGCGAGTTAAGATACGATCAAAGATCATGATGCATTAAAACTTTTCATCTTTGTTTTAGATATATGGGATGTGCACGTTGAGATAGTAGCTGCTCTGTATCACGCCGAAGGAGGAATCAAAAGACAGTGGCTCATACTAGCGTACCCTTGGCTCATTGATGCTGTTGAGATCAGCTGCGTTTCTAGCTATCCATCCAATGTAAAGACCACTTCAGTGCTTAGATCTCCTCCATCGAAAGAGATTATTTTATTCTTATTTTGTGTTGAAAATTGGGTTTTCTCCTTTCTACAGGCTCTTCTCTTTATTGGCCTCCTCTCTAGTATCTGCTGCGAATACATGCCGTTTCTCACTTTAGACCGCTCCACAGTTTTGAGAGACATGTCTGTTACCGTAACTTCTCTCCTGTCTGATCCCAACTGGGAAGGTGTCGCAGAGCCTTTCATCTCGTTTCTGTGGACATCACTGGAACGCGTTTACAGTTTTGCAACTGACTCAGACGCTAATGCAAAGCCAAGTTCACAGCAAATTGAGCAAAGCGAAAGAGATCATGCACCGATGCTTGTGAAGGTGATGCATCACATTTGTGTAGTCTTCAGAGACCATTTGCCTCTTGAGAAACAGCTTAGACTTGCTGCTATGGTCATCACTTGATTCCTTTTAAGATATTTTTTGATTTTTTATGTTTAGGAGACTCTCATCTCTCGGTTTGAGTTGCATTCCCCTGTTGTATTTGTAAGATATGTATTTTTCAATTTGTAAGCTCATTGAGGGTTTCAAAATAAAGATTCCTATGAAAAGCTCTAGCAGTTTTGGCAAGAAAATCAGCGAAATGATTGTGAACTCGTGGAACGTAGGCAATACTGAAGTCCGGGAAGCAAATCTTCAATGTCTCTATCCTCTCTAGCTCCGTTGCGAAGCTCGGCCAGGCTTGAGGTTCCTTAATCATTGCAATCAGCTCTTTGCAGTCTGTTCCGAAGTTCTGGCAGGGCGAGTGTTGAAGCATGTTCTCCATCGCCCATCGCAGCGCTTCTACTTCCGAGTGCAAAGCTGATTCGCGTCTGGCTATATTCCGTGTTCCCATCAGCTGTATTCGTCCATCATTGTCCTTCCAAACCCATCCACATCCACTAAACTCAGCAGTAGGTGTCCAAGATCCATCCACCAAACATATGTTACCCAAACGTAGGGTTTGGGGACTATCATTAATGGTCTCCTGTACTACTGGTGGTATCGTTTCGTTTGCAGTAAACCAAGCTTGACATTCACTCTCCGCATATCTAACCAGCTCCAGTGGATCTCTATCTATCCCTCTAAACAGTTTGTCGTTTCTGGCCTTCCATATATACCAGATTATCCAAGGATAAGGATCCCTGTCTTGTTCTGGTCCCATGATGTCATTCTTTCTCCAGAATAAATAATCCATATTAGTGTAGATGCTCGATCTTGGGAAAATTTCTGGGCTCGTTGGGGTCGTCGATAGGCTCCATGCTTGAAGAGCTGGTGGGCACTCAAAAACGGCATGAGTCACTGATTCCTCTGTTACTCCACACCTTGGGCAGTAGTTATCACATCTCATGTTGCGCCTCACCAAATTTCTCGTTACTGCCACATAGCCAGTCAACAGTTGCCATATAAGATGACAAATCTTACTAGGCGCTTTTATCTTCCAAGCAAAGGCTTGGAGTTTCGCAATACTTGGCTCCACCACTTCCTTGTCTTCTTCTGATCTTAATATGTTTTGGGCAACCCAATATCCTGATTTGACTGTATATTGACCATTCTTGGTATAGCTCCAGCAATATGTGTCACGGCGATGGCCTGAGCTTATGGCTAGGCTCTTCACTAATGGGATATCCTCAGGTTTGACATAGTTTTCCAGTAATCCAATGTTCCATTCTTTTGTGGCCTGATCAATGAAGTCACTTACTCTCATATTCATGTTCATTACTGGGACGACAGGAAGAGCAGGCCTAGCGGGCGTTGTCGGAATCCACGGGTCCTCCCAAGCTCTTACTTCATAACCTGAATGAATTTTCCTCCGGAGCCCCAAAAGTAATAACTCTCTTGCAGCAGCAATGCTAGTCCACACATATGATGGGCTGCTTACTGATTCTACTCTCAGCGGTGTACTCAGCCTGTAGTATCTTCCCTTCAATACTCTAGCAATCAATGAATCAGGATTCTGAACTAACCTCCATAGTTGTTTCGCCAGGAGTGCCAGATTGAATTCATGGATCATACGGAAACCAATTCCACCTTCTTCTCTAGGTAAACATACTTTTTCCCACTTGGCCCAATGTATCCCTCTTTTTGGTGGATTTGAACTCCACCAGAATTGAGCTATAGCACTCGCAAGATTTTCACATATCTCCAATGGAAGCAGAAAAGTGGACATGACATACGTTGGTAACGCCAGTAAAATGGACTTTATAAGCACTTCTTTTCCTCCTTTCGATAACCATCTACCTGTCCATCCATTCACTCTATGCATTAGCTTATCCTTTAGGAAGGCAAAAAGCTTGCATTTCGATCCACTAATATCTTCTGGGATTCCTAAGTAGGTTCCCATCCCTCCCTCATTCTGGATCCCAAGTACATCCTTAATCTCTTGTCTATTGACTGCATCTATCCTTTTACCAAAGAGTAAGGAAGATTTGTCAAAATTGATGCACTGACCTGATGCTTTACCATATTTCCTGACTACTTTCATCACTTCTTCACATTCACGGGGCTCCGCCTTACAAAAGAACAGGCTATCATCTGCAAAGAGAAGGTGAGATACCGAGGGACATGCACGTGTAACACGCATCCCCGTTATCTTCCCTTGATTTTCAGCATGATTAAGAAGGCTAACGAGCGCTTCCGTGCATAGAATAAAGATGAAAGGAGACAGAGGATCTCCTTGTCGCAAACCTCTTCCAGGCAAAATATTTCCTCTTGGCTGTCCATTCATGAGAACTTTATAGCTTACTGTCGTAATACATCTCATAATCCACGTAATCCAGGTCTCAGAAAATCCCATCTTCCTCATGACAGCTTCAATAAATGACCATTCCATCCTGTCATAAGCTTTACTCATGTCCGTCTTAATGGCCATTCGTTTGTTTCTTCCACTTGGTTTGGTTCTCAGAGCATGAAACATTTCTTGAGCAATCATGATATTATCCGAAATTTGCCTTCCAACAACAAAGGCTGACTGGGTCTCTGAGATCAACCCTGGTAATACCTTCTTCAATCTCTGGCATAAGACCTTAGAGATAATCTTGTAGCAGACATTGCACAAACTGATGGGCCTAAACTGAGTCATCTCGTTAGGCCTAGTTGTCTTTGGGATAAGACAAATATTCGTATCATTCAAACCACTCGGCATCGTCCCTTCAACAAGGAATCTATTAACCATAAGAGTTAAATCCTCCTTAACTATGTCCCAAAACTTCTGATAGAAGAGCGCAGTCATCCCATCTGGTCCTGGTGCTTTCTCAGGATGCATGGCAAATAACGCTAGCTTGACCTCCCATTCCGTTACCGGAACTGTCAGGTTTTCATTCATAGGTTCAGTGACTGTCGCCTGAATATTAGATAGAGCTTCTTCAATGTCTTCTGGATCAGAGGTTTCAAAAATCTGCCTAAAGTAGCTAGTAGCAATGACTACTAAGCCTTCCTCATCCTCAACCACATTGCCATCCGCATCCAAGAGCTGTGTAATTTTATTTCTTGCCCTTCTATGCTTCGTTAAAGCATGAAAGAACTTTGTATTCCTATCTCCTTCTCTCAGCCAAAACACTCTACTCTTTTGTTTCCAAAACATCTCCTCTGCCTTAAGGGCGTCCGAGAGCTCTTTGAGTGCTGATGCAATATCTTCTGTTATTGCATTATCATCTGCATATAATGCCTCAACTTTCTCTTTAAGCTCTTCCACCAATTTAGCCGAATTGATATTATGTTGCCTCCTCCATTCACTCAAAGCCTTCCGACAACTGGAAATATGTTCCATGATAGACGCATTGGGTGATAAATCAGGAGATTTCCACCCCTCCAGGATAACTTGTCTTAGCTCCGCATCATCTAGCCATCTCTTATCAAACTTGAAGTTCCTGGATCTCCGTATTGGCTTAGTAAGTATGTCTGCAAGAACCGGTCGATGATACGATCCCCATAGCCTCATATACGTTACTTTCGAATGTGGGAATTTTTCGTGCCAATCCGCATTTCCCACCGCTCTATCCAGTCTGCATCTCACTGTTATCCTCCTGCCCGTTTTCCCACCCATGATAGCATATCCCCTGTGAATGGGAACTCTAGCATTCCACAATCGGTAAGCATCTGTTTAAAAGGCAGAAAAGAACTATCTGTACGTTGTCTCCCCCATTTATAATTTGTTATTATAATGATATAAATATGACATTTCTATTAATCAAAAATATTAAAACTGTTACCATATCCCAAAGCGTAGCCAATAGGCAATGAGAGGAATCGCATGAGTGTTGGAATACTATCCTCTTGACGGAAGATCTTCCACTGCCACATGGCATAACCATAGCCTCCACCAATCTCTTTCACAATGTGAATTAGTCTGTCCGAAATCTAAAACCAACCAATCAGAATTTGCTGACATGTCCATCAGATAATCTTTATTCATTTCACACTAAGCACCTTCGTATCTCTATTATAAAATCGAAAACACATAACAAGAACACCAACAGCATCTCATCTTTGCTTATTTCTCTCTTTGTTTGTGTTTCTGTTTGGAGTTAAGATAACAAAAAAAAAAAAGAATGGCTACGTCAGCAATTCAGCACTCCTCTTTCGCCGGCCAAACGGCTCTGAAGCCCTCCAACGATCTCCTCCGCAAAGTAGGAGCTTCCAACGGCGGTGGCCGCGTCGTCATGCGTCGTACCGTCAAGTCTACTCCTCAGAGCATCTGGTTCTTAAATCTTTTTTGCTTCCTCAGTTTTGATTTTATTAATTACACCAAAAACATCTAATATATCAACACTACAAACATATTGTGACAGGTACGGACCAGACCGTCCCAAGTACTTAGGACCATTCTCGGAGAACACACCATCATACCTAACAGGAGAATACCCAGGAGACTATGGTTGGGACACCGCTGGTCTCTCCGCCGATCCAGAAACCTTTGCAAAGAACCGTGAGCTCGAAGTAATCCACAGCAGATGGGCAATGCTAGGAGCATTAGGCTGCACCTTCCCAGAGATTCTCTCCAAAAACGGTGTCAAATTCGGTGAAGCTGTGTGGTTCAAGGCAGGTTCTCAGATCTTCTCAGAAGGAGGGCTTGATTACCTCGGAAACCCTAACTTGATCCACGCGCAAAGCATTTTAGCTATCTGGGCTTCTCAAGTTGTGCTTATGGGTTTGATTGAAGGGTACAGAATTGGAGGTGGACCTCTTGGTGAAGGTCTTGACCCGCTTTATCCGGGTGGGGCGTTTGACCCGTTGAACTTAGCCGAGGATCCAGAGGCGTTTTCGGAGTTGAAAGTGAAGGAGCTAAAGAACGGTCGTCTTGCAATGTTCTCAATGTTTGGATTCTTTGTGCAAGCTATTGTTACTGGTAAAGGTCCGATCGAGAATCTGTTCGATCATCTTGCAGACCCTGTGGCTAACAATGCCTGGGCTTACGCCACCAACTTTGTTCCCGGAAAATAGAATATGTTCGTTTATGTATTTTTCTTTCTTTATATATTAATGCATGGAAATTTTTTTAGCTTGTTGGTTTGTTTTTCTTGAAAGAAACTCTTGTTAGCTTTTTGAGGCTCGTCTTGTGTTGTGTCATTTGATCTACAAACTTGTGAACGCTCTCAGATATTAGCGGTCGTGTCACAACCAAAATTCATCGAAATTCAATATCATTTTCTACAATTAGTCATTAATAATACAGTTCCAAATCTATCAATAATAATACAAATCTACCAAAGAAAACAATGCGTAAACTTCACAATTTCTTGTCTCGACTATGTATATACAATGGCAGTCGAACTTGATATAGAAACTAATAACTGAAAACCAAATATCTGCTGATACAAAGACCCAACCATTGTTCTTGGAAGGCCAAATGTAACAATACACTTTTTTCTTGTCTTCTCTTTTCTCTCTCTTTTTTTTCACATTCTACTATCCAAAAAAAAAGGGAACAAAACTTAGATGTATTCTGCTACCAACAAATATTAACGTCTCACGAATTGGCTAAAAAGCCTAAAACGGAGAAAAGATCATCACTAATGCCAGATTCAACAAATAAAGATTATGTTTCTCAGGCAAGATTTACCTCACTGACTTGAATCTTCTTTCCCCCCAACTTAACCGTTTATCTGTTCTTCATCAGCTTCGGACATTGCAACCGTTTCAGAAGCTCCTTCGACGGACTGGCCGTTACTTTTTCTGTTGCCGTTCTCGCTTTCTTTGGTCTCTCGTTCATCCAACGTCTTGTCATCTCCAGAGACATTTGTGTTGTCTGGTTCTACTCTAGACGAGGCTTTGACATCATCTTTTGGCTTTGGGTCATCACTAGAGACAGAAGCAGTGGACTTGTTTTTGCTGCTAAGGTGGTCACTAGTAACAGAGAGATTATTTTTGTTACTGCTACCACCATTCTCTCTGTTACTTTGACGTGTTACCCACTTGAACTGCAAGGTGTGTTCTTGCCAGCATTTTGCGTTAGCAAACGCTTTCTCGGCTGCGCTGCGTTTCACAAATGTGATACAAGCTGCACGGTTTTCTTTATCAGTTTCATCCTGATCCTTGCCACTATCAGTCGATGCATTGTCTTCGAGTTCGACTTTTGAAACTTCGCCATAAGATGAAAAATGTTCCTTCAGGACAGCAACCTGGAAGTAAAACAATAGTTCAAACCATCGGTAAGTGATAAGAAAGTTCTGACATTCATATAGTAGAACAAAGAAAGGAGACATACATCGGCTAGCCCAGTTGGCAAAGGAGGAACAACTTTGATGGTAGTCGGGCGGTTGTCCAACTTATACCTATTCACCATAGGAGTGTTCGAACTAGTGGTGAACGGATACGGTCTTTGCTTTAAGTGTTTTGGATCGGGAGATGGCGTTTCTGTGCTTAGTTTAGCAGCAGAGAGCGGCTTCTGGATAGGCACTTTCTTCTTATCTGTGGATGACTCTGTTTTTGGTGATGAGGTTGTAGCACCGAAGTTAGAGGCTGTGTCTACTTTAACACGCTTAGCATCTGGCTCATCTGCTTCCTCGCCCTTGACAACCGTACCCTGAGAAGATTTGGAGCAAGATGATATGAATAATGTCCGAGTAAAAAATACACCTCTAAGATTCAAAATCCTCAGAACTCAAACCTCTACGTAAGCTTAACTTCCTAGTGACTGCTAAATTGTAATTACCTTCACAAAGGTATTAACGGGATTGGCAAATAAAATGGAAAGGGATTAAGTAACTTGTACTTACTTGTTTTTCAAGTCTCGCCAACTTTTTGCGGAATTCCTCACGCTTCTGCTCCAGCATTTCCTGCTTTTTCCGGAGTGTCTCCTTCAAACGCTCAAGATCGTCTGCTTTTTTCTGCTGAAGCGGCGTGAACTTGGGACCACTTGTGACCCCCACAGGCTTAGGCTGTTCAGATGAAGATGGAGCTCCACCGGCGTGGAAGGCAGGGCCCTTTGCAGTGTTGCTTTTCGATGCTGCAGCGATAGGAAGTTGGTTCTGCCCTCCGGAAGCAGCCATAACACGACCCTTCATGGAAGCACCATTGCCAGTGGAGAGGCCATTATCAGGTATACTATCTCTATTTGCCCACCAAAGCTTGATAAAGCGGTTACCCATCACAGCATCAGGTGCCCTGAGAGCAGATTCAGCCTCTTCGCGTTTTGAGAACTGAACAAATGCTCGTTCAGTATTTATTGGGATGCGAATGTCAATAACTTTCCCAAATTTCTGAAAATGGGCAAGAATGAGGTCCTTTCTGTTCATCTCGTGGGGAACACCGTTGACGAATAGAGTCCGCATTGCCTTTTGCATTGGTTTTCTTGTATTGTTCATCGCATCACTTGAAGTATTCGATGAACCAACAACTTTTGTGACACTTTCACCAACGTGGGTTTGTTGACCGTGGCGGGATGAATTAACAGAAACCTCCTTCGGTTGATCTTCAAAACCAGCTGATGAATTTAACCCTGCATCAGCGTTCTCTTTGAAATTTGCTTGACCATTATAACCACGCGCTCTTCCCCAAACCGGTTGACTTTTGCTTCTCGAGTCACGAATTCCACCCGCATTTTCGGGGCCATCTTGGTTACTGTTATCCAGTGGAGCTACATTCTCATCAATCCCATGAGAACTTAGTGCAGGCAATGCCCCTGACGTTTCACCAGCACTGTTATTCCACAAAGGTTGATCAGGATCGTAAAAATCAGTTCCACCTGCACTAGGATATGCATCACCATAACCCATACCATCAACAGCCATTCCACCCTCATTAGCCTTCCCATGAGCTCCTTTAGTATTCATGAAGTTAGCAGTCCCAAACTGCGCAGGCACTGGTTTAGAAGAAGCTGCCATATGAGGTGCACCAGGGCCAGAAACAGGAAGATTGAACTGTGATAAACTCTGCACAAATGGGAAAAAATGAAGGAAAATTAATCAGTTAAGCATTTACAAGAGCAGAACAACGTCATAAGAAAGAACATATTAATTTAAGAAAACAAACCTGAACATCGTCAACAACAATACGATTAATGCCATGCTCCATGGGACACATATCCCCTCTGAGGCAGAAACCCCGTTCCTCAAAGTCTCTGCATCGCTGCCTAGGAATACCCATGTTAAGTGGCGCATTCAACGGCGGTCTCATAGAGCCCTGCATATGATGGAAAGCATCCAAGCCACCATTAGGAACTCCATTCATCATTCCAAAAGCAGGCCAAGGAGCACTCTGAGCAGCCGAAACACCAGCTAATCCCCTTCCTCCAAACATCCCAGGAACCAAATGAGACGAGAGATCAACAGGATTAAACCTAGAATTATCACGCTGAGCGGCCCAAGAACCATAATTGCCTCTACCCCTACCATGACCACCAGAGTCTCTTGAAAACATCGGATTCGATCTTGTTCTCTGATTATCAAACTGTACACGCTGAGGCCGCTTATCATGTTCACCAAAATGTCTATAGTTTTTCTTGTAGGGCCTAGCCTGATCCGAAGAGCCTTGTTCAAGGGACAAAGACCTAGTCTCTTCTTTCTTACGGTGCTTATGGTTGCGATCGTCGTCGTCCTCCTCCTCGCTGATCTCATGCTCCTCCTCAGGGTCACTCATACAATCAGACGAAGATAACACGCGTTCCTTTGGAGAAGAAAGCTCCATCGAATTCACTTGTATAATAATGCAGAGAGAAGCTTCTCCTCTCTCATACAAAAAACTCTGATAACAGTTTAGTTTTCCATCAGATTACTGAGTAATATACAAAGAGGAAACCCTAGCGATCCAAAACGTGTGTAATCAATGCTCAACAACAACAACTACATAAGCATTATCTCTCTCGAGTTTCAACAAACAACTTCGAAAAAGCTAACTACCAGCTTAGTATCAACAAGAAGCGTAAACTTAGGGTTTAAAAGAACCTAAGAAAGAAAAAAAATCGGAAGGGGAAAACAAAACTTACAGATTCTCTTCCAGAGGGATTTACAGATGACTCTGTCGTCGCTCTTCTTCGCAAAAAGTTAAAATAGGAGTCAGCTCCGATGACCTAAATCAAAAACAATGGAAGGACATCGTGGAGGAGGGATCCGTCAATGGAAGACTAAATCTGCGGCGGAGATTATTTTCCGTCGAAGGATTACAGAGGAGAAATCTCTGAATCGCGTGTCCGATAGCGACTGGCTCTCGTCGTTAGGGTTTGAGGGAGGAGCTGCTGAGAGAGAGAGAGAGTCTTCTTTTTCTTTGTTTATCAAAATAAAAATTGCAAAGTGTATACAAAGGCAAGGCGAGGCGAGGAAGACAGAAGCTAGCCCGGAAAATTGGATTTGATACCCTTTAGAGTTCTTCCAATTTACATAACGGCCCGATAGTTTCTGTTTTCTGTTTGCCTACCCAAATATTCCTAAAATGACAAACAAAACCATTTTATTATTTGTAAACCATAATAAAAAATTAAAAATAGTAGCAGTTGAAAAAATTATTCCTTTCAGATTTTTCCTTCTTGTTTGGCTAGCTTTGGGCATCGTAAACAGTTGATGCAATGCATAATAGAACGTTTATTTTGGCTATTCGTCAGATTCTTTATCCCTTCTTCATAGAGTGATGCGAATGATGTGACTGTTTACTGATTGATGGTTCATACTTCATAATACATTCCTTTATAATTGTCCCATGATTATATATCAGACATGGATCCAGCAGTATATTGAGTCAGAATAAGAAATCCATGAAGAAATGAACATGAAATAGATCACTAAATAAAGATGTATCCGTGGACAAAATGATTTATAATAACTGTGGTGATTATACATTGATCTGTTCTGAGGTTTTCAGACATGTGTTCACATTCTGATATTTTCATTGTTGACACCCTTTTAAATGAATTGGTGTTTGATTCTGACAAACAATGCATAGAGGCCATAAGAAGGAAGATGCAGGAGTGCTACCAACAGATACCTGTAGATCATCCACAAAATCAGTCTAACGAATGAAGCATTTTGATATAACAAAATGTTAATCATTTTCTCTTCTATATGATGCAGACTGATCAAGTATATAAATGTTTTTGAAGGCTTACCACACTGGAGCCATGGGAATTGACAGGTCGAGAAACGGATATGGCCACCTAAATTAATCGGAAAAAGAAACTTAAGTCAAGAACTAAGAGTAAGATGTATAAAAGATGAAATGGCGAAGAAAAAGACAGAGGAGAGTTTTTTACCCTACGGAGATAAAAATATGAAGAAGCCATTGGAAAATAACAAAACTTCCTGTCCACAAGATGAAGTAAGAGAACCTGAACAAGGGAAATCTCTGCAGAGTAACACCAGACAAAAAGATTCAGGTTGATAGTTAAACACTTGATAAAAATTTTGAATGCAGAAAAGGAGGTTATTACCAGACGGTTAAGAACTGTGTCACAAAGCAGCAAAACCAGGTTGCTCGTATGCAAATTCACAGTCATCTGCAAACATAGTTAGCAGTAGGAAAGTTAAGCTTGAGTTTACACGAGTGTCAATGTCCACTCAAGTAAACCTAGAGCATGTACAAACGCAAAGTACAGAGCTTATGCAGCATAACAACAAGGTTTTACACGGTGAGGAGAATTCTTGATGAAAATGGATCGAAAACTTACGAAACTCATCTCATAGTCCTGTAAAGACAGAAATGGGAAAATGACTGTCCAATATATACTATCAGTAAGGACAGCTGCTCCGGCACTCGTCTGTTTTTCAACAAAGCCCAACCATCACTGATCAGTCATCACATATAGATAATCATCTAACACTATGCTACTCTCAGAAAATGTAAACAATATATACCTGAAATATAATATGGAAGAGCTTGACACAGGACCGTACTATCTTTGAATCAGAAGGTCTTCTCTTCTCAATGAAAGGCATGTTCTCCCCATTTAAAACAGGCAAAAGTAATCGAATATCTGAATGATCTACTATTTGATCGACAGGCATCCTCCTGCTCAGCTGCTTCTTATATTGAAAAAGCCCATAAACTGAAAACACTGATCCCATCTACATAAAACACACATTCATCTGATTATAAAACGAACAACAAAGCGACTGATCCCAACGACCAATAGCGAATAGGCCGGTCCTGGACCAATCCGGATGAAACATTTGTCTCAGACTCTTAAAATTTTTGAAAAATATTATATATGCATCGTAAGCCTCCAAAATTGTAACTAAACAATTTTTCAGCTCTTGAAATTTTTATTAAAACGTCGGTCCTGGGAACAAGCCATAATCATATTATTCACAACATAGAAGATCTAACGCATACCCCAAAGTAGATTGTGATCAACGTGAACGTCCACCTGTCAAACCAAACAACCAAATCAAAACCACAATCTCATAAAAAAAAATCTCAATCCTATAGCAAGAACATCTTTTTAGCTTACTTACTGAGTGTAATAGTAGTAAATGCGGAAACCACGAAAAGCGAGCCTGACAAGGTTGCTCGTTAGAAGATAGCAGAAGGCTAGGATCCGGAAACCCAGTAACCAACCCGGGTGGATCCGTTCCAGACTAGGTTTCCAAATATCTTCACTGTGTTCACTGTAACTACCCTTAGGTCGCTGAGTTTCAACCCAACTGTCTTTTTCGTACTTCCATATGACGAACAAAGCAACGATCATCGGAGCCAACACCCAAACCGCACATAGAAACACTCTCCAGTTCAACCAGTAATCCAAGCTGGATGTATCCGGAACATCCTGGATCATCATTCTTCAGTTGATCCGTCTGAATATTCGGATCCGAGAAGCCCAATTGGATCCAAATCAGAGGGATTCAGGTAGCTTTAAACTACCAATCGATCGATCGATTTTAACCTAATGGAGAATTAAAATTCGAAGAGTTAAAGATCAGATTTGTAAGAACACGAGACTTTCGATGATGTTAATGTAATGTAAGGAAGAAATGTACAAGTTTTGTCGTCTTCTTCTTCAACAGTATTCGTGAATTATGTGATGGAGGAGAAGTCAGACTTTGAAGCTAAGGCATGTCGATGGTGCTGAGCCAAGAGAAGTCTGAGAATTGAACAGAGTGGACCGAGAGAGGGACAGGTGGTGGGGACCTCCTCTTCTTTGTTCATCACTTGATTTTCCAAAACGTCGTCGTGTCGCCACGTGTGTACGTTTAAACATGCCTGAATCGTACACCTTTCAAATTGGAAAAATATACGTGGTTATCTCTACAAGGCCGCCCACATGCATTTCCCATGATTTCTATTTATAGTTTTAAGCTATGTTCGAAACTATGCTAGTCCCTAATAGGACGGTGATTCTGGACCTAGTAAATAATAAAAAAATCGGAAATTAATCGGGACATACGCAGAATCCAGTTTATATATATTTTAATTATAAATATAATGATATATAGAAAACATGTTTGAATTGTCAATAGAAACAGGATAGTCCAGTGGTTTAGGAGTCATGTGTTGTTGAAACAGGTGCTGGGTTCGAAACTTGGGTGATGTGTCTATGAGTCTTGAAGTCTCTTATATATACCTAGATAAGCTTTCTTAAATGGATCATGGATCAACTCAACTTATTTAATGAATGGGTTGGATTGACCCATCAACCCAACATCTTTATTATTTGTAGTGTATAAGAATTTTTTTTTGTTAAGTGAAAAACTGAAATTTTTAATTTTCGCGAAAAAACATAATTTCTCGGTTTTGGCAAAAATGAGATTTTTCGATTTTGGTGGGAAAACATAATTTCGGTTTTAATGAGAAAACATATTTTACGATTTTGGCGGGAAAATTTTCGGTTTTGGCGAAAAAACGCGCTTTGCAGGAAAACATATTTTGCAATTTTGGCGGAAAAACGAGATTTTTCGGTTTTAGCGGAATAAAGTTTTTCGGTTTCGACAGAAAAACAAAATTTTCTGGTTTCGGCGGAAAAACGTGTTTTTACGGTTTTGGCGGGAAAACGGGATTTTCCAGTTTTAGTGGAAAAAAACATTTTTTGATTTCAGCAAGAAAACAAGATTTTCTGGTTTTGGCGGGAAAACATGTTTTTGCGGTTTTGGCGGAAAACGAGATTTTCCGGTTTTAGCAGAAAAATACGTTTTTCAGTTTCGGCAAAAAGACAAAAAATTCCGGTTTTGGCGGGAAAATGTATTTTTGTATTTTGGCGGGAAAATAAGATTTCTCAATTTTTGCGGGAAAACGAGATTTCTCGATTTTGGCGAAAAACAAGATTTTTCTATTTTGGCGGGAAAACGAGATTTCTCGATTGTGGCGGGAAAACGCGTTTTTGCCGGAAATCTTTTTTATGGTTTTGGCATGAAAACACGTTTTTGAGATTTTGGCATGAAAACACATTTTTGAGATTTTGGCATGAAAACACATTTTGTTGTTTTGGGATTTTAGTGTGATTTTTTTTTAATCACAGTATTTTTTAAAAAAAAATTAATTAAATTAAATGGATCAAATTTGACCCAACCCAATAGACCTATTTAACCTGTTAACCCATCAACTTGTTAACCCATCAACTTGTTAACTCATTAACCTGATAACCCATTAACCCATTGAATCAAAAATAAACAGTTCATTTGGGTTAATGGATCAATTTGGATTGGGTCAGTCCATGGGTCATCACCCATTTCGACACCCCTAGCTGCAATATATTTTTATGTTTAATAGTTTTTGTTTTAAAATCGGTTTTAACATGATTTACTTGATATCCGATTAAATCAACCGATTTGACCAAATCGGGGCTGCAAATGTCTGTCGAGCGCCTAGGCGGGCACCTATTTAGCTAGGCATCCGCATTTTAGAACATGGATTTTAAGCCTATAATAAGTTTCTTGGGGTTGGGGGAGTGGCAACAAACAACCCAAAAAAAAATTGTTTACTGGAGCCGGATGCAGTGGCAAGCTAGCCATATTTTTTCAGTGGGTACGATTTAGTTTCAACTTTCAACTATATATCATAGGGATCACACAAACTAATTTTTAATACATTACCAGATTAGTTTTTTTTTGTAAGAATTATCAGATTAGTTTATAAAGTTTCAACACAATTTTTGTTCATAGAAAAATTTAGGTGTCAATTGATCCTCTTTCAGAAAGGTGTTTTTGTCATTTGTTGGGCTCAGGAGTAATTTTAAGCTAGATAATTATATCTAAATAAGTATTTTAAATATCATCTTAATATAAATAGTATTGAAAAGAATCATAAAGTTGAACTCAACTTGTTTCTCGGTATTGAACTTAACTTGTTTCTAGGTAATGTTTTTTTTTGAATATACTCTATATATTTTTTGCTTAATTTATATTATTACTAAATACTCATCCTTAAATATCTCTTAATTATTAATAAAGAAGAAAATTTAAATAATAATTTTTATTTCGAAACTTATTTACACTTATGTCATTTGTAGAGGTGTTATGCTCACAATGCTCCTTAACTTAATTATTTAAATGACTATTCTTTGCTAGATTATTTATAGAACATCTCATTGGTATAAATACACGTATACATCTATACTATTAAAACATAAGCATATTGATATTTTTACTATTTTTATTCCTACTGAAAAACATTTCTTTTGTATTCATTAAAAATATTCTGGATATTCTGCGCCGATTTCTTCTTAATTATTTTTTGGTTCGTATTAACCATCGGTTTTCTAATTCAATTTTGGTATGCGATTATTTCTCTGTTTGATACTACATCGTTGTAGTATTTTTCCAACCGTTCATATTTGAAACTGCGTCATTTTTTAAACTATTTAATGGTTTGGTTTTAAACCGTTTTTCCTAAATCAAATTTCAGCTACTATTGTTTATTTTCTGATTCGAAATGATAACACGGTTGAATATTGTCAAACAGAACCAAAGTTTTCGGTGAAGTCGTTTGGTTCTGTTATGAGTTTGGTTAGACTAATAAGTTATTTAAATTCAATTATAGCATGCCGATTATTCTTTAAGATTTTAGTTAATTCTAAAATTATTAATTTGACAACAATCATTATCATTTAAAACGATAATGAAAAATATAAATATATTTAAAAATAAATTCCAACTTATGATCAATGAAATATATCTTATCATTAAAAAAATCACAATATTAAAAATACCGGATTACCGGTTTGGTAACCCGTTCAACTGCAGGTTGGAGTCAGGTTTCAAAACACCGATCAAAACTATGAAACTTTTATATAGAGTTATATTTAAAATATCTAATTCAAAATTAAAAAACCTAAAAATACATGTACAATATAGTTTTAACCGAACATAAATCTGGATATAAAATACATATATATGAGATGGGTTATATAAATGCATATACAAAACGGATTATATAAATGTGATCATATAAAGTTTTCACTAAACATAAATCTACGTTTTGAAAACGCGGATCAAAAAATCTAGGTAGCTATTAGTAGAAATACGAATATAATATTTACGCTTAGAACATGCATTCATCATTGTACGAGGTCCTGCTACAGTGTGCCTCGGTGAGGAAAAAGAAGCGTTCGCCTACGGCATAGTTTTTTCTTTATAATATCAAAGGCATTAAGATAAAGAAAAATAGAGGTTTACAAGAATCTAGATTCTTAAGTGACCAAAATAAAAGTAGTTATATATTACCGAGAAAATTTGATATATATAGAGAGTTGATATAAAAATTTGGTAATCTTTTGTATATAATTATATCATATATTTTTAAAAATTTAGTTTTTTTCTATCAAATATTATTTTAGTTCTTTATTTTTTTTTTTTGCTCTATGATCGTAGTTGTAGAGATTTGTTTTCATCATCAATTGTTTTGTAATTTCTTCTGTCTGTAGTAAACATTCGCACAGTCAGTGTTTCCAAGCATCCTTAGCCACTAGCCATTGTCCTGTATAATATGAATTGCATTATGAAATAACAAATTAAGTTTTTCATGTTCAACATAGCACTGTATCAATAAAGTCAAATAAGAAAAATCATAAGTATACAGTTATTTTTTTCATAGGTATAAAGTTAGTTTCAGTGATATTGTTTACGGTGGAGCATTTTTAATTAGACATGCGAAATTAAGTTTATCTAGTACCTATTTTCATATCATTGGACTCAGAATCTTTCGAAGACATGCCATGAGTGATTACTTTATTTAAAGTATATTCCACCATCGGACAATATGTAATCAAAGGATCTTCACTACAATGATGATTCAAACCTGTAAAATATGAAAAGAATTATAAGAGAACCTATAACCATACTCCATACATGATCACAATATCGCATATACTGTTTAAATCGTATGATATTTTAGTTCGAAGCTAACATTTGGACAGTTTAAGTGCTACATTAGAAGACAAAAATTTTGTTTCCTGGAAATCTAAATGGTGAACAAGTCATGTTTCATTGGTTGTAACATCCTTTATCATTGGAATGTATTTTGCACGTACATGATAAGTATAGTCATAATTACAATTATTTTAACCAAACATGTATATTTGAAGTCTAAAGATGAATTGAAGTCATGGTTAAATTTAAATTCCATTTGAATTGATTTGTGTGAACTATACCAAACTTCATCACACAGTTCACCGTTTAGTCTAAATTGATAAAACAAAGGATCTTATTTCAGTTTCAAAAAAAAAAGGATCTTATTTCATCTCAGCACCTGCTTTTGGGTTTGGTTTCAACATTGCTTTTGGTTTTGCTAGAGTAGCCTTCCCTTTCAATTCAGTTTTTTTTTTTTAAATCACATAACTTTTTCATGTGTGTTTCTTAAATTTTGATCATCCTTATATATGCAATACTTTATGGTAAATGATTATTTTAATAATACTGAAAAATGAATTTTTATTTTATTAAATCAAAATTTTTAACATATAATATCTTTTGAATATCTTTTCAAAATTTATAAATATTTTTATTTTTCTTGTACAAAATATTATAAAAATATGTTTTCCCATATATTTTGAAAATATGAAATAATTCTTAAAAATTATAGTTATAATATAATTATAAATTATAACTTAATTATTATAATTTCAAATTATTTTATTTTATTTATAAAAAACACTAAATTACTGTTATTAAATATGTATTGTAAATATACTGTTTAATATTAAACCAGATAATAACGTTACTAAAAACTATAAAACGAATTACATTGTGTATGAAAGTTTATGTTTCGATATAAAAAAATAAAAATTATATAATATCATTTATGTCAAATAATAAACTATCTTTAATTTTCATAAATGTATTTAAATTTTATTTAGAATAGAAAACACATAAAGTATATTAAAATATATTTCATCTTTAAAAGGAGTTACAGTTTAGTAAATTATATATACTTCTATACATAGAATAAAATTATCAATACATTTTTAAATAATTCAAAAAACAATCAAATACGTCTGCAAAATAAATAAATAAATAAATACTGAACTAAAATTCAATATAAAAATAATTTCATGTTTTAGAAGTGTGTGTCTGAAGCTAGTATTTCTAAAATTATTGATGTAATTTTAAATGAGTATTCTAACTTTTGAAATATTCATTTATTTATATATCATTAATTTTGTAAGATAATTGAAATTGAAAATCAGTGAAAAGAGTCTCTAATAATCCGTCTTGTTTGGAACTTTTATTTTCTTATAATTTCATGTTAAACAAACGATCATGAATCCACGAGATAAACAAAAAACATTCATTAGACTACAATATAGAGTAAATATTCACTTCTTCCACTAAAAAGCACACAATTTATTTCATATAGAATATTATACATATATATAATAAAGTTTGGCTACATTATATTGTAGTCTAGCTAGAGACGGCCATGTGAAATCAACTCCAGCAAAGCAATCTCGTTCATCATAATTTCATCGCATCCATGCATCACCATCCAACTATCTGTCATTGATTCATCAAACTCCGCAGTTAAACCACTTCCTGGCCTAGAAGTTGAACCAGAAGTAGATGTAACAACTGATGAAGACGTATTCTTTCCATCATCTAAACCCAAGTTCATCACACCATCAACGATATACTTACATTCATTCTCATGGTCATTGTTCTTTGAGTATTCTGAGGATGTAACAATCATAACTTTACCTTTACCTTTCATATTTTTTGGACTAACTTTTGTGTTTGCATTTGCGTGAAAGGTTGCACTGGTCGTTAGAGTATCATCGTTGTAGGTAATAGACATAATATAGTTCTGAAGAGCGCTGCTACCTATTGCAGGGGAAGTTTTGTCTTTTCCTTTAGACCTCCTTGAGTGTTGTCGGCGTTTAGTCGCATTCCAATGGTTCTTGATTGTATTTTCAGTACGTCCAGGGAGTCTCCGTGCAATCTCAGCCCATTTGTTCCCAATCTCTTTGTGGGAGGCAATAAGTATCATATCCTCTTCTTCACTCCAACCATCTTTCTGTAATGTATAACGTATTATATTTTAACATTTTCTAAAAATAATTATCTTTGTCTATGAGTTATAATGAGATAATCAAAGTAAAAATTAATGTAGTTACGTTTGAAGGTTTACCGGATGAAAACTATTGGTCTACAAAAAGAAGAGAAAATGCTTTAAATAATTTCATATATATATATATATATATATATATAAGTATTTATGGATGAATAAAAACCGTAGATATATTGGCAAATATGAAAAAAAAAATCAGAAGTTTCTCTATGTATCATTATGATTTTGAAAAAATCAAATATCAAATATAGTATATACTTTCCACATGATTTGTGGATAGATGTATATTTTGAAGAAAAAAAACTAAAAAGAAGGTAACCTTGATTTCAGGACGTAGATGATTATGCCACCTTTCTCTACACTGTTTTCCAACTCGTCCTTGAAGCATTTTAGCAATATGAGACCATTTTTTAGTTCCATGGTGCTCCACTAATTGTACGAGTAACCTATATTTGGATAGAATCGTCAAAAATCTTATGTATTAAACCAAAATAATTATTATATTATGATAATAAAAATATCATATAAGCTAAAATATTTATGTGAACTCCATTACAAAGTATGTTTACCTATCTTCACCAGAAGTCCATTGCCCTTTGATGATGCTAGTTTTTTTCATGGGCTTGCATCCTCTCCTCATTTGGAATCTCTTATTCTTCTTGATTTGATCGGTTTTGATCACTATTTGATTGTTTTGACGTTGAATCATGATATCATCTTCATTTGCACTCAAGATACCCCTTGGTATTGACATATCATATACATTTGAGTCAGCCATGGCAAGATTAAATATCGGCTTGTACCCAAATATGATTCCATGGGGTTGATCATTACCCCACATCGTAACTTCATGTGGGACATGTAAAATGTTGGGTGCATTTTTGAGTGGTGATGATGCTTTATATGCCATATCAAAGAGATCTGGGTTAACAGATATGTCATGAAGGTATGCCTCAAAAGCTTGAGTGCATGGATAAGGAGTGATGCCTCTAAAGATATCAAAGTGATATGGAGGAATATTTAGATTTGGAATATGATTGGAAGTAGTGTTTGAGATTTTAGATGTTGGATTCTTATGATAAAGATTAGGAGTGAGGTTTATGATCGATGTGAGATGTGAGCTATCGATGTTAACCTTAAAAGGTTTATGATGCACATTTTGTACACATGAAACATCATCGGTAAGAGATGGATGAAGATCTTTTAGGGAGAGATTATCATCATAAAGAACAGCTGTGAGGAACTGGTAATGCATTTTTATCATTGACTCAGAATCCATTGATGACTAAGAATAAGTTAAGAAAACAAATGAAAACAGAAGATGAAGTAACTAATTGCACTTGAACTTAAAGAAAAAATAAGTTGGAAAAAAACATAACTTAGAAGAGAGTAGTAAGTTGCACTGCATATCAAAGATATATCTCAAGAAACTAATGGTTAAAAATGAATTGGGATTCAAGGTTAAGGATGTAATCAGGAAAGAGGAATAGATAGAAGAAGCAAAGTTACAAATAGAGTTTATATATAGGAGCAGTTGTAAAGAGTGGTGAATTGGTAAAGATCAAAACTTTGATAATTTATTTTTTAGTAAATTAATTATTTAAGTGGAACTTTAGTAGTTTAAGGGTGAAATAGTCATTTTAATTCATCATGTAATAATCATGAAGTAGTTATAAGGTAGTTTTACAACTTTGTACTGTTGCGTAATATTCTCAAGCATGTTTGGACACGTGTTGAACATGTAAGCATCATCTTTTTCCTAGTTGTATTTTTTGGTGTTGTTGTAATGTCAATCTAACGGTCTAAAATAAGGTGTGAGGTCTTCGATTGTTCTCTGTAAATGAAATAGGTCCCACAATATTTAATTTCAAAACACTAACTACTAAGACAAAAAAAATCAAAAATCAAAATAATAATAATAAAAGAATTTATGCAGAATAACCATTTAAATATATTTTGGGGTGATAATATTTATTTATTATCAAATTAATTTTTTAAAGATTATATTATTTTCATGTTTAAGTTTAATAATATATATATAATAATTTTTATTACCATAAATATTTTAAAGAAAATATAACTGAAAATATTTTAACTAATGTTAAACAATATTTTTTTATGAAAACCCATTATTTAATATAAAATTAAAGATATATAATATAAAGAAAGATAACTTGAAGAAATCTAAAAAAATATATTAATTGAAAATTATGTTTATGGAAAAAATTAAAAACTAATCTAGAAATTAAAAATTACAGCTCAGGACCCCGTTAGAAGCCAAATGACAATGTTGAATAAGAATTTTTTTATTTTGTAACTGAATAGCTGATATGCTTTGAACCAATGACATTCATACCAAAACAAATATGCCACCAAATCCCATTACTTTATTTCTTTTACATAAGTCTTAATCTTGCTGAACTATCTTGTCATTTTATTACTTTAGTTTTATATCTTTTACCTTTTAATAAATTATAAAACTCCAAAAATCACAATACATACAAATAAAATAAGTAAAACAAGTACATATAATATTGATCTCAGAAAGAATCATACTGGAAAGTTACCTTTGGTGTGTAGCATGGCCTGAGGTTAAAAATCTGTAGGCCTTTGCATGATCACCACTTGTATCTAAAGACACCTTAGATCAAGCTTAAAACTTGGCTGAAAAACGGCATGTTTGATACTTTCCTTCTGCCACCCAAAAACAATATGCAATCCACAAAGTTTCCAAACCCTCATCAATGGAAAGTCTAAAATTGTTTAGCTGCTTGAATAAACTTCATCTTACATGGTTTATCAATAATTTTATTCATTTAACATAGTAAAAATCATCAGAATGATGTTTAAATAAAGTCATTTTTTTATAAAAAAATGTTTTATAGGGTTTGTAACTACTATGTTAATTAATATCGTTTTTTGGGAGATGTGGAAAGGGGGTGTTGATATCCAAGTTGGTTTACGCCTAGCAATACTTTTTTAACTTATTAATTAACAATGACATATTTTCAACTTAAAACATACTTTTACTTTATAAATTGACTATTGTTCCTTTTCACTTTTCAGTAAAATATTAAGATTGTTATTTATCTTGATCCTCAACAAAAATTATCACTAATTTTCTTTCACTCCATCTTACTCTTTTCTTTCTTTCTTTCTTTCTCATTCCACTACATCAAGACAACTTTCAATAATTTTAATCTATCTATTTATTTTTTGAAATATATTTTTTCTTTGATTTAAAATCTATTTTCCTCTCTATTCATTCCTCTTCAACAAATCATTTTCTCAAAATCCATTTTTTTACAAATCTGATTGTTCACCACCATCATCACCACCATCAGCACATCTTCACTCATCAGAATTGTATCATATGAAGCGACATGTGCTATCACCAAAACTTTTTACCTCATTTAACTCTCTTAAACTCAATATCTTCAATCGTTTAGAATATTAATGAATTAAAATCATAATGAACCAATAAAAAGAAAAACAACTATCATCATAACACATATTCTTTTACGCTCGTCTGTTTTTGTCGGCATCTCTATTTACCCATACTTTAAAATCTTGCAACACTTGGAGGGGGTATCCACAAAATACATATGTCCGGATAAATCAAATCCACCAAAATCATGTCAACTTTTTTTATAATCACCTGTAATTTGTAAATATGTTTCTTGCTTAGTAATTTCTGAATTCTTCATTTGTCCATTTTATATGATAATGAATGGTGTAAAATAGGAAAAACATATTAATTTATTAAATAAGATATTCAGTAGCTTAGTTGGTTTAATTCATTTCCTTACCCCCACTAGACCAGGGTTCAATTCACCCTCTAAGCCCCATGGTTCCCTTTTATTTATTATATGCTCACACCAATTTTTTTTCTAGGTTCGCCAATAGTCTCAAGTCTAAAATACTTCAAAATGCTAAAAAATTTCACAAACAACCTATTATGTAATGCATTTTTAGAAAATAAACTTTTAAAAAAAAAATTAAAATATTATTCATCTTCCCCAAAAAGGACACCGGAAAGTGTACACCCCTAACGCGGCGGCTCGCCAGAAAAACGGCAGAAACCTAGGTTACAAACTATCAGAATGAAAAGACAGAGAAGATGATCTAAGCCTAAAGGTAGAGGTTGAGGGAAAGAAGACAGTAAGAGGCAAACCTCCTCTAGATCTAATTTTAGTTAAATTAATTACATTTGCATATTTGATATAAAAATAGAGAGATTATGGAATTCTAGATGTTTGGTTTTTTTACACCATAGTAAGCATGGATATACTTCTATCTATGGAAGTCTTCTCTCTTTTGACATAATGCTGCGATCTCTTCGCTGACCGCGGTGCGTATTCTTTATCATAATTTTTTTGTAGTTAGGCTTAATCCTTTGCAGAAATGTTTATTCGGTTGTTTAAGTTTGTTTTGTTTGGTTTGATTCCCGAAAAAGTAAGTTCTTTTCCGGTTTATGGTTCTAGAGAGATTTGATCATTGTTGGTTCTTGGTTCAGAGAGACAGTCAATGATCCCTGCTGACTTTTTTTTTTTTTTGTCAAACAATCATTCGATTGCAATAAAACCAGTACTAAGACATGGCCATAAGGTGTTCATACAAAATAAATCTTGAAAGAAATTAAACTAACAACATAAGTAGATGCCACAAAACATAACCCAACCAGGAAAGAAAAAATGATGTCCTCTTAGCCATCAGTAGGAGGATCAATACTCCACGATCATATCAACTCACATGACAGCCACCTCATGCTTCTGATCGCAATAAAAACTGAGCCAATAGATATGCAAATAGAGCTCAAATGATCCCTGCTGACTTTTGTACTTCCTCTTTTGTTGAATTAATTTCGTAGATGTCAAAAGGTAAGAACAGATATGCTTTCTACAATTATATGCTTTGCTATAAGTTATAATTAGGGCTGGGACGATTACGGATATTCGGGAAATTTGAGATATCCAGATTCGGATTTACCGGATCCATTGATTTAGTATCCGGATTCGGATTTGGATTCGTAAAAATAATTAAAAAAATATAAATATTTTAAAAAATATTAAAAATTCTAACATACTATATAAATTAAATATTTTATACAAGATTTATAAATATAAATACGAATGTAATATTTAAAAATGAAAATATAGTATTATAAAACTAATTATATGAACAAATATTAATATATCAAATATAATAATTAATAAAAGTAAAAAATTAATATATTTTAAAAATACGGATCCGGATCCGGATATCAAAATTTAAGATATCTAGATTCGGATTCGCTTTTGACGGATTCTTGATTTTACTATCCGAATTCGGATTCGGACACCTATGATATTCTAATTTCGGAGCGCATCCGGAACGGATATCAGATCGAATCCAGATCTCGGATATTAAGTTTCAGACCTAGTTGTAATCAAATATTCGTTTCTGAAACTAATTGAATTAAATATTTAATTAAGAATTGTCCAATGCCCAAAAACAATGGCCAAGCTGGAACATGTGGTTGTACTTTACATGCAACAATCTTATTGAATTCTTTGGCTAACCTTGTGTCCATAAACACACTTTTTATCCCGAAAATTTGTAATTGTATACGCCACGTTATAATACATGTGGCATATTCTTAGTAACGTAACTTTTTCTAACAATAACTCGAGCAGTTATTATTTATATTACTCCCTCCGTTTCTTAATAAGTGTCACTGTAGAAGAAATTTTTCGTTGCAAAATAAGTGTCATTTTAGGTTTTCGATGCAGAATTTATTGATTTTATTCTGCAGATTATTTTTTTATTGGTTGAAATAGGAGTAAGTGTATGGATAATAGTTTTTTATATGGAAAATATGCAAAATTAAATGATTTCTTAATTTGCGTGAATAATGTCAGAATGACACTTATTTAAAAACAGAAGGAATACTAGTTTAGTTTCTTGTTACTAACCTAACTCACTGTGAAATAAAACAGAAAACTTGTAGGATTTAGGAATGAAAAACATTTACACAGATTTATTTTTGTTGATAAAGATTAGTTGTTGGGATCACATTCACATGCGTGTGTTCCTTCATATCTTAAGGTCCCCAAACATCTAACTGATTATCGTGCTTGTCACTCTTTATATCCACTCGTATAAATGAAGCTTAAGCAACTTGACCCATAAGCGTTGTTGTTTTTTCGTACTTTCGATTAACCTTCATTTACGTAACATAAAGCAATCCGTTAGTATATGGGAAGCAATTAAGTAGAGAACTGTTTCCACCTAAATAAATCGCAGCCACAAAAGAAAACAGAAATGGCCTTTCTTAAAAGTGGCTTAAGAGTACTTATACTTTTGGATGATCCGCCTAATCAAAGTGCGCTCTCAAATATAGAAATTCTTAAATTATGCTTTGACGAAGAGTATTCGTCTACTCTTAGAACATCTTCAATGTTACACTTTTATATTTTCTTCTAAAACAGAGATCTCTATTTTTAAATTGGATTTGTTTCAATGTATAACTCTATAATAGATAAACTTTATTTTAAGAGAAAACTAGAGAAATTCTATTTTTATTATCTATATTTAGAGATGAAATGTGTAATTTTCTATACTTTTCCCTATAAATAAAAAATATATATTATAGAAGCATACATCGAAAAACATTCATTTCTATAGTAAATTTTCTATTTTAAAGAAAAATATATAAATAAATATAAGAGGTGAGTTGAAAATTGTCTTATAAATCTAAATAATTAATTTTTCTGACATATCGCAAAATTTCCTCAGAAATAACAGTTATGATTTATATTAGCGTATCTAAGAAGTAATTTATGAAAACAAATGTCTAATGTTAATCTTGTATGAAAAATATGTATCTCCTATACATTATTTGCGAAGTGATTTTGCCACATGTCGTCATTACAATCATTCTCGATTAAAAAATGATGACATAGCTACTAAAAATAACATATTTTTTGAAAAATATGACATGGACAATTATATTTAATGTTAATTTATTTTTTTGAAATATAAATTAAATTTCATAAATTTCTTTATGCACATAGTGCAGGGAAACGCCGAGTATTATTGATCTTATGAACAAATTACAATCGTGATGCCTCAAAAGGTATCAGACAATAAGTGATTAAAAGAGTAGTGAGAGTATAAGTTCGTTATGTTCGACTTTGGAATCTCCCTCTACTTTTTTGGCTGTTCTCTTATGGTATTTGGGATGAATTTTAACAGTGACTTGATTTTTGTCGAGTATCGAGTGCTTTTAAAATCGTATTTAATTTGCCAATTTTATTTACTTTTTAGTTTGAACATGTCATTTTCACCTCTATCCTTTTTGTATTTTTACTTAGCATATAGCTTCAGAGTATAGTAAATTTTGATTTTATACCAGAATTAAAATTTTCATTATAATAAATTGAAATAAACCATGTGGAAAAAATATAACGTTTGAAGTCATGCTACTGAGGTGAAAATTAGATTATTTACAGCACTACACTAAAGAGTTTTTTAGAAAAATTTAGCCGAATTTAATTTATATTATTGAAGGCCGGAGCCCATGATTTCTCGGCTTCCCTTAAAAGTGGGGCTTCCATGTTAACTTTTTCACCATTTTTTAAAAAATGTAGACAATCACATGTTATGGCGCATAAAAGAGAACATGGATGTGGCATCAAAACTCAAAAGCAAGTATGAGCTAATTGAATTGTGAAGGGTATTAATTTGGATGTTAAAGTTTTTATCAATTTAGGAATTAGTCACTTGTCACTTTTAAGATAAGTGGATTTTTATTTGGTTAGGGATTAGAGTGAACTTTTAAAGGGCCAAAATCTTCTTGTCACTATCTCTTCGTACTTTCTTTGTCATGTTCTTATAGTTTATATATGTACTAATAAAGTATCGCTTCAGTAACCTGTAGCTAACTAAGCTATGTAAAAATGGTATTAACGAAACAAGAAAAGTTTATATAACGTCATGATCTACTAAAGGTGATATATATTTCCTTATGGGAGATGCTTGTAAAAATATATGGCCAATCATTCAGTTGTCAAAGTACATAGGGAATTTATTCTACCAATTAATTACCGACTTACACCATCAAATATTATTTGGCAATGGGGATTTGAAGGTGTGTAGATGGACGATAATGACCTTAACTTGTAAAACGAAAAGGAATCATGTAAGGAAAATTTTGAACTTAGAAGCTTGTACATGGGGATGGAATGCAGTCTGGTATGTTCATGGATTGATGGGTTGATTTTCATGGTTGTAGCTTTGTCCTTTTTCTTGTTTTATGTTCATTTAGTTTACATTAGGTGTACTTAGATACGTAGCGGTCAGCCTAGCCAGATATGCCCCTCTTTCAGATTATCACATTTGACCAGGGGGCATAGCACGCGGTGTGCACCTGCAGTTTTTACCTAAACCGTGAGAGGGAGGACAATGTAGTAGGTGGAGCTAGCGGCCTATCCTGAAATACTTGAATGAACTTAATTTTTACTTTAGCATGATAAACCTAAGGGGTAAGATTGCTAGAGATGTTAGGATTGCTACATAAAAATTAAGTAAAACAAGTGAATTGACACAAATCAATTTCTTAGGTTCGGTCCAATAGCGAAACCACCAAATAAAGTTCATATATGATCCATTGACGGCCTTCTTTTTATGAGTTCCTATTTTATTGGGTGATATAATATCCAAATCCAAACTTCTACATTTACATCAACAACATGCGTATGTGTGTGAAGTAATTGACAGATGAATGCATCAAATACTCTTCAATCTTCAAGATATACATACGGGCATGGATGACGAAACTATGTTATTGTATATATAAGGTTAGGTCATGAAAGGTGTTATACATAGTCGCATGTGTTGTTAGTATAGCATAGACCCTAACAAATACGAAAATTTATTATATGATTAATTAAACTTTAAGCTAATGACCATACATGATTAATTAAGAAATTGGATTAAGCTTTGCTAATCACGCGGTGAATTAGTCTCTATAAAAGCAGTTGCTCACCTTCCACAACCTTCAATATCAACTCACCACAACCTTCTCTCTTACTTGTCACTCTTTCTTTTATATTCTTCTCCCTCTAGCTATAAGAGATAAATAAACAAGAATAAAATGGACAAAAGGGGAGGAATATGTAGTGGAGCTTCGGGATCATCAGGAGAAACAGAGGTGAGGAAAGGACCATGGACGATGGAAGAAGATCTTATTCTTATCAACTATATCGCCAACCACGGGGATGGCGTTTGGAACACTCTCGCCAAATCTGCAGGTTCATTTAATTTCTTCTTAATAATTTCAACTGATAACTAATCACCAATATATATTTGTATATATAGATATATTTTACGTTGTATGTTTTTTTTATATAAATTAGGGTTTCCTACATAACTTGCATCGGTTTCATAAGTAACAATATTTTTCTTGTATAGGATGATTCATACCAATTTTTTTTATCTTGTATAGTTATTATCTACACCTATGAAGTACACTTGTTATCTATATCTTCAATTCTTTGGTTGAAACGAATAACTGTTTTGTTAATGTATTCTTTCATTGTTAAAATTTGATCAAAATTAAAGGAAACCTCCAAAGACGTTGTTTGCGTAAATGTTTTTATAGGCCTAGTGATGAATGAAAATATGTACGACAGTTTACATATAAGTATCTAATAATAAACAGTGCTTTAGTGATCCTGATTTATATAATATACACATATGAGGATATGCAAATACGTATGAAACAATATTTAACTGTGATGATTTACTAAATAAACGTTTATAAGGTCTAAAACGCACCGGGAAAAGTTGCCGGCTCCGGTGGCTGAACTATCTCCGCCCTGACGTACGACGTGGAAACATCACGCCGGAGGAGCAACTTATCATCATGGAACTTCATGCTAAGTGGGGAAACAGGTAAGTTTTAGTTTACATAAATGACTATATACAAATACACATAAACTATGTGTAACGAAAGAACAAAGGCAAAATTTTCTAACTTTCTTTCTCAAACAAAAACACTCGAACTTTGAATCGTTTATATACTCTTGAGGCTATATATAGCCACGTAGATCTTTGAGACAATAAAGCAACACATTTAGTGATTAAAGCAACAAAAACGTTCAATTCCTTTGTGAAAATCTTTGATCGAAGTATTTTCTTGGCCGTCAGTTCTCATTTTCTGCACATGTCGAATTTTTCAAGCCACTAACATTAGACCTCGTGCATTTTTATCAAACAACATGAAAACCTCGTGCGTATTTCTCCCGAGCTCGTGGCTACACTTGTCCCGATATTTTATGTGATTTATGAAGTACAGAATTTTCGTAGTTATTCAAGTGATTTCCCACGTTTCTGAAAGATTTACGCGGCTCTATTTATTTCCTTGTCTGTTTGTTTTATCCGATTTCTATTTTTATTTGTTTTATATGTTAAGAGCTGGAAAATTCTGCCCAAGATTAAAAAGTACTGACTGTCTGCATTTTAAGTAAGTACAATTTAGTTTATCATTTTATGGGAAGCTAGCTCATTTTTGGTATACTAACTACCGATATGCGCCTATTAGCTATGGGGTGAAGTTACTATCAGCCTGATTATATTCAGTCCTATTTTTTTCATAATTCATGATGTAGAATTTCTATTCTTTTGTTACTGTTTTATTAGTTTGAAATTACTTCCTCTTTTCTTACATATTGACAATTTATTCATAAGATAGCAAGCTATTACTAGGTCAGAAAATTGCACTTTATAAACCCTTTTTAACAATAAAAAGTAATACTATAACCAAAAGGATAAGCATAAAACTTTATAATGCTTGAAAAAGATTCAAACACAGTACATGTGTACAAAAGTATAAAGTCTCCTCACAACAAGAAAAAGCATAATTGAAATAGACGCAAACCTTAATGTTTTGGATTCGTCTAGAAGTACTTGGTCTGTCGCAGTCACGGATTAGACCTCAAACCCCACAACAATCATTAGCTCATCATCTTAGTTTTGCTTATAGTAAATAATAATATCATATAATTAATTATGTCATAAATTATCTGTCTTAAAAATATGACCAGGTGGTCAAAAATCGCAAAACACCTTCCAGGAAGAACCGATAACGAGATCAAAAATTTCTGGAGGACAAGAATACAAAAATACATCAAACAAACCGATGTAGCAGCAACTGCAACGTCGTCCGTTGGATCTCAGAGCTCGGAAATCAACGATCAAGTTGCAAGCACGTCGGGACACAATGTCTTTTGTGCACAAGATCATGCAATGGAGACTTATTCTCCTACAACAACGTCGTATCAACATACCAATATGGAATTCAACTATGGTAACTACTCTGCGCCTGTGGCTCCGGTGACTACGGCTACGACGACAGCAGATTATCCTGTACCGATGACCGTTGATGATCAAACCGGTGAAAACTATTGGGGAATGGATGATATCTGGTCATCAATGCATTTACTCAATGGTAATTGATTAATCAAGTATAGCCTCGATCGGAAAACAAAATATGGAATATAATTACTATGAGATTTGTGATTTTTAGTACTGTGATTAGTACGTGACATGTATATGGTTTTTGCCTCGTTGTTTCGAGGTTTGGGGATATATTTTACATATAATATCAATGATCACAATCCTTGATCGATATATATTTTGAACTTTATTGCACCACGTTGGTTGTTTACATAAATAAAACTGGAAGGGGTCATTTATTTCCCGGCTTTATATTTAAACTAGTTAAAATAATTTGTCGCAGGAATGTTCGTGTACGTAAATGTTTGTTTGATATGTATTTTGGAGATTTTCACACATCTTAATCAACTATTAAAAATGTCTAAGCTATACCCAACTGATACAGCTATCCGTTAACCAGCAACGATAACCATATTTGAGTGAATAGTTTCTTTTTGTTTCATAAGTATTTAAATGAATAGTTAACATATTCGTACAAATAATGCATAGTTAAATTCTCAAAAAGAAAAATAAACAATACAGTTATTTTCTGTAACGTTAAAACAGATACACATGAGTTAGGCGTGACTATACGTATACATGTGGACCGATGCATGTACATATCACATGACATAAGCATATGAACCTAATTTCATCAATAGCAAGATGACAAGTGTCACAGCTGAAAATAGATAGCTTTTGGTACAGTTCACGGTGCCTTTATTCAACATTTTTATCCATTTTTGGGCATCGCCATTCAACATGCAGAACCCGACGTAAGCCTAACTTCATTAACCAAAACCACAACCTTCAAGACGAAGATATCGAGTTTTTTTTTGTCAAACGAAGATATGGACTTTGCTTAAATAAGTAAAGAATCTATAAAATGGTTCATTATCACTGATTTGTATCCATGCGTCAAAATCCGTAAATATTTACATCTAAAAAGGGTACGAACATGGGATGAAAATGTATGAAAAATAAGATTCGATGAGCCTAGAAACTTAATTAGTAATTTAGTATAGGTTCGAGATGATAATAAAGCCAGTATGAATATTGATGGGTAGATTTATTATCTGCATAAATCGGATAGAATAGTTGGACAATGGGACATGGAGTTAGGTCGGGAAGGGCAAGCACTATAGCAAGACGGCAAAAGCATTTAAGCTTTACCGAACTCCTAAACTTTAAGTCTTTAGCCAACGACACACTTTGTCCGAATGAAGCATGTGTAGAGGATAAATCCAAGCTCCACTTTCTCTTCTCTATGCATTGGCTAGAATGGGAATAACTTTTTTTTTGGTAAAATAGCATGGGAATAATTGATAATTCATTTCTTTTCGACGGTTATACAGTATATAATTTTTATATAAAATTATGCGAAGTTATTTAAGAAAATAGCGCAGCTACTGATATAAAGTTGTATGTAGCACGCATCTTCGTTTTCGGGGAAAATTAGTATGGAAAACTGTTTTCATGTTTTATATTAAGATTATGAATAATAACAGCGTTAAAAAACGGTTTCTTAAATATGGTTTCTTAGATTTCAGCATATCTCACATACCCAGAACTAGAAATGTACGTGCAGATTCTCTCGTTAAGAAAGCAAGAATAAGCGGTATTCTTTTTTTCCCATATAGATTAGACTCGGTCAAACAGAACATCTCTTCGGAACGTTTCAGACTCGACTACCAATTGATCTACGAAGATGGAACTGACAAAAAAAAAAACAGCGTTAAAAAACCTGAACAAAAAAAGTTGTTCATGATAGCAAGGAATGTACTAAGTGAATGCATTATCCTTTCCGGCCTGGTCTTACGTCGATCGTCATTCAAGTTCTAAATATGTACTATTTATTTTTTTAAGTTATAATTGTTAACAACATAAGTGAAAGTCATACTAGTACTGGCTCTCGGAATATCAAAAGAATCAAGTTCTGAGATATGCATGATGATTTTGGATTGGAAAAAGAGTTTTTAGATCGAATATCATATTGATCGTAAGATAAGTTACACGATCGATGAATTCATGCATATAACATGTAAGCTGCTTTCAAGTTTCACCCTCCAATACCTCAAGTAAAATGAATGTAGAATGTCATGTCATATATATACTACATTACGTGTCTTTTACCTTTTGATGTAAGACTTTTTAAACATGTTAAAATTATCTCAAAATGAAGTATACTTTCTCATTCGTATTGTCTAAAACACAACGGATAATTAATTATATTTGTTATGAAACTATCATATTGTATTAGATTTTAACTTAGCTTGTATTTTGAATTCTAAAAAACAGCCACATTTTTTTTATTATGTTACTAGGCCAACGCGTTTATCATGTGGAACTTCCCATGTGAATTATAAAGGAAAAATCACATGGCGAGTCGGTCACAAACACAGAAGTGGTTTAGAATTTGCAAATATAATAGACGTGGAAGCATTGGGTTTTACCATCCTCCCTTTTTGTTCATTTATCTGATTGTAGCATTGTTCGTCCTTATGCCTTAGTTGTAATTAATTTTCCATACATAGCATAAACAATTTTCCTCCCGTCTCGATGAGTTTGACATATTTTTAACTATTTATACAGTTGATGTTGAATGAAGTCGGCCCATCTATGAAAGTTGATTTTGATTATCATCGAGTTATCGATCATATAAGCAATTGATGATTTAATCACTTACATAAAAAGGACAACAGAACTGGTTTGTACTAATTGTTAGTGTCTCAAGACTATTGTGTGTTCAAAAAAAAAGTTGTCTCCAGACTTTTCTTTAAAAGATGTTCGGCTCTCATCGGTATTATTCCAGTGTTGTTTGTCTAGATAGTAGCAACTACATTACTTAGATGTAGTCTCAATGATGTCGCAAAGTTAGTTCATTAATTATATCTTTATATCCCAACTTGATCGTAAAATTCCATGACTACTTAACAAGTACATCTTTACATGTAACCTTAGACCATGCGCATCGCCGCATCGTCACCCGAGTTCGTACGCTTCTTGAAAAGCAAATATATTAAAGTAATCAAAGCTTTGTGAATTCGGGTCGCAACATCTCTTCCCCACAAGACGGGGTCGTTACTGTTTTGCGGGCCCCACGCCACGTGGTGGCCCGCAATTGGTCCGTTTTATTTTTATTTTTTTAAGTAAAACATAAAAAATTTAAAAAATAATAATAATAAAATATGAATGTGACGAGCTCGAAACATAGCAAAATTGGTAGGTCGTTTTATGATATGTTAGTAAAATCTCAGTGTCTCTGTTTTTCTTAATGTTAAAAAGAAAACTCGAATTACCCACTGCTTGAATAAATTTAGCTAGTTCTATTTGAGCTAAACTAAATATCTCTTTTAAGTTGCTATGTTCACTACACAGAAAATAAACATGTGCCATAACAATTTTGATTATAGTCATTTGGAACATTGGTGGTGCATTCCAAAGATATTCCAATGTTCAAGTTACCGTGTACTTTTTCTTTTCAAAGAACTAACTGATAATAAATTCTCTCAGAATGTTTCTTTTCTTTCTTTTTTTGTCACACACACACACAAGTTAGATTTCTCTTAATTCGTTTGTATCTTGAGAAAAATCAGATATGTAGAGTTTTACCCTTTCCGACTTAAATACCAAATAACTAGACCTGGTGTAATAGTTCTGTCACTTGGTAAATGTTTTTTTTTTGGATAGGAGTTGTATGGGTTGTGGGTGAATTGGAATGTTCCCAATAAGCGTCAGGGACCGGACTAATTGGTGGGCATTGCAAGATCTTGAGACGCGTGCATCTCAAGTTCCATGGCATACGTTCTTGCTGTATGTTTAATAGTAACATGTGCTAGCTTACTATACTTGTCGGATCGATGGAGAACTTAGATTTTCTACGAGTAGCAAACTATACGGATACCTTATGCATGAAAGTTAGCTCCAATATTAGTGATGATTAAGTTCACAAAAATCTCTATTTCGACTGTGTACATGAGACATATTTGTATTGTGTTTGTTTTTACGACGTTCTATACTTCTACTGTTCTATACACAACACAAACCCACAACCATAAGACAAACTTTCTGTCACCTGTAAATGCGTATTAAAAGGGGAAATTTTTGAGTTTGGGTTTCACGTTTACGATTTAACACACTGACAACAACTAATTTGTGATGTGTTTAGTAGTATCCTGTCCTTTTTACCTTTACGGCGTGCATGTCAGAGAAAGCCCATATATATTGGTGAAGAACCCAAAGGGTAAGCCCAAAGATGATTGCCTTTTGATTTCAAGTCCAAAAGAAAAACTAATTGTGGTTTTTTGTTGATTTCAAATGCGTTACCAAGTTGAATGACTTAATGTTCTTATAAAAATACTATATAGTATGTATCATATATGAAGGAACCACTTGTCACATTGGCAGAGAAATGGAACCTAAACTCCAAACAAGTCTACCATAGAAGTTTCGTTTGGTCTTTGCGATATTATTTTCTTTAAATTGGCGGCCACCATATCCTCATCTCGACCACGCTTCCCAATGCCACCAAGTCTAAACTTAGCAATTTCATACGCAGTGACGATTCCATATAAAATAATCATTTTTTACCAATGATGATGGGCCACCAAGCAAGTCGTGCAAGCAAAGAGGGTAAGCTGGGTCCCACTGTCGCAGTTTCGTCCAGAGAAACGGATGGTCCAGATCTAATGTTATCCTTTACTTTAACTTAACATCCAACCGTTCCTCGATAAGGAAGTCAAAGAAAGGGGTATAATCGTCATTTAAACAAGAAGATCCGATAACAGAAGTATTTGTTCTGTGCCTCAGAAAAAAAATATTTTCTCGGGAAAATTTGAAAAAAAAATTACATTTCTCGAGAAACTGAAAAGGAGGAAAAAAAAACAAAGGCGCTAATGGGAAGAGCGTTCGTGTATGTGATTCTGGGAGGAGGTGTAGCAGCTGGCTACGCAGCTCTGGAATTCACGAGGAGAGGTGTCTCCGAAGGCGAACTCTGCATCATCTCCGAAGAGCCCGTAATTACCACTACGACCCCCCCTGAAATTAAATTATCCGAATTTGATTTTGACTTTTTTTAAGTGTAGATGATGATAGTGTTCGACGTTGCTTTCTATCCTTTACTGAATTCATCCAAATCGATTATGCTTATATCAGCTCTCACCTGAAAATTGTTGCTTTCACTCTGTAGTTGGGAATCAGTGATTCTAAGTGTTGATTGTAAGCTTTTAGATTTGGTGATAGTTTGATGATTATTGTATGGAGACTGGTTAGGGTTTTGCTTTCAAGATTTTTGAAATTCTGTGCATTTATTTTAGTCTTAGTTGCTGCAACTCATGCTTGGAATCCTCAGGCTGAAATGAATCTCAGATACGGTTGAGATTTGTAATCATATTTGAGATTGTTACACTAGTTCAAGAGCTTGCTTACCTAATATCTAGTGTTGCCCTGGTTTCATAGCACTAGCGCATCCATGCCTTGTTTATCGATTAGTTTCATTTAGGCAGCAACTTCTCTGGTTTGTGGTTCTTGTTTTTCGATTTTCACTGTTGTATTGTGAAGCATTGGTGTTGTAGATCAGTACTAAATTAAGAGGAAAAAGAGAGATCCTTTGTTTGTTTCGCTCTGTGAATAACTTAGCTTCGGTGTTTGTCTTTTTCTTTCTCTAGGTTGCACCGTATGAGAGGCCCGCGTTAAGCAAAGGTTTTCTACTGCCGGAATGTAAGTGTTAATCCGCGATCTTACTACCTGGTAGCTTTGCGTTTTTTTTTTCTGCTTTTGGGAGTTAGGGGAAAATAAAGAGTTTTTGAGTTATAGTTCACTCATTAAGCACTGTGAGGGTTAATCCGCGATCTTAATATGCAGCTCCTGCACGGCTTCCGTCTTTCCACACTTGTGTTGGAGCTAATGATGAGAAGCTCACTCCAAAGTGGTACAAGGAACATGGTAACTACACTTGCACCTTTGATTTTGAGGAAAAAAAGACTATTTTTCTTACCTACTTTGGGCTATGGCTTATGAGAGTGAGTTCTGTACTTGTTCAGGAATTGAGTTAGTCCTTGGAACTCGTGTCAAGTCTGTTGATGTGAGGAGGAAGACTCTTTTATCGAGCACTGGGGAGACTATAAGTTACAAATTCCTGATCATTGCAACAGGTGCCAGGGTAGGAATTGCACTATAAGTCTATAATATATTTTACTTCTCACCATAAGTTATTGCCCTTGAGATGTTACATTCAGTTGTTACTTATTATCAGACTATTGGTTAAGTCTTGAAGTGTCTGAAGTCAATGTTATGTAATTCTGGAACGTCTGTTAGATGCTTTGAACACTAGTTTATCATCTGCGCATTCCTGAACATTTGAAGGTTGGAGCTTTCAACTGCTAAATTCGTTGCCTTACTCTTGTCACATGTGTGTTGTGCACGCAGGCGTTGAAGCTGGAAGAATTTGGGGTGGAAGGATCAGATGCTGAAAATGTATGTTACTTGAGAGATCTGAGTGACGCAAACAGGCTTGCCAATGCGATCGAATCAAGCGCCAATGGGAATGCTGTTGTTATCGGTGGTGGCTATATCGGCATGGAGTGTGCTGCATCTTTAGTGATCAACAAAATCAATGTGACCATGGTTTTCCCAGAAGCTCACTGCAGTAAGTACTCTTGATTTTTAGTCAACTTGATTGTAAAAGAGAAAGCTTGTGTCTGTTTGTGTGGTTGGCTTGACCTTTTTCAGTTTCTTATGACAGTGGCGCGTCTCTTTACGCCCAAGATTGCAAGTTTATATGAAGATTACTACAGGGCTAAAGGAGTGGAGTTCATCAAAGGAACGGTTTTGACGTCATTTGAGTTTGACTCAGATAAAAAGGTTATATCATTTTCTTAATTTGCGATTCAACTTGGAAGATGTCTGATATTTTTCATCTGTCTATGGAACTAAAAGATGGAAAGTGCCAATAAGACAACGGAGCCGAAGCTATGAAATATTGAACACTGTTCTCTGTGTTTGTGTAATTTGGTATGATTTTTATTTTATTTTTGGGATTTGGATTTGCAGGTCACGGGTGTTAATCTCAAAGACGGGAACCATTTACCAGCAGATCTGGTGGTGGTTGGAATCGGAATACGACCAAACACAAGCTTGTTTGAAGGACAGCTAACGATAGAGAAAGGAGGGATAAAAGTGAACAGCAAAATGCAGTCAAGTGACAGCTCGGTGTATGCAATAGGCGACGTAGCTACGTTCCCAGTGAAACTATTCGGCGAAATGAGAAGGCTTGAGCATGTGGATTCGGCTAGGAAATCCGCACGGCACGCAGTTTCAGCCATCATGGAACCAGAGAAGACCGGAGAATTCGACTACCTGCCGTTTTTCTACTCGAGGGTCTTTGCCTTCTCGTGGCAGTTCTACGGAGACCCTGTTGGCGAAGTTGTGCACTTTGGGGAGTTTGAAGAGGGTAAAACCTTTGGAGCGTATTGGATTAAAAAGGGTCACCTTGTTGGGTCTTTTCTTGAAGGAGGGAGTCAAGAAGAATACGAAACCATCTCGAAGGCGACTCGGTTGAAACCGGCAGTGACTGATGTGGAAGAACTGGGAAGAGTAGGACTCGAGTTTGCTCAGACCGTAGTGAGTCAACACGTAGTTCCAGAAGTCAAGGAGGTTCCGAGGTCTGAGCTGGTGAGGCAGGCTTCGAGAGTGGTGATGATGGAGAAGCCTTTGTATGTATGGCACGCGGCGACTGGAGTCATTGTTGCTGCATCTGTGGCTGCGTTTGCGTTTTGGTATGGGAGGAGACGTCGTAGGTGGTGAAAACAGAAAACCTCTCTTTGCAGGTTTTGGATTCATTGGAAATGAGATTTGCTGTTGTTTGTAGCATTGGTGGGAATATATATATAGAAGGGTGGGGAGAGAAATCGAAACTACTCAATGTGATTACATTGGTATACGATTATTACATGCTTCTTCTGATTTAAAAGAATGTTTCCACTATGAACTTGTTGACAAAAAGAAAAAAATGTTCCACTACGAAGTGTGAACTTTGATTCAAAGTCTTTGTAGAGCTTCCTGGCGTTGTTCTAGGTTCTAGTTTACTAGGCACATAAATGTATTGTGTACGATAGAATTTTCAGTTATGAATAAATTTGTTTCCGAAGGGTGGAGGCTCACCCAGCTCTACCTTGTCGGCTTTGGAACCCGCAGTTTTGTGGGGTTTGAATACTAGTTTGGATCGTGTGGAGGTCCGTTTATGTTTTTTGTCGTCAGAGCTCGGATTGTTTGGATGAGATATCGGGAGACGATGGTTCTCCGATGATGTTGACGACAAGAGTAGGGAAAAGTAAGGTTTGTGTTTTGGGATGAAAAGGCTCAGTAGATGGCGTGAGGAGACTGAGATAAGCTATCAGAATGAAGCTTTGCCGTGAGAAACCCGACAGAGGAAGTCCGGTAAGGGTGCGGCGGATCCGCCAGTAAGAGACAAGATGAGGAGATGGTGACACGTGGATTAGGGTTTTGCCAGTGTCGGTAGTGGGCTTTTGGGCTTTTGGGTTTATGAATGGAAGCCCAATCCTTTGGTCTTTGTTGGTTTGTGGTTGTTTGGGCTTTTGGCCTTTGTTGTAAGATTCGTGGGTTTGGCCCACTTTCATTTAATAAACAAAATTGATGGAAAAAAAAAAGAATAAATTTGTTCTGAATCAATATGGATATCCAAAAATATGAAAAACTTAAAAAAATTGTACCAAATATAGTCAATTCTAGTTTTGTCCGAATGATACCTAAGAATATTTAAATTCGAAGTATTGTTAACTGAACTCAAAATAATTTATATGCAGAGTTATTAATTGATAAGTTTCTTTAAAACCAACTGGCCATTAGTGGAGTTCACTAAGTCCCTTATATATTATTCATGTCCCTTAGAGCATGTTTATTGCTAGCAACCTTAATTGTTGCTTAAGTGGGGTATGATTAATTTTTAACTATTAAAATTAACCTAAGCAACTTTGTTGAGAAAATTTTAATTATAGATGTTTATTGGTAGTTGCTTAATTAAGGTGCTTGTGAATACAATTCATTACAAGATATTATTTATACAAGTTTGTGAATACACAATCATATAATCATTTATACAAGTTTGTGATAAAGTTTTGTGTTTTTCAGGTAACCAGTTTGAAAACAAGTTACAGTCTTTAAGATACTTCTAAACAGAATAAGAGATTGGAGAACACAAGTGAATACAAGAGTACAACAGACACAAAGTTAAGATCATCGAAACACACACCTTTCCCGAGTTATTCTTGACGTTCTTTAAAGAGAGAGTGATCCTGATATACGAATACAAGACCTGACCTCTTTGTCGTCAATACAAGACCTGCATTACAAGATAAATTTAAACATTTTAGCATGAACAAGATCAACATGAAGATTTGAAACAATGACCAAATTAAAACAGAACCAAGATCAACACCAGAAACATTTGAACAATGAGAAAACAGAACAAGATCAACACCAGGAACATTTGACCATAACCAAGAACTCTCGTGACAACACAACCATACAAAACTCTCTGTGACACACAATCATAAGGACTACACGTTTGTGATGAAGGTCTTGTATACAATTCAGACCACACACAACAATAATCTTAAGCTAAACAAACCATTTTTAAGGCACGATTCAATTCAGACCCACCTCAACCATCGTTTCAACCCCCCATCTTCAGACAAAACTCATGTATCGCAACCAAAAGATTGATACTAGTTAATATTCAAAAGGGTTCCAATCCTAACACTACTGAGTTAAATCACCTGATTGGCGAATCTCGAAGGCCATAAGGAGATTCACCCATGTCTTGAGAAACGGTATGATCTCGGTGGAGCTTCCTTTCGCCGTCACCACCAAGACGTCCTTGGTGTCTCGAAGGATCATGTAGTTGAACAGGATGCAAAAGAACATCAGCTCCAGAGGGAGAATCTTTCAGAGTCGTGACCTCCACACCGAAGATGTTCGGCGGCATCACCGCCATGTCCCCCGAGTCTCCTTGTGGGAAATCAAAATATTAAGTGGGGTTTGGCTGAAAGGATTGAACTTTGGTGTGCCCATTGGAGGAAATCGACAAGGGAGGTAGGTTTCTGGTGGCTCCAATGGTTTTGGTGGGTAAAGAGAGGATTCCCCTAGGTTGAATCAGAACTTCCATCTCTCTATCTCTATCTCGCACCGATCCAACACTGATTCAGAATTGAGACAAGCAGTGAATTTGATCGCCACCGACAGAGACGCTGCCGTGGAGTCGAATACAGTCGCCGATCCCAACAATCATCTCCTTTCGACAGAGAGGAGATAAAGAGAAAAAAAAAAGAAGAAACAGAAGGGAAGAGAAGCGACACCTCTCTCCTCCAACCTTTTGTGTTGCAACACGTGCCACAGGAGCAACGTCGCTTTTTGTCCCAAATGAAGCAACGTCTTTGCTCTTTTTTTCCTTTTCTTCTTTTCTTTTTAATTCCATATGAGACTAGCAACGGAGAGGAGCAACCGCGTTGCACATGCTCTTACATCTTTCCAATGTGGGATCTTCTCTCCAATACCCTCCTTCGAGATAATGGTGGGTCTAACCATTGATCTCGCAGAATTCATCATACCCCTCTGAGATCATGCTTTATCTTCTAGCAATCTCGGAGAACTGAGCTTTTTATGGGCCATCAGCTAATGGGATGATCGGGCTACTGTCCGGACCGGATTAATTAACGGGTCAGGGTATTGGGCTTGCTCTGATACCATGATAAGTTTCTTGGGCTTCCACTTAAAACCAATTGACCATTAATAGAGTTCTCCAAATCCCTTATATATTATTCATGTCCCTTACATCTTTTCAATGTGGGATCTTCTCTCCAATATTAATTGAATTAGACACTAATATATAAAACTCCAGTGTGAAAGAACATAATCTAGGAGACTGAACTCAGAAAATCTTAAAACTAGAACCGTACCGTTCAGTTTCAGACCAGACCTATAACTCTGATAAGGGTACTTACGTGAAAAAAACTAGTTATACAACTTCATCTACGTGTATAGGCGCATGATAGCAGCCGTACGCACTTTTAATTGTCCAAATTACCCCTTATCCTTCGTTTTTCTATCCTCTTCTTCTTCTCGTGCTTAACACATACAGAGTAGAGTCACAACACAAGTCCGAAGAGTGAGAAAAAATGGCAGCGACGACTCTTTCCATCGCAACAACAATCACCTCGTCTCACCTCATTCACTCTTCTCCCCATGTCTTCCCTTCCCGACCCAACGCAACCGCATTGATCCCCTTTCGCCTCGGTTCACCCTCCTCCACACTAACCCACCGCGCAACCCACCTCCGTCCCATCTCCGCCGTCGAAGCCCCGGAGAAAATCGAGAAGATCGGATCCGAGATCTCGTCCCTCACTCTCGAAGAAGCACGCATCCTCGTCGACTACCTCCAGGACAAGTTCGGCGTCTCGCCCCTCTCCCTAGCTCCCGCCGCAGCGGCTGTGGCTGCTCCGGGAGACGGCGGTGGTGCGGCGGCTGCGGTGGAGGAGCAGACGGAGTTCGATGTGGTGATCAACGAAGTGCCGAGCAATGCGCGTATCGCGGTGATCAAAGCGGTGAGAGCGTTGACTAGCTTGGCGTTGAAGGAAGCGAAGGAGCTCATCGAAGGGTTGCCGAAGAAGTTTAAGGAAGGTGTGACCAAGGATGAGGCTGAAGAAGCTAAGAAGCAGCTTGAAGAAGCTGGCGCTAAGGTTTCCATTGCTTAAAAGTGTTTTTCTTTCTTGAAGCGTTGTGTATGATTTGTTCCTTGTTGTGTTGTTTATAATGTAGTTTGTGTCTGAGACTATTTGATTCAGCTCTGAGAAAATATTTTAACGTGAATCGGTTTGCGTCGTTAGTGATAAAATACGGGCAGTAACGCGAATGTACAAGAAGAGACTGTGGTCATAAGATAAAAACACATTTGATTCAAGCAATATTGCCACAATACACGCATAAGCGCCTTTGTTTTTATTACCAGTAGGTACACTATAGTACTAGTAGTAACTAGTAAGTAGTAACTTTTAGTTTAGTTGTCGATCAAAACTACCACTACAGCGAACGACGCTTTATATGAAGAAGGGAGTAATCCTAAAATGCAAAAACTTTTAAAAAAAAGTCTACAAAACTTGTCACTATACCACTAGCAAATACAAACCTAAACAATGCATATACAATCAACATACATTTTCTCAATGTTCGGAAAGTATTGTGATTGTCTATAAAAGCTGGAACGTACGTATGATATGCTCAAGTAGCTAAAATTAGGAATGTATCTCTCTAAAGTTTGAAGAATGCTCACTTACAACGTTCTAGAAGACCGATGCTGCTTGACAAAAAAAAAAGAAGACCGATGCTAAACACACAAACAACAATGCACAAGAGGTTCCTTTAAGATTATTACTTCCAGAAGACGGATGCTTCTCTTCAACTTCAAGTGAAGGTATGTTTCAGTACAAAACACTATACAAGAAGTCACCAAGTGATTACATTCCTTTACATGTGAGGTTTGAATTTAATTACGTAAGAAGCAAAAAAATCGACAAGGGCGTTTGGTCTAGTGGTATGATTCTCGCTTTGGGTGCGAGAGGTCCCGAGTTCGATTCTCGGAACGCCCCATTTTTTTTAACTTCATCTATGTTCATAGGCGCATCATAGCAGACGTGCGCATTTATGTTACCCAAACTACCCCTTATCCTCCGTTTTTCTATCTTCATCTTTCTCATATCTCATTCAAACCAACACACTCAGAGAGAGAGAGACACAGAGAAGAGTGAAAATGGCAGCGACGACTCTGTCCATCTCAAGCTCAATCCGCTCATATTCTTCCCCCACTCTAACTTCCACCCATCACTTCCCTTCTCACTCCACCGCAATCACATTCCCATCTCGCTTCGGTTCACCCTCCTCCACACTAACCCACCGCGCTACCCACCTCCGCCCCATCGCCGCCGTCGAAGCTCCGGAGAAAATCGAAAAAATCGGATCCGAAATCTCGTCCCTCACTCTCGAAGAAGCACGCATCCTCGTCGACTACCTCCAGGACAAGTTCGGCGTCTCGCCCCTCTCCCTAGCTCCCGCTGCAGCGGCTGTGGCTGCTCCAGGAGACGGAGCCGGCGCGGCTGCCGCGGTGGAGGAGCAGACGGAGTTCGATGTGGTGATCAACGAAGTACCAAGCAGCTCGCGTATTGCGGTGATCAAAGCGGTGAGGGCGTTGACTAGCTTAGCGTTGAAGGAAGCGAAGGAGCTTATCGAAGGGTTGCCGAAGAAGTTTAAGGAAGGTGTGACTAAAGACGAAGCTGAAGAAGCCAAGAAGCAGCTCGAAGAAGCTGGTGCTAAGGTTTCCATTGCTTAAGTTTATAAAAATATGTATCTTATGCGGAATTTTCATGGATCTTTTTCGTGTTGTTAGAGTATAGTTTGCGTTTTGGATTTGTTGATTTTGAGGAAATTGTTGTAATTTCAATCAATTTGGTTTCAACATTACTGATTTTGCGTTGGGCACTTGCTTTCGTTAGGTGCACATAAAGTGTTTGTTGAAATGCCTAGCTTAGATGAAGGAAAACAATATTTCTCACAAAGAAAAATGATGGTTGCGTTTGTATGAATCCGATACACTTTTACAACAAATCTTATATAGTTTTGTAATCTCATACTCTTGTCTAAATCTAGTCGCAAAACAAATAAAAAATACGAATCGGGAAAAGAAAGAGCGGTAGTAGGGCACATGCTTGACGGTTAGGACTTAGATGCATATAAATACGTGACGGTTGCGTTTGTACAAATCTTATACTATATAGTTTGTTAAACGCATATTCTTGTCTGAATCTAATCGCAATGCCGGTCGGGAGAAAAAAAAAAGAGGTTTGACAAATAGCTTGACGTCAGAAACAAGAGTCTTTTAGGGATTTCTTCTGGTTAAGAACGTACGTAATGACATGAATGATGTCGAGAAAAAATAAATAAATAACGTACGACGTGATAACACGAAACGAAGTTTTGTAACAAATAGATTAATAACAAAGCAAAAGCATCAATCACAAAATAAATACCCTATTTCTTTTCCTTTTTTACTTTTGATCACCAACCCTTTTATGTTTCCTTCTTTAAGTCAAGGGAGAAAAAAAACAAAAACTTTGCGCCGCAGGAAACGGAGAAGAAGCTCTTCTCTCGAGAGATTTAGTTCTCTTCTCCTTTCTTCAGGTAAATATTTGATGTTCTTGTTCTTCTCCCCCAGTGTGTAAAATTTTTCTCACTTTCTCGTGAAAGGAAACACCCTCTTGTTTTGTTTGTTGGTTTCTTCTGAGATCGTTGTCGTTCTTTTCTCTGATGTTTTATTTTGCTCTCTTGCTGTAGTTTAGGTTGTTGAGTTGTGTGTACGAACGAGAAGAAGCTTCAAGTTCGATGGGAAATTTCCTAACTACCGGTTTTAGGGTTTCTGAATACAGAGAAGAAGCTGGTTTGATCGTTTCTTCTGAGGAAAACGATGTCAACATGGAGAGTGTTAACGACTCTGGACCAGATGAAGACTATCTGATGAGTGAAGATTCTTCGTCGCTGAATAGTAAGCAAGATCATTCCAGAGATGAGTTCCATGTAGGAGACTTTGTGTGGGTAGGAGTCAACCGTCATCAATGGTGGCCTGGGAAGATTTATGATACTTCAGATGCTTCTGACTTAGCTTTGAAGCAAATGCAGAATGGTACATTGCTTGTGGCGTTGTGTAGGAAAGAGACGTTTGTTTGGTGCACTCCGTCGCAGCTTAAACCGTTTATAGAGAATTTCAGAGACTTTTCGAAGTCTAGCGATTCCAGTAGCTTTCTAAATGCTGTGAGAGAAGCTGTGAGAGAGATTGGTCAACATGTCGAGAACCTATTGGTGTGCAATGAGCCTTTGGTTAGTTCTGTAGCTGTGAATTCTGGAGTAAAGGAAGGAGTTCTTGTACCTGATGTTAGAAGAGAGACTGTAACGTCTCTGCTTCTTGAAAAACCTGGGATAGTTCTTGAAGATGTTAAAAGCCTTGCCAAGGAAGCTAGTTTTGGTGATGTGTTAGAGGTTGAGGTTTTGAAGAGTAAAATATCTGCGTTTTATCGGTCTAGAGGAAGGTTTGGTTTAGCTAAATACGATGATGAGAATCCATATATAATAGGACTTGAAGACAAAGAGGATTCGTTGAAGTTGAACAACTATTCTTGCCAGAGATCTTTAAGAAAGTGCTCTGTGTTTGCTAGTAAAAAGAGGAAACATGGTGGTGAAGTTCTTGCTGATATAGCAATGGGAGATATTAGGAAGAGGAGTGAGAAGAGAGAGGAGTCAGGTATAGATATAGTCGTTGATTTATCAACTCCAGTGCCCTCACTCTGCAAAAGGGTAAAGGTTGGTGATGTTTCTTCAAGCGTTGAAAAGAGCAATGGTAGTGGCGAGACTATAGTGCAAAGAGGTAAGAGAGAGAGGAAGAAAAGCAAGTATCTTTCTTCCGAGTACATGACAGATTTTGGTTGGAGGAGGAGAAAGAGCAAACTAGAATCTGAATCAGCAGAGAAAATAATGAAGCACTCTGCCGAAAAGGTCACTAGTTTCGTGAGGTTTGGAGCTACAACAGAAGAAATACTGGAACTAATACGTGCAGCCGCTCTCAGCACGCCATATTCACAAGAGTGTAGAAGCTCGTATGACCTGATCAGAGAGTTTGTGTCCATTTACCGAAGCTTTACATATGTTAGTGGAGCCAACTACAAAAGAAACGTTTCAGATGAAGATAAGGTGAAGAAAAGAGAAATACCTGAAAACGCAAATGAAAATAAGGGAGTGACGGTAATGGAGTGGTTGAAAAAGAAGCTTGAAGATATGAGAGCTTTGGTTGATGAAGCAGAGGGGGGAGAGGTTACGGAAGAGTTGAAGAAGAGACTTGAGGAGGAATCAAGAAACTTGCTGGACAAGGTAAGGAAGATGACTGTTGGTTCCTCCTCATGAGGCTTAGTAACTTGTAACTTGTAGGATGTTGTATTTGTTTTATCAGTTAAAGCCATTAGCTTGCTTTTAGGTAGGCGTGAGCACGGATCGAATATCTGAATTTTTGAAAGTATTTGTGATTTGTTTTGTATGTTACGGATATCTAATTTTTCAATTTGTTTTGTTTTGAAGAAATACATATTTTTGAAAAAACGGATATCCGGAAAATAAATAGATATTTGCGGATACCTACAAATATTTACGGATATCTCATATTTTGATTTGTACAAAATAATCTATACTATTATTTGAGAAGTGATTTAGCTTATGTGTCAGCTTCTTCTTAATTTTAGGACTTTTTGCATATTTGTCATATTCTCCATGATTTTAGGCATAATAATAATCTTCATAAATATTTTTCATATATTTTAATAATAAAAATATTTGAAAACATGATAAGTACATTTTTTCATTATACCAATATTTAATATTATCTTATTTATTCATTAAAGTTTTGATATTTAGTGAATAATTCATTATTTAGCTCATTACAAATTAATATTATAAAATTACCTTGAAAATAATAAAAACGTGTTTTTAAAAAGAAAAGATAATCCCTTATATCTATCTTATGTTTATCTACTTATTTATTAATTATTTATTAATTTTATATACGCATATAATAACTAGATTTATTATTATAGTGAAATATTAAAGATAGTTTTACAAAATAAAAAATAAATTCATAAGTTATAACAAAATTTGATTTATATTTGTTTGTTAATGTGACTTTTTGTAGAGTTTTTTTTTAAATTATTATTAAATTTGCAAAATACATGTATTATTACATTTGCAAAATAACATGTATTTTTTATTTAAGTTTATCATTAACATTTATTTATTTTATTTTAAAAGTTTTTACGAGAATCATATTTAAAAATATTTTTAAAATATATGCTCCAAAAGAGAATATTTTCAAAATATTAATTTTTTATTTACAACATGTACCTTATATTATAAAATCAATTATGTTTACTTTTAATTTCTTTCAAGATTTTCACAAAGTTATGACTTTGTTTTAATAAAATTTCTTTAGAAGACTATTATATAAAAAAGGCGTGATTCTATATTTTTTAATCAAATATTTTTCACAATAATTTATTTTAGTTATAATTATTAAATCTTGAAAGTTAAAGACCACTTCAAAAAATAAATATGATTTAAAAATAAAGAAATACCATTTTTTATAAAGTAGCAATTTATATTTTAGAGTAAAAAATATAGATTGATTATAGCTTATTTTTCTCTATTATAGCCTTTATAAATTAAAATAACAATATATATATAAAATTTTTATCTTATACATTACATATTAATATTTTGTTTGTAAATATGATATGTTTGCGTGCTTATTCAATTATTATGGAAGATATTATAAAATATAATTATAATCAATATTTTAATTAACAATGATTCATATAATATGTAAAGTTAGGTCGGTTTAACATTATTGTATTTTTTATTTATTTTGAGAATTTTGATAACTTCAAAATTTTGACATAAATTTTTATTAACAATTATGTGTTTTCTTATTTAATTAGATATTTTTTTTACAATTAATTAGTAAAAACTGATTAAAGATAAGAATTGATTTTAAAATAAATATTTTTTTTGATATTTTAACTAATAGTATATTTATTAATAAATATTTATAAAAGAATTATGCCCGCAAATGCGGGCAAGTCACCTAGTCTTAAAAATTTGATATAAATTTGTGTTGTAATAAAAATTTAAAAATTAGTGGAACTACTTATTTTTCAAAATTTTTAAACTTAGCTAACAATTATAATAATACAAAACTTAAAAAAATTGTAATTGTCGTTTTTTTCTCTTTCTTTTATATAATATTTTTATATAAATAATACCTTTTATGTAATATTCTTATATAAATAATAATGTGAATAGAATTTCTCGAATCATACGTTAGAATAATAGTTATATAATTTTATACATTTGAAATTTTAAATATAATTAAAATATACATGTATTTATATATTGCCAGATCAAATCGTATGTCCGCTTTCTAAAATTTTAATATTTGTGATTTGCTTTGATTTTAACGGATATTTTAGTATTTGTTTTGGTTCAAAATTTATGGATATTTGGAATTTGAATCAAAATAAACAACGGATCAAATTAAATTTAACGGATAATCTACCGTTAGCATTTGTTATATGGGTTTCTTTTTGGCCCAGTGGGCCACAATCTGAATCTTGTGATCAATCTACAAATATAATCTTTCGCACATAACCTACCTAGTAGCATCCATCGTTAACCTTGTGAAGGAGGCGGCGGTTAAGCGAGCAAAGTTTGATGGGCACGCATAATATAAGCCCATTAAGTGTCTATAAATACGTTTCGAGAGTGAACAACTTTCTCACCAGCAACTGAAGTCAAAACCCTAATGCGGTCTTTCTCCTCCGCCGCTTGTTTGTTCTCTCTCTTTTTATTCTTTTCTTGTTCTTTAGTTTTCTTTAGTTGTTTTATATGATTGTTGATTTTTGAAAGTAACGAGTTGATTGGCAAGGATGATTACTGCTTAATTTCTGACACCTCTTGTATGAGAAGAGCTTGATAAACTCTTCCTTGAGCACATTATGCAAATACTCTGAGCCTCTTTTTATCTCCTTACAAAAACGATTTAATTTTTTATGTATTTCGATTTAATTTTTCTCGAGAATTGTTTCCTGAATAATCTTCACTTATTTCTTTTTAGCATTTTTTATTAAAAAATTGGATCTGGAAAATTGGTTGGGAAGAGGATGCGATGATTGTAAAAGTAATTCCTCGTACTGAATAGCCACTGGCTTTGTAGACTCACATTACACCCATAGAATATGAGCATCCTCACCCCCTTTTTTCTTTCAAATCAATTTTTTTTAAACTTGAAACATATGATTCGATTATTATATCTTTGCTGTTTTCAATTTATTATTTATTTCTGCCAGCAAATTTCTTTCGATACCGTTGATTGAAAAACAAGATACTTAATTTTTAATTTTTTATACGATAATCTCACTATTTAGTTCAATCGTTGTAATCGGGCTCAGGTACGAGTTTAATCGATGATGGTGATTGGTTTATCGAACATGAAATTAACAGTTGAAAGAGATGTGGTTTTGTCTGAATCAAGCACGCGGATTCATTATTATCGAACATGAAATTAACAGTTAAGTCGAGGAACATGTTATCGCCGCGATGACCCTATTAATGACAAGTCATAAAAAACAAACAAAATTTCTTCATAAACAATGATTTTTAATTCTTGTTTAGTTTGATAAACATAGTTTGAGTATAAAATTCAAAGGATCGGAATAACTGCATTTAATACTACAATTTAATAGTATAACCTAATCCAGTTTAGTCAGTTCAATCTTTTGTCACTTAAGAAACTTGTTACAATTCGATTGAACGCCGAAAAATGTAAAACTTAAAAAGTAAGTTGGTCAAAACTCAAAAGTATTAACATCGCCTAATCCTTCGAATGAACAGTTTCCGATGAGAAAACTTAGAATAGTATTTATCTATTACACAGCCACACAACTTGGAGAAGATTTTGCCCCTGACTAGGAGAAGCAACGTGCGAAAGACCAAAGGGGATCTAATGGGCTTGAGAAAATCTTATTCTTACAGTTCCGAAAGCCCATGTGAATTAGACTTCTCAATAGTAGTATATCCAAAGTTACTTCTGATGTTTGTTTGGTTTGTTCAAATCTACGATTAGACGAGGCTAGTAGGTGTTGAAAGCTTTCTTTCTTTGAACACTGATTATTAGACGAGACTGGTAGGTGTTGAAACCGTGTTACTTTATAAAAATCAAATACAAAATTCCATAACAATTGTAACTTTTCTTCACTTTATTACTCAAACAACAACTTAGCGTGAGCTCCATTTTATCTTCATACTATTTTTGCTTTTTGTAGTTTATCACTTTATCCTATTATTTTTTTAAAAAATAAATCTCATGGACCAGACCGAATTAATGACAAGTACTGATTGTGTAATGAATCAGCAAATTTTCCTAAAGTGGAAATAGCTATAAAAAACGGTGCAATACTAATCTACAGTCTACACCTAACAACACCGTTACAATTTTTTCTCAAAAAATAAATCAGTCAGGAATACCTTAAGATATTGTCACGTGTCGGAAAGTCACGCTGGACTCGTTCGAAGACCGACAAATGTCATCAAGTCTTCACGGATTCGTACGAAAATAATAACACAGAAACCTAATAAAAATTTCAAAAATAAAGATAAGATAAAGATAGAGAAAAAAAGTGAAAATAAAATAGAGAAAAAAATGCTCGTCGTTCTCTGATGTCGTTTACTTAGCAAGGAGGCAAAGTTGAGACTTTGTTCAGAGCAAGCTCACACTTCTTTCTCTTTAGTATATTTTCCTTTATTTTTTGTTTAATTATTTTCTCTGCCCTCTGCAAGGAGTTGGATCTTGGCAACATTCGGAACCAAGTAAGGGATCTTTCAGACATGTTTTTTTTATAATTATTGTTTTATATGATTTTTTTTTGTTTTCTATTGAAATTGATAGCTACTGTTCTCTGCTCCTTCTAGATTTTCCTTATCTGAATTCTCCTCAGCTTCTACATTAGTCCATGGATTCATGATCTAGCTGTTTGATCCCACAACAAAAAAAATGGTTCCTTTGTGGATTTGAGAAACAGAGTGCTCTGTTTTTTTTAAAAAAAAAGATCTGAACTTTATTTATCAAGATGGCTGGAGGAGAGAGAGGGCACAAAGGGATGCGTTTGAGCAAACTCTACTCATTCAAGTGTCTCAAACCATTCTCCAAAGAAGACCATTCACAGATTGGTTCGAGAGGCTACTCGAGAGTAGTCTACTGCAACGATCCCGATAACCCCGAGGCTCTCCAGCTTAACTACAGAGGCAACTACGTCTCCACAACAAAGTACACAGCCGCTAACTTCATCCCGAAGTCTCTCTTCGAGCAGTTCAGAAGAGTCGCCAATATATACTTCCTTGTAGTAGCTTTCGTCTCCTTTAGCCCTTTGGCTCCTTACACCGCCCCTAGTGTCCTCGCGCCGCTCTTGTTTGTGATTGGTGCTACGATGGTTAAAGAAGGTGTTGAAGATTTGAGAAGAAGGAGACAAGTACGTATATGCATATTAGTCCTAACCCTTTATATATTACTTAACGTAAGGTTCTTGATTCTTTATGTTTATTTGTTTATTAGGACATTGAAGCTAACAACAGGAGAGTTCTAGTCCTTGGTAAGAACGGAGAATTTGGTGAAACTAAGTGGAAGAATCTCAGAGTTGGTGATCTTGTCAAAGTTCACAAAGACGAGTACTTCCCAGCTGATCTTCTCCTCCTCTCATCCAGCTACGAGGACGGAGTCTGCTACGTTGAAACCATGAACCTAGACGGAGAGACTAACTTAAAGCTAAAACATGCCTTGGAGATAACATCAGTTGAAGAGTCTATCGAGAAGAATTTTAAAGGAGGAGTGATTAAATGCGAAGATCCCAACGAGCATCTCTACTCTTTTGTGGGAACGCTTCACTACCAAGGACAGCAGTACCCTCTCTCTCCTCAGCAGATTCTTTTAAGAGACTCGAAGCTGAGGAACACTGAGTACATCCACGGAGTTGTTGTCTTTACCGGGCATGACACCAAGGTGATGCAGAACGCTACTGATCCTCCTTCTAAGAGGAGCAAGATCGAGAGGAAAATGGACAAGATCGTTTACGTTCTCTTCAGTATCTTGATCGTGATAGCTTTCACTGGCTCAGTATTCTTTGGGATTATAACGAGAAGAGATAGGAAGATGAGGAGGTGGTATCTTAGACCTGACAAGACCACTGTCTTCTACGATCCACGGAGACCTGTTCTTGCTTCCTTCTTTCATTTCTTGACGGCGTTGATGCTATACGGTTACTTGATACCGATCTCGTTATACGTTTCGATCGAGGTTGTGAAGGTGTTGCAGAGTATATTCATAAACCAAGATCAAGAGATGTACCACGAGGAAACAGACAGGCCTGCTCGTGCAAGGACGTCTAACCTCAACGAAGAGCTCGGTCAAGTAGACACAATCCTCTCTGACAAAACAGGTACCTTAACTTGCAACTCGATGGAGTTTGTGAAGTGTTCTATAGCTGGAACTGCTTATGGACGTGGTATGACTGAAGTAGAAGTAGCACTGAGAAAGCAAAAGGGTATGAGTATAACAGAAGAAGCTGGTGATGAGATAAAAGCGAACTCGTCAAAGTCTGTTAAGGGATTTAACTTCTGGGACGAGAGGATAGTTGATGGTCAATGGATCAACCAGCCGGATGCTGATCTCATTCAGAAGTTCTTTAGGGTGTTGGCTATTTGCCATACTGCTATCCCTGATGTGGATGGTGAGACTGGTGAGATCAGTTATGAAGCTGAGTCTCCTGATGAAGCGGCTTTTGTGATAGCTTCTAGAGAGCTTGGGTTTGAGTTCTTTGCTAGGTCTCAGACTCATATCTCCTTGCATGAGATTGATCACATGACCGGTGAGAAAGTAGACAGAGTGTATGAGCTTCTTCATGTCCTGGAGTTCAGCAGCTCTCGCAAAAGGATGTCTGTTATTGTGAGAAATCCAGAGAACCGGTTACTATTGCTTTCCAAAGGAGCAGACAGGTTGGTTTTGTAGTTTTTCCCTTTGCTGCATGTGAATCAATGAAAAGATCTTACTCTATCTGTCATGTTTTTCTCAGTGTAATGTTTGAGAGACTTGCTAAACACGGACGCCAGTTTGAGAGAGAGACGAAGGAACACATCAAGAGGTATGCAGAGGCAGGTTTAAGAACCCTGGTGATTACATACAGAGAAGTAGATGAAGAGGAGTACAGGATCTGGGAAGAGGAGTTTCTGAATGCAAAAACTCTGGTGACTGAAGATAGAGATGCTTTGATAGATGCAGCTGCTGATAAAATTGAGAAGGATTTGATTCTTCTTGGTTCTACTGCAGTGGAAGACAAACTCCAAAAGGGTGTAAGTATAACCAAAAAGACTATGTAAGGTTACTTTTTTGTTTTTCAGTTTCCTCTCTTGGACTTACTTTGTGTTGTTCTTGTTTTAAAAAAAAGGTTCCAGATTGTATTGAGAAGTTGTCTCAGGCTGGGGTTAAGATATGGGTTTTAACCGGTGATAAGACAGAAACTGCCATAAATATAGGGTATCTATCTCCAGACTTCTTCTCTTGATTCTCTTTTTTTTTTTTTTTTTTTGTGTGTTCTGTAATAAGTTAGTTGTGATGTTGTTGTTGACAGATATGCTTGCAGTCTGTTAAGAGAAGGCATGGAAAAGATTTTGATAACTTTAGATTCACCTGAGATTGAAACTCTGGAGAAACAAGGAGACAAAGATGCTGTTGCAAAGGTATGTGCACATCACTGATAAATCCCCTTATGTCTTTTTATGTTTATAAGGGATAATAATGAGATTGTTTTCATGTTTGTGAATTAGGCTTCTTTTCAGAGTATTAAGAAACAGTTAAGAGAAGGAATGTCACAAACAGCCGCAGCTACAAATGACTCGGCTAATGAAAATGAGCAAATGTTCGGTTTAGTGATTGATGGAAAGTCCTTAACTTTTGCATTGGACAAGAAGCTAGAGAAAGAATTTTTGGAGCTTGCGGGTCGGTGTAGTTCTGTAATATGTTGCCGGTCTTCACCAAAACAAAAGGCTCTGGTAAGACTCATGTCACACACTTTGCATTATGTTTTCTCAAGTAATCTGATTGAGAGGAGTAGAGTATATATATGTATAGGTTACAAGATTGGTAAAAAGCGGGACAGGTAGAACAACACTAGCCATTGGAGATGGCGCAAATGATGTTGGAATGCTTCAAGAAGCTGATATTGGAGTTGGTATAAGTGGTGCTGAAGGGATGCAGGTAAAAACACATTTGCTTAGCTCTTTCTTATGTCTACTATGAAAATGATCATTTAGAGCTTTAATGTTTTTCTGTTTACAGGCGGTGATGGCTAGTGATTTTGCCATCGCTCAGTTTCGGTTTCTGGAACGTTTGTTGCTTGTTCATGGACATTGGTGCTATAGACGAATAGCAATCATGGTAACACTCTTCAATAAATTGAACTGTTATTTTGAATCTTTGTTCTTTATAACCTGATTGTAGCTTTCTGTGAACGTCAGATATGTTACTTCTTCTACAAGAACCTCGCGTTCGGATTCACACTGTTTTGGTACGAAGCTTATGCTTCTTTCTCTGGTAAACCAGCTTATAACGATTGGTACATGTCTTGCTACAACGTCTTCTTCACTTCACTTCCTGTCATTGCACTTGGAGTCTTTGATCAAGACGTCTCTGCTCGCCTTTGTCTCAAGGTAATCATGTCTCTCTCGATTTTAAAACCAATCACTTTGCCGTTACTGATATCTTCAAGGCATGGACTAATTTCTTTGTTTTGTTTTCTGCAGTATCCGTTACTATACCAAGAAGGAGTACAGAACATATTATTCAGCTGGGAACGTATCCTTGGATGGATGTTAAACGGAATCATAAGCTCAATGATCATCTTCTTCCTCACAATCAACACACTGGACTCTCAAGCTTTCCGGAAAGATGGTCAAGTAGCTGATTACTCTGTTCTTGGAGTCACAATGTACTCTTCAGTGGTCTGGACCGTGAACTGCCAAATGGCGATCTCTATAAACTACTTCACTTGGATCCAACACTGCTTCATTTGGGGAAGCATAGGTGTTTGGTACCTGTTTCTTGTCATCTACGGTTCTCTTCCTCCTACATTCTCAACGACAGCGTTTCAGGTCTTTGTTGAGACATCAGCACCGAGTCCTATCTGTTGGCTTACTCTTGTCCTTGTCACGTTCTCTGCTCTCTTGCCGTATTTCACTTACAGGGCGTTTCAGATCAAGTTCAGACCGATGTACCATGATATTATTGTTGAGCAGAGGAGAACGGAACGGTTTGAGAGTGGGAACAGGACAACGAGTGCAGTTTCTGGCGAGCTTCCTGTGCAAGTTGAGTTTACTTTGCATCACCTTAAGGCAAACTTGTCGAGAAGAGATTCTTGGAATTGATTCGTATTGTAACGTAAAGAGTGAATGATAATATTGTAAATATAGTGTGTTTAGCTTACACCTAGTTTTTTAAAACAAGTTTGCCCTGGATTATAATTTTTTATTTAAATGAAATTTGTATGTTAGTAGACTTGTAGTTATATTTCTACAACTGGAAGATAATTTAAATAATTTGACTTTTTACTTTTATGAGGTTCGAAACGTTTTTTTTTCTTTTTCTTTTGTGAGCTTGGAAACGTTTTATGTTTTCATTAAAAGAAACACTATTATGTTATTCCATTAAAAGAATCATTATTATTGTATCATTATTATGTTTTTTATTGTTTGATTCGTGTTGTACTACACAAGTTTAGAGATATTGTTACTCTTTCCTCCCGTCAACGTTGTCTTTCCTTTTTCTTAGTGCATGTTAAGATAACTAGCATTTGAAATTTGACAATTATACTAATAATAATAACATATGGTTGATTAACATTTAATGCGCATTGTGTGACGAAATGGTCTAGAGGTGGAAGAAAATAAAATGGAAAAAATCTTTGATTTGATTCTGATAGCGATTCAAGTCAAGTTAGCTTCGCTCATAAGAATTAGTCAAGGAAAGTGACAATGACGTCTAGAAGTATTTATACGTATAATAGACATGTATACGTATACGTGCCCATGTGAATCGTATTTCTTAATAACAGAGAAGAATCTATTGCTTTCAATTATATTTTGTGCGTGAGTAAATTAAACAAAATAAATTATTTGGAACCTTCGTTTTCGAGAAGCTAATATTACAAGAAAAGAAATAATAATAGAAAATGAATTAATGCAGCGCAGCAGCCATGATTCATGGTTCGTCTTGTTTGGTCAGCAATTACGTAGGCGTTTCCTTATAATGGGCTGCTTGGACTACAATCAAACTTTTCAACACACAAAATAGTAACACATCACAAAAGAAATGAATGCTTAACTATATAAAACTATAATAATACGTGAACATGGATTTTTATGTAATCAGAGCCCAGCCAATGATTGATGCAAAAAAGAATACTAAAAATCTGATAAAAATATTTTTCTTTTGTTAAATTGTCTTTTATTAGAATTGAAAATATTATTTCTTTTATAAATTCTTCTATACATTAAGAAAAAAATCAAGTAGAGCATATATATGTAGTGAATAATTTAACAAATGTCTCAGTTTAGTTGATACAAATATTTTAAAAATTAAAAATTTATCATACTTAAAATGTGGGTGATCAATTGAAAATTGTATGCACAAATGGGTCCAAGAAACTAAATTGTATAATCATTCTGATTACAATTGGCTGGCTACTATTTATTCAACAATAGTTTACTGAGGATATATCATTGTCAATTGATTTTCAGTGTATTAAAAAAATCTACACCTAAAACCTCCGAATCACGTAGCGGGATACGCTTCCAGAAAATCAACGTTATGCATTTTGATATTAAAATATCGTATGAAGCTTTTTCTCAAAAAGAAAAAAAATCGCTTAAAGCAAATGTGACACATTAACCTTCTTTACTTGATAAAAGATATTAATATCGTTTGAAGCTTTCTCAAAAAGAAAAAAAAAATCGTTTGAAGCAAATGACACATTAACTTTCTTTACTTGATAATTACTGAAATTACCATTTCACATGTTGCCCCAACCGCTTCTCCTATATATACGGCTGTTTACACAAGATGACAAAAAGAAAAAGAAAAAGAAACTCCATTAAACAACAAAACCTCTCTCTCTCTCTCTCAATCTCTCACGCTCTCTTCGTTTGTCAACTGTAATAATAAACACACAGAACAAGAAGAAAAACGATTCATTCACATACAAGAGAGTAAGAGAAGCTTGATGGATAAAATAGATGATGGCGGTGACTATAGTGCCTCCACGGCGTCGTTTTCGCCCAGCTTCAGCACTTACTCCGGCGATCGACTCGCCGAGATCGCCTCACGAGTCGTCCGCGACGATTACAAAGAGAAAGAAAACGATGAATTCGAGTTCGCGATCCTCCAAACGGCTTCTTCTTCTTCTTCTTCCTCCGTCGACGGCGGATTAGTCTTTCCTGTTTTCGATCAGACTCTCCTCTCCGAACCTGAGGCGGTTGCGACGCCGTTAAAGGATCTGCTCCTCCGCGAACGCAACGATCAGCCTCCACCAGTGGCGTATTCGTCGTCGTCGGAAGATGAGGAAGAGGAAGATGATCTAGACACGATCCCGAGCGAGATGTACTGTCCATGGACGCCGGCGAGATCAGCGGCGGAGATGTCTCCGAGCGGTGGTTGCAGAAAGAGCAAATCGACGGGATCGTCTTCTACATTGTCGTGGTCAAAGAGACGGTGGAGAATCAGAGATCTGTTGAAGAGAAGCCGCAGCGACGGGAAACAGTCGCTCACGTTCCTTGATTCGAGTCATTCGACTAACAACACAAACGAACCTTCTCCATCAGTACCTTCTCCCAAAACGACGACGTTGAAGAAGAAGGAGAAGGAGAAGGTTTCGGCGCATGAGAAGTTTTACTTGAGGAACAAAGCGATGAAGGAAGAAGACAAGAAGAGATCGTATCTACCGTACAAGCAAGATCTTGTCGGACTTTTCTCTAACGTTAGCCGTTTCAGCAAAACTTTTCCTCCTTTCTAATCTTTGATCTGATCCATAACAACAACAAACATTGTCCTACTTCTCTCTTTGGATCTATTCTAGAGTTTTTGTTTGTTTGTTTATTTTCTTTCTAATAAAGTATAAACAAGTTCACATTCGTATCTAATAAAGTATAATATCTAATAGATTATAAAAGTTGTGGTAGATAATTTAAAAGTACGTCTTCGGTTATATATTTCTTTCCCTGCGTTTGTGCATAGTTGATCATGTTCATGCGATATTGTATATATTTTTTATGTAAGTTGGGTTCAGGATTTGCTGTAATTCTAGTTGCAGATTTTTAAAAGGGTCGAAATTTGCAAGTTGCCACGTGTTTTTAATCGCACTTCTTGATGTATTGTGTTTGTTGGGGGAAGGTAATGGATAGGAAACACGAATGTAAATGAATATAGATGGACATCATACATCATACTATGACACATGTACTACTTTATATCTTTAGATTTTTTCTTTGCAAACAGAAAAAAGAAAAAGTAATGGACCGTCTTTTCAATGCCCATCTACTAACCACAAATGTTTAATGTCTTGATAAAAATCATTGTCGCCCAGACTAGAGTCAGCTACAGAATGATAGTAGTACACATTCCTAACTGGGCTACGTAAATGCTATCTCTACTTACTGCGAATGAATGATGTTTTCTTGATTAGAGTAATTGTATAGGCCCATGGTCTAGAAAGAGTATATACCCTGTTCGGTAAACTATATAAAAAAAGTATACATTCCTAATTGGACGACATCATTATTAAAGATTAGTGTAGTTATCATAGACGATCTTTTTCTGAATTTGGGGATGCAGGCTATGTAAGGTTGAGAATCAATTTACAACGTTACTGTAATATATTTAAATGCTACTGTATAAACATTAGGGAATCCCGTAAACATTACTGCCTGCACTACTTCCAAATAAAGCACTAAAAGTTAGCAAAAAAAAAAACTACTTCCAAATAAATCCATTTTACCATTTATTTCTGAGTATCTTCAAAAAGTCTGTGGAGACTGAACTCATGCATGCGTTTTTAACTGAAATCATTGATTCCAATTCATGACTTAACTTCTTTGTCTCTTTTATGACTTTAGGTGACAAATTATCTAAGTGGGATTTCGAAAATTAGGTGGAAAATCTGTACTATAAATGATCCTCTATGGCCTACGCTCCATCATTTGCAATTTTGCATAAAAGCGTGGATATTAAACATTTTAAAAATATATATATTATTCAACTAATCGCGAGAAAGGTTACACAATATCTAACATATAAAAATAACATACAGATGTAAAACTAACTTATACTTTAAAGCAAAAAAAAAGTTTCAACTTATATTATAAAACAGCTGGAATGTTACTATTGCACACTGATGATTGTATCTTGAGTTTAAAAAAACGAAATCTAAATACCATTTTTAGTTTCATGTCCAAATTTCAAATGCCAAACCTATAAGACCAGGCGCATTGCAGGATTTAAAAGGGTTCATGGCTCAAGTTTTTAAGTCAAAATTAATTAAAAAAATAAAAAATAATTTTAATGCTTTGAACCGATCCTTGGGGATGAACTTGTATGAATCGGTTCAAACCACGTCATCCTTCTCCTTTTCTCACAAATATCACCGTTCTTCTTCTCCTCTCTCCCAGAGCTCCTCTCCTCTCTCCACGGTTCAGGAAACCGAAGAATCCACCGTGAGCAATGCAGTATCTCCACCACAGTAGATCTCATCTCCCATTCCAAACCCTAGAAAAATCAATCCAAAATTCAATTAACAACAGCTTGCTCCACTAATGGCGAGCTTCATTCTCCCCAAGTCACTCCTCCTTCAATATGATTTTGTATATATGTATCGCAGTGATCTGTTTGGGGAGAGTTTGCTTGATATATGTTGATAGATGATGATGCCGGAGAGTGGAGGCAGAGGAAAGAGTGAGAGAGAGATAGATGATACCGCAGCAATGGACGCCGCCGTGTATGTATTCTCTCTCTCGATTCCATGTATGTATTCTCTCTCTCGATTCGATTGATGTGGATTCGATCCGTAATGGCTCACTCAGATTTTATCTCTTTGGCTCGTTTGTTTTAGTTCTCGATGATGAGAATCATTCTTTCGAGAATGTGTGTTGAATCTGGTAAAGTTGTTGATTGTTGGTTAGATTTCTCGTTTCTTGATGAGAATCGTCAGAAGGTTTCTTCATTTTTGTTTGGAATTGAATTGTGAAACTGTTACTTGATAATAATAATAACAAGTTTCAGTGTTCTTTGACTACTTCACTGCCTGGTCCTGAGTAAACACATAGTTGCAAGTATCAAACACACATTCTTGCTTGCTTCTTGGCTAAAACAGTAAACTGTAGAATATGGCATGTCTCTACCGAATAAGAGTAACCTTAGGAGAAAGAGGACGATAAGAAGAAGTGTAGTAAAGATGCTTCCTTATCCATGTTGCTTCTCTGAACTATAGACATATATGTATGCTTTATCTAGTAAAAGAGCTTGGTTTGGCTGTTTCTGATGAAGCCTTTTCGTTTTTTTTTTAATCTATCAACTCCAATTATGGTTACAGAATCTAGATGAATTTTTATTTATCATCCTTGGATTTATAGTAATCCATTTTTTGTTGTACTGTTTTTATTTATTCATCAGTCTGATGATATTCATTGATCCTGTGTAGGGAGAGTGTTCTGCAAAAAGGGATGTGATGCCGATACTCATGGGAAGATTGTAAGCATTTATTTTTGCTGCTGCTGTTTCACTGGTTCTAATTCTGCTGCTGCTGTTTCAGTTGCAGATCCTTTCTTCAACTTAAGCTCCTCATCAGGTTTAAAGTTCTCTCCTTTATTATGACTTCTCAAAGCTTGAAGATTATTTTTCTTGATTGGTTTTAATGTGAACGTTGGTGAACAGGGGAGATGGGAAGAAGCATGAGTAAAAAGGAAGGTGCAGCTTTCAGTGAATCTCAATGGCAGGAGCTTGAGAGACAGAGGAATATATACAAGTACATGATGGCTTCTCTTCCTGTTCCTTCTGAGCTTCTCACACAGTCCTGAGGTTCGAATCCCAATCAACAAGATAACACACTTTTGTTCTGCTATAACCCTTGTGGGTTAAAAGTCTCTTTTGGTGCGGTGCAGGCAGAAGTTGAGTCACCAGACGACAAAGAGTGTAAAGAAGGAGTGAAGGTGGACAGAGTTAGTGAGGCTTTTGTTGTTGAGATCAACTGTCCTTGTGGAAGAAACTACAGAACTCTCTTCTCTGGCCGTGACTGCTACAGAGGACTGTATAATCTAATGTTGTCTGTATTAGATAGGCTGATTTGGGAAGATAGTGGGTCGTTACTGGAACACTCCTCTAAGTCTAACATGCCAGCCCATTTTTGCACTCACAAGTCACTCCATTATTTCAATGAAATCTATATGAATCTACACGCCTATATTTGTGTTTCATAATTTAAATGGCGCTATCTTTTTCTTTTCTTGTTTGCTGTTCACTCTATCTATCACACATTTCACCACTGATTGCGATATAGAGTTGAAAAGTTAGCACTCTACGATCACATGTTTTACTCTCGTGAAACACCTCAATTGATCTCTATTTGTTTGACGAATAGACATGTTATAATCCACGTTACAGTGATGACTCATGATTCTTTTTTTTTTAACTGAATTTGGAATTGAGAATTTGAATTCAAGTCATGGATATGATAGATGTGTTGGGAACGTATACATACGCGGTATCTGGTATGTTAAGAAACAAGCAAGATGTTGCTATATGTTTCTCGAGTTGCCAAGTTTTTAGGTTTCCATTTAATTTACAATTTTTCGTTTTATGTAATCTACTCTTGATGTATTGAATAAAAATATTTTCATAAAATCTATAATATATTTATTTTATTTATTTTATTTATGTATTCTAAATAATTTTTAATTTTTTATAAAAAGAAAAAAATATTATTATTTTATTCCTATGAACTCATTCTTCGAATTCAATAATGCAGAAAACAACAAATCCGAGTTCATAACTGTTCATAGACCCACAAAAAAATATTAAAAATTTTTGGTGAACCTCAAAGTGAGGTTCACCAATGCTCATGTTCTAAGAGCATTAGTAGTGGAACTTGTACGAGTCTCTCTAACTAAAATCAAAATATTTTATTTATTTTGATTATTTGTAATTTTTTTTTAAATGGTTGAACCATTATACTGTGGACACATGATAAAACAGCTCTCGCTTCTTATTTAAAAGGAAACGAAACAAAAAGCATCACTCGTTAAATAAACATAGTTGTATCATGTAAACACATACGACATTAATGAGAAACAGAAACATAGGACAAGTGGCAAAGACACTGTTTATTATCACAAGAATCGGAAATTATTTTTATCACACGATCAATCTCTCTCACACAAATGATCAAGAATCACCCTACGCTTCACTTACCTTGAAGACGCAGAGTAAACGCCTGTAACGAGACAAGGACTTGTTTTATCCTCTCCCTAGCCACTTCATCGACCAAGTTCCCTTCAGCATCGAACTTCTGAGGCGGCTGAAACGCATTGAGAGTAAACTCCGGTTTGTTGATGAAATGAAGATCAAGGAACACTCCAATTTGTCGAAGATGGTACTGCGATCTTCCTCCACCAAACCCTCCACCAGCGCTTATGATGGCAGCGGGTTTGTCAGCCCAAACGTTAGGCGACCTTGAAGCCCAATCGATCGCGTTCTTAAGTGGAGCTGGTGTATAGTAACAAGTAATATAAACAAATTGAGTTATGTTGCATTCCTTACAAAACAGAGCCAATCAAAATATTTTGGAATTAAAATCAACATTAAAGACCAGTAGCTTATTGGTGAATAATTGATCAACAATAACCCTAGATTCTTCAGACAAATCACATCACATGTCTTAAACTACTTTACTACAACACAACAACAAAAGGGAAAAGAAACATATTGTCCTGTAATAAACCAAAACCATGGATTGTAAGACAAGAAACCTAAATGTAAAGCCTTTTTGATATAAAGAATCAATCTTTATGGCAAATAACGAAAAGGGTTTACCTGAGACAGAGAAATTGTACTCAGGGGAAGCGAAGAGAATGCTATCGGCTTCAAGGATCTTCTGCCGGAAAGCTTCGACGACGGGAGGATAAGTCCCGTTGGATTCCAGATCGGTGTTGATCAACGGTAAAGGAGATATGTCTATATGCTCAATCTGCATCCCCGGAACCGATTCTTTCGTCAACTCGATCGCTGCGCGGAGGAGACCGGTGTTGAAAGAGCCTTTCCGGAGAGAACCGGAGATTGCAGCGACTCTGATCAATGGCTTCATCGCAGTAACTGCCTCCATTTTTATCCGATTAGAGGTGGAGAAGGACGATGAGATTAGATTTTAGGTGAAGGGAAGGGAAGGGATAGAAAAGACAAGAGATTCCTTCCACTAATCTAGTGCTCTCCTCCTGTAGAAACTCTTCATGATTATAAGTAATCGTTTTAGTGGACTAATGACATCGCCTGTTTTTATTAGATTAGTGGTTATTTTTTTAATCATAAAGCCGAAAAATAACCGGGAAAAGATTTTGAGTTTACCGGCTCCGGTTGGACTACAAACCCAAATTGAGAGTTGAATATTGTAATATTTTTTTAAAGACTGGAACAAAAAATATAAGTTAAATAATAATATAAGTTAAAAGACAATAATTCACATAATTATGAAATGCCTTCAATCTGAAATATTTAAAATTAAAAAAAATGTATAAAGGTAATAAAAGTTTGAACTAGGGAAAAAAAACAAATTCAAGGTCAAACATAAAAATTGAGAGAATATTTGTAGTTTTTTTTTATCTTTCTTTTGTTGAGATTTTAAATTAGTTAACATCCACATATGGTAATACAGTATAGAAACGACTTCTAACGAATAAAATTAAGAGTAGTGTGTCCCACGGCGTTTTGGAAGGTGTTGATTAAGCACATTCGGCCTAAGAGCGCCTCCAATATAGAATGTTAGCAAAAAAATATTTTTAAAAATAAAAAAAAATAAATTAAAAAAAAAGAATGATAGTAATCTGTTCTAAATAGAAGATTTTTAGAATTGGTAAACAGTCTAATATATCCGTTTTTATTGGCTAATCTTGTGTGTATGTCTCTCTCTTTCAACCTCTTTTTTTCGAGTCGGTTTCTTTCATTTTTCGTATTTGTTTGGTAAATCAGTTCTCCTACACAAATTCCAAACTTTAATTATCTCTTTTTCATCATGTTTGATTTTGTGGGTATTATCTCAATTAGAGATTTTGATGTTCTGATTTAGGAATTGAGGTTTCTTCGAATTTGAGAATCGGTCTCAGAAGATCATGAACAAAACTACATTTACACCCTCTCCTTCGTAAATCAATTCAAGGTATATTATTGATTAATCTCTCAGATTTATAGTTTTTGATAAGTTTTGATTGGTTTTGGTGATTTGTGATTTGGGTTTTCAATAGTTAAATAGTCTTGTGATTTCTCTTTGGAATTCATTTCAAACTTAATTTCTTCTTGTTCTTGTACATTTTAAGAAGATGTTCTACCATTAAAACATCTAATCTTACTTAAGAATCCATGAGGGGTTTTGTAACTCGAAAAGATTTTTAATTTACAAAATTTTAAAATCTTATAATTAAAATAATAATAAATATCTATAAGAGGTTCTTACTATTGGAAATGGTCTAAAAAGTAAAATTGTAGGTCCGGGATAAGGTGGTTAGTTGGAGTTGGATACCTCTACCATATGAAACATCCTATCCACTTTCTAGTGGTGTTCGAACATGGGAGGTGACCAGTCTTGGGCTTTCAACTCTAGCTGGGTTTCGACCAACGGTTGGATCCATTTAGTCTTGTTGATGTAGTTGAAAATGATTGTGGACTGAAAGTAGAAAATCAAAAGGGTTGAATTCATTAGAGAAATGATATGATAAACATCACAAGTCGAGCATATACTCAACTACGAAAGCATACATAAGTAATCATATGATGACATCTAGACACTGAACAATGGTGGGGGAGCTTTTAAAAGTAGCTACAATATTAGACCACAAAACCTTTCCCCAGAGCTCTCCTTGTTGTCCACGCCTCTCCAACGCAATCTCTGTACACCAAAGCTTTGTTTCCCCACTTTCATTACGCTTAAAAAAAGTCACTAGTTTCCCTCCATGATTCACCATTCTTGACCCTCCTTCAATACCACGCATGTCAGGTAGATCCTCATCAACACCTTTCAGTGGTCTCCATATCCTAGCTTTCGGATCGTACACGCTTATTCCATTCTCAATTCCGAAAGTGTACAACATGTTGTCAATAACGCACGAACCAACTTGCCATTCACCGTTCAGTGAGTTTTCCATCTCCCATTTATTTTTCTTCGGATCATAAACAAAGCTTCTCTTACAATCCATCATGTAAATCTTCTCGTTCATCACAACACTATTGAGCGTTACCTCGTGCAACTTTTTGTTGCACAAACCTGGAAAGATACCAAGTATCATTAGCTGAACTGGAAGAGCATTCTAGGCAAAACTTAAAGGTCACATGATCTACACACAAAACTAATTAATATTACAAAATGAGTTTCAAAAATAAACTAATTAATATTAGATAAATTACTCAATTCGGTCCATACTTTTTGGTATTTTTTAAAAAGAGAAAAAGATAAAGAAACAAACCTGGAATGCTTTCCCAAGTTTGATTCTTGAGGTCGAAAACCTCAACCCAATCTTTCGACGTCTTCTTCTTGTCACATCCTCCAAGTACATAAATCTTCTCATCTACAACACCAAAAGCAGCGCAGCCACGAGCCACACGCATGCTAGGAAGAGACCGACACGTGCGAGTTATACAATCAATAGCAAAAGCATTAGTGGTTAACTCACCGTGGATGCATCCACCGAGAACGTACATCTCTTGACCAATGACAATAACATTAGAGCCCCAACAAGGCAGACAAGGGAAAGAAGGATACGGAACCAAATTATGGTTCAAAGAGTTTGACTCTTCTTTGTGTGGTTTTTGACTGAGAGTGTACCAAACAGGGTTTTGTTCGTGCCTGAACCTCAAGGCAATGTAAAGAACGTTCTCGGTTCTTTGATGGAGTGAACGTACTCGGTTAAGCTCCCAGGAAGCTATGAGATGGTTGAAAGTCTTGGAGACTTGAGAGAGTGAAGGGTAGTCACACCTTGGAACGTACGCGAAGCAAATCATTGAGATTTCATCTGGCAGAGGAAGAGACGAATCAGTCGGTTTGTTGCATTTTGGTGGTGGGTTTCCAGCGTTTGCAGACATTGGGAAAAACATCATTCTTAGAAGTACGAGGAATCTGATAGTTCCCACTTGAGTTTATATAAAGTACGCACTCCTTTAGTGCCTTAAATACAAAGTGACGCAGTCATGCATTGTTCATGTGTGCGTCCCCGGTCAAGGGTATGTAATTAATGAGTCTTAATATACAGTTATATTAATGATCACTCCCATTTGTCAATATTTATGTGTGTTTGATATCTTTTTTCTTTAACTTTAAAATATAAATTTAATCAATAAAATTTAATGCCTTCTAGTTCTTTTAGTAAAATCTTCGTTGATAAATTAATAAAATTACAGTTTCATATTTTATTGACGGTTATAGAAATTACCTTTAATTTTTATTATGTCGTTTTATATAACAAACTGCCAGTCAAAGAACAAAATATAATTTACGGTTAAAAGAAATATATTCCTGTTTTGATTATGTCGTTTTATGTAACAAGCTATCACTAAAAACATAAATGTATAGTGAGAGGTATAATTGAAAATCTAAACGAATAATTGAGAGGTATATGTTAAATATGAAAATAGTATCAAACTTGTGGTAGAATTAAAAATTTCCATAAAATTATGTGTTTTTGTAAGTACTATAAATCTGTAAATTTTATAAATTTGTGTTTGTCAATAATATTGTTTAGCGTCATGGTTTTATATAAACTTATACAATTTATTATTTTCCTTTATTTTCGATATCTTTTAAACTTAAACATATTATTTTTTCTTTATTATTTTCCTTTATTATTTTCCTTTATTATTATGAATTGATATATTTTAGAACCTTTTATACTTTTAAACATATTAGCATGTTTTAAAATTTAACCATTTGGACCGTAGTCTAAAACCCAAACTAGGCAAAACAATGATAATTTAGTTTCATGGGAGAATCGAACACTTGAGATACACACGATACCCCAAGAAAATTACCATTAGGCATTAAGTTACCACTATTTGGTTACCAAAATCATTATAGAAAAATCAAAATGATTAATGTTTCTTTTGTCGTAAAAGATTAATACGTAGAGCAATATAATCAAAACAAATAAAAATGATGTGGTTCATCTCAACTTTTGTCTGTTGATTGTTCAAAATGTATTATCTACTGTCGTATATAGTGTTGTTGTACATGTCGACCCGTACGATACTATGTCGACAAAAATATAAGTATATATTTTACCAAAAATAAAATAAAATAAGTATATCAGTATGAAAAAAGCAAAAAAAAAAACTAATCAGAAAAAACAATAATATGTTAATTAGATTAAAGTTAAACGTTTAATGAGTGACATTTGTATAGTTAATTGAATGGATTCCTACCCTTGTAGGCCGTAACCTATACAGTTACTCTCTCCGTTCATGAAAGTAAATTTTTTTTAGATTTTATTCATGTTTCACAAAGATAGATTTTCTATTTTTTTAAGATATTTGAATTGATTAAATTTTATTGATAGATAGTTACTGAAAAACGTATAAGAAAGATAAATAGTAAATTAAAATGTAAATATTTATTATATTTTTTAATAAATGTGAAAACTCTAGAAATTATTGAGTATCACGACTTCTTCGTTGTGAGCTGAACAACGGAACAAGTGGACTGTGGGCACAGTGGACCAGTGAAAGTACAAATTTATTACGTACAGAATCTACAGATACGTATTAATAATCTATTTCTACCCGTCCTTCCTTTTTGGTTGGAATCATATTTTTTACTATAAAGTGAATCGTAACTCAACTACTGTTCTTTTCGCGCGCTCAACTAACTTTCATGTTTGAAATTTATTTTCTCGACTATTACGAGACACAAGAGCCTATAATACACACCACATGATGCTCACGTCTAACGGTGAAAATATATTTCTGTTTTTATTTTCTTTTATTTCAAATTTGAAAGTATACAACTTGAGATGTGATTTCTGAAATGACAATTCATATTGGTAGTTACACATTTGCAGAGTTTCAGATATAGGACATTAATTTGGGACTCTTGGCTTATATTGCAGGCTCAGATTCAAATTCACTGCAGGTTCAGATTTACATTTACCGCAGGGTCAGATTCACCGCATACATATCACCATATCATAAAACTCTCATCAAGGAATGACTGCAAATGTAAGAAATTAGAAGAAAACAGAAGAAACCAAGGATTATATAAAGTTTCTCAGTGGCAGTAACTAGTGGTACATAATATATAAACGCAACGTATGTTACGTCTAGAGAGTATGATAGTCATACCAAAAACTAATTGTTTATGTTAACACACAAAAAAACAAACAGTCTATCTATTCTTTTTTTCCCCCGTTATCAGTGAGTCATCTAGACTACTAACACCTTACTAATTTCTTCAGGATAAATATAGTGGTTGGGTAACCTATTTACCGGGTTTTCTAATGGATCTTACAAGTTTTGGTTTTATCCTTATACCTCATATGTTTGCTACCTTTTTACCACAATTTTGACACAAGAATTTGTACATCCGCCATTGCTCCTTAAATGGGAACATGGGGATCGTGAAAGAAGCTTTTAACCACTTTACCACAATAATAAGCATGACACTAAACCTATAAGCAAGATTTTATACATTTCATGTGGGTCAGATGACATCCCTAACATTAAGGTGGCTCCGCCACTGAATGGGAACCACTAAAGTATCATCACTAGGTTGAAGTAAAGATATTTACCTTCTATTTTGAATGAAACTTTTTTTTTTGAATTATACAAAAGTATCATGGCTCTATAGAAGTGGTCCAGACTAGTCACATGGCAACACGTGTCGATCCCTATCTCTGACTATGCCGAAATATTAATTTTCAAGTGGCCGGAATTCGAACCCAAACGGTGGTACTCACAGCTGCCGAGTCCTTTACCACTAGAGTTTTCCTTATATGAAATTATGTTACTACCAATGTGTTATATTCAAATCCACAATTCGTTGCGAAGGCATTGTAAGTGACACATGACAGGTTCAATGCTCGAGCAAGGCACGAAGAAGAAAATAGTTCAGAAACCCAAATTCACAACTGGTCGCATTGACTTATGAAGATATACAGTTAGATATAGAACATATTTGAAATGTAATTTATTGATTATCAGGAAAATATAAAGAAGCACTCGTATATATATAACAATATCCTTAGACCTTAGTGAATCAGAATTAAGACAATAATTAAACACAACAATAATCAAAACTAGAGGCAGTAGCCAATATCACCCGACTCAAAATTCATCATAGCAAACGAACTCATCTCCAAATCGTCTTCATTAAACCAGAAAGCGTTACTGCTATCAAAGTTGTTCCTCTCTTTGAAGTAGAGACTCGAATCAGTAGTATTTTCCACCACGACGCCTCTATGTGTCAAATCCCCTTTTGGTTTATCCTCGCACGAAGCTGATACGAGGCCCTCGCAGATCTTGTCACAGATTTTCTCCTGTTTATGATGACGGGAAGTTGTTGTGGCTGTAATGAGTAGTGACGGTGGATAGTCTTCTTCTCCGGTGGTTTTGACAGCGGAGGAATAATCTTCAGCATTTTTTTTGCTGAGATGAGTGTTCCAATGATTCTTGACTTGGTTATCTGTCCTTCCAGGTACCCTTTTAGCTATTAAAGACCATCTGTATTTGGGGAAAAAAATCACAAGATAGGAAAAACATATACAAAATGCATGAACCAATATTTATAAGTACAACACCTATTTATTCTTGTAGATGCATAGTTATGGATCTCAGCATATGTATATGATTCTCTTTTCTTGAAATTTGTATACCATTTATACATGAGCAATGCACATATTCAGATTTATGCAGAAACATTGTGAGAGGGGGAAATATGTATTTTTTTTAAACTATATCGGCTATTTGGTCAGACAGGAGATGAATGCACTTAGTAATATGGAGATATTTAGATAAATTTGAACATATTACGATATTTAAAAGTAGCATTATTATGTTGTAAAAAAAGTAGCATTATTTTTGTTTCTGACAAAAAAAAACATTTCTGAATTTTTTTACAGGAGAGCATCAATTAAAATTGAAATAAATAAATATATAAACAAATCAATTAAGTTTAGCCGAACAAAAAAAAACTTTGCAAGTCTTTTTCTTAACGTTTGCACCATATGCAGTGCACAGGTCTGAAAACTTCAAGCATATGAAGACATGTTACAAGAAGCGTCACAGGTCTAAGAAAGACCAAAGAGGCGTACCTGTTGCCGAGGAGCTTGTGGAGACGAATGATGAGGTCTTCTTCTTGTTCAGTGAAATTGCCCTTATTCACATTAGGGCTCAGATAATTTATCCATCGCAGTCTACAGCTCTTTCCACATCTCTTCAGCCCTAAATACAATATAAACAAAATCAAGTTGAGAGTATGTATATATGATCTATAGCTAGAGATAATATATGGTCACAGAGAAGGAGAGACCAGTTTTTCTGACGATGCGGTTCCATTGGCCTTTGCCATGAGTAAGGACATAGTCCCTAAGAATGTTGTCTTCTTCAACTGTCCATAACCCTTTCTTGTATTCTTGGTGATTCTCTCCTTCCTCTGTTCTTCTCCTCGTTCTCATCCCTTGATTCTCAGATTAATTATGTGTGATAGACTCTACTTATAAAGAGAGAGAAAGAGATAGTTACTAGTGTGGAAGGTATGGAATTTCGTGATGCATGTTTATATATATACGCATCTTTCGGTATTCATGGGTCATGGCGATATGCATACATAGCTTTTACCTACTATAGCTAGGCTACTACGTACTTTCCTTTTATTTAAAAATGTTTTTTTTTTTGCCGTGGGTTGTATGTGTTTTTTTTCCTTTTATTTAGAAATGTTTTTCTTTTAAATTTGGATTTTTAGTGATTTAAATCCCGAACTATTTTTAGATCGGAAGAAAAACCCTCAACTATATTTTTATGTTTTTAAACCCTCAACTATCATTTCGTTAATGAATTAACCCCTCCGTTAGAAATTTTATCTAAAATGGATGGAAAACGTTAACCTAAGACGCTGTGTTTCATTAAAATAAAAAAACGACATAAATTTTATTTAAAACAGTAAACGATATCGTTTAAACAATTAAAAAGGGTTCACCTATGTTCGAACCTTGGATCTCTTATATTTTTAGAAAATCATTCGCCATTTCGACTAGTAAAGAATAATTTTTAATAACTATATCCGTGCGTTTTTATTCTTTTTAATTCATTTGATTCTGCAAAGTCTTAACTTCACTTTACTTGAACATCACAGTCATCTGATTCAGATTGAATAGCTTCAGATTTTGTTTTTGATCAAGTAACAGTTATGAATCTGGAAGTAAACTCATTTCAGCCCTTTGTCAATATAATCGATTTCGTGAATCTATTTCCCCAGATCGAATACTTTTGATATCTTCAAAGATGATACAAAATTTTAACATGTGGCCAAACTAGATGTGTAGTTAAAAAAGAAGGGTCTGGATGCAGAGATATGACCAACTGCCATTACCGATAAGCTGTATTCTTATAGTGGTAGCGGAGGCAGAGCCTGTGGAAGTCAGTGGGAGAAGGAGAGGTACGGCGAGGAGACGGGCTGAAGTGGAAGAGAAGAAGAATCGTCTTTGTGATATGAAATTAGATGGACTAAAAATAATTAATAAATAAAGATGTGGAATTGAACAATTATACTTAACTAGTCCAATCGGCATATGACTAGCTGTGAAAGCTATGAACTCGGGTTCGAGTTAGGCCTAAGTTCTTTTTTTTCAATTTATTAAACAGCGTCGCACAGCGTATTGTTTTAGGTCAAAAAGTATGTTGTTTTGGGGGAACTACATGTCGTTTTGATTTTTAGTGAAACTCAGCGTTTTAGATTAACGGTTTCCGTCTATTTTGGACAAAATTTCTAAGAGGGGTTAATTCACTAACGAAATAATAGTTGAGAGTTTAAAAATATAAAAAAATAGTTGAGGGTTTTTCTTCCGATCTAAAAATAGTTCGGGGTTTAAATCACTAAATAGATTTAAGAAAAAATGCACAAGAAGCTACTATGACGCACCTTGTTTGCCAAAAAGGCAAATATTATGTTGATCTTTTTTTATTTCATTTTATATTGACTACCCTGTCCTACCATGATATGAATGTGATCGGCATGCCCTTATCACTACAGAAAATATTAAAATGCGTCTTGTATATTTTTTTTTTTAAAAAAGCGTCTTGTAATATATATACCTATATAGGCATTAGGCAGGCCAGTGGTATTTAAACCGATATCATCAATCAATCTGTGTACACCAATTATTTCTTACATAAATTTTTTTCTTCAAGATATATGCATTTTCTAACTTTATTCCATCATCCTTGATAATTTTTCTCTTATAGGCCAAATATGAAATAACTGCAATACAATGCCCCAAAGTCCTAACTATTTTTACCAAAGTTTTTTTTTTTTTTTTTTTTTTTTTTTTTACCAAAGTTTGATATGGATTTCAAAATATAGAAAGGGAAGAAGTCCGAACTATTGTTTTCACTAGAGTTTGATATCGTTTTCAAAGTATACATTAGAAAGGGAACCGTTACATTAAAAATTTGCGGCTGATAGTAAAACAAATTCTTGTAGAAATACTTGTTAATTTTATTTATATGAAGGATCAATAAATAAGCGATTTATGGATTTTTTTTTGTTTGAACTTTCTATGCTTGTATTGTGATTGTGGAATTAGTTTTTTTTTGGTAATCCCTATCGGCTGTCCGGTCAGTCCCGGTAGGAATGCACCGAAGTGCTACATTATGAACTAATTTCGGCAGTTCAACGATTCAACGGACATCATGAGTTCCGAACGAATTCGGATCGAACGGACCATGAAATCCGTGAGATCCAAGTTGGACCACCACACTGCCTGTCCCGAGTTTGGAATGCCTTTCCACTAGTGTCATGGGTAGACACGCCGCCTCCCGAATTGTGGAAGTAGATTTCCGCACGATACATACTTCTTGCATGGAAAATGTTCGTAAATCGTGATCTTGTTTCTCAAATTATATACAACATTGCCCATCTATTTGTTTATTTTGTTGTTGAGTCTCTTCTGCTCGAGTAAAAATACTAGACCATTCATAGATTCACGCGTCTTCTCTTTATACATACACATAATCCATGTTTCTTTGTTCTGTATCAATTTTTACTAATCCAAGAGAGAACTATATATGTATAGCTGTGTTGTGTTTATTGAATAACGTAAAATATATGTGTGCTTTACTGTTTTTTGTATACTTTACTACCTAGTCCCAACTAACAAGTTAAGTGGGAGTCTCAAATAGGAATGGTTGGGTTTAGGCAAAGTATATTGTTTCAGGCGTTAACTAGTTCATTGGAGGAATAAACTGAACTTCTTCAAACTTCTCGTATTGTCCAGAATATTACTAGTTCATCTTCCCACCTGTATCACTGTCACCTTCTTGCTCTCTTCTCTTTTTGGTTCCCCATCAAGCATATCGTTGCAATATATATATATATATATATATATATATATATATATATATATATATATATATATATATATATATATATATATATAGTTTCCACTCAATTACAATTTATATTTTGGGAAAAGTAGATAAAAATATTTTGTCACAAAACCAGATATAAATACCTTAAGGGCAAAACGATGATTCCAGTATTTATAATTTTATAAATAATTAGTTGATCATTTTTTTCTAGTTAATGCGGAGTATATGATTGGCATGCATACCCAAGCCCTTAACAAGCTAATCTCTAACGAGGCAGTTGGCTATCAACATGTCGTATCTACTACATATACACGTATATATATCAGTGTAAATTATAATTAAGTCTAGAAAAATAGAGGACGGTCTCAGAATTAGCTACTCATAATCATTACCAAGCCTGTTCGACAATAATCATCGATAGATATTGAAATCTGAATGAAGAACCCTTAACGTTTGACCCCACAAATTCACAAAATGACAAAGATATTGCACAGAAAACCCTAATAAACCGGTTCGGTTTAGAGATCATCCTAACCACAGCCTACAATCCGTACATTCCCATTTAAGATACTCTGTCACTGTCTTTTTATTTTCTTTTAACCTTTTTTGGTCAGCATGTCAGTGTTTAGTTAGTGTTTCTCAAATCGAGAGAAAAAATATTGAATAACGTGGGGGACACCTTCCATGATATTTATCACAGATTCCAGACGTTTTCATAGCTCACGTGCGTAAATATACATACTCTATCTTGAAAATAGTATTAAAAACTACATGAATCGTAATAAATATGTTAAACTACATATATTAGTTGTGTTTAACAATGTGATACTCGTTAATAAATGTCTAAAGTTATCTGAACTTATAGCTTACCTGTATAATAGTATGATATTAACAATTTCTTCGATTGTTTAGCAGACTTTAGGGTGGGGATTTAGAAATCCGTATGAGAATGGTCGGGTATTTTAGATTTTTGAGTATTTCGTATAATAATATTGAATCCATGCATATATTTTTATACTTCAGGTTGGATTCAGATATATATAGTTCAGATTCAGATAATTTGAATCGATTCAAATAAATAAAGCTATTAAAAACAATATCGGGATGAACATAGCTCATGGATCAAAAAAAAATCAAAATCAAATAGTAATATGTATTACTATGTACGTTGTAACTTGTAAGATATAACAATATATGCTTCAAATGTTTTAATCTATCCCGCAGCTAAAAGTAATAAAAATCTCTACATATTACATATACCTATACATTTTTATCGAAATTATACCATTTATCTCGCACCGCTCAATCCGTTGTTACCATTCAGAGCCATAATATTAAAGAAACAACAACAAAATAGGTTGTTAACCAAAGAGGAAGGCATCAAGTACTCAAAGATGAAGACTAATACTTCACAAAAGCAACCTTAAGATCCTCTAATAAATCAAAAGGTGCAGAATAAATAAAGACGGGACCATCATTTACATGGCAAAGACGATTATGTTTATCCTAATGAGATTTAGATTACAATATATATTTCCGGATACTTTGAATATCTATTTGGATATTGGATATCCAATTTTCCCCGACTCAAAACATGTTCAGATATTCTTTTTATGTTGGATCGTGTTCGAGTTATTTTAGATCAGGTTTGGATTCGGTTTCGGGTATCAGATACTATGTCCATGCCTAACAGACTTTGATGATACCTATTTTCGCAAATATCAATAGTTGATCAAACAATATGTGGTCTAATGGTTTCTATTTGAAATACAGTTGTCCTAAAAATCACCAGCATAACAAATCACCTGAAAATGTAAGACATTGCAACATATTCATTATTCAAACACAACAACAGTCATATTAAAAAAATAAGTTATTAAAACGAGCATTCTGAGAAGCACAAACCTAAAAAGGGAAATTGAGTACATTCATGGAGATTTTCTGGATTACAAAGCTTCACTAAAACACACTTCTTATCGGTAGCATGGTTTAATTGCAAACAATGGACATGAACCATTTAGGATTTTCCAGGTTTAATTGAAACCGAGGTTCATTTCATTAACGGAAACGAGTTCAGTCCGGGGTTAGTCATTAAGAAACATTTGAGGGTTTAAAACGGTTAAGGTCTAAACTCCAAACCGAGAATCAATACCAATCCAAACCATAAGACCGGCTATGCAAATATAAACAGTTTTGTCTTTTCTACATACACAACTGGACGACCTATATTCCGAACAATTGATATACAAGAATAAATCCACCGGTTTTTGTTCATTCTACCGTTATATTTACTTTCTTTCCATGGCCCTCTCAAGTCTCGTCCGGTTTTGGTTCGAGAGTTACAGAGATCTTCTCCTTGTGATCTCCTCTTAGAACCTCTACTGTCACCTGAAATGTCAAAACTCTCTTCATGTAGCAAGTAGACACAAAAAAATGAAGATTTTGAACTATCAAGTTCTTTTTTTACCTCATCACCGACTTTGCATTGATCGAGAATCCGGTACAGATCACTCCCGTTAGTAACTTTTGTACCGTTCACCGACGTGATAATGTCTCCTAGTATTAGCCTCCCGTACCCGTCACGTTTTGTTGACTGAAGTCCCTGTGGGATCATTACTCGCAATTAAAAATGATGTTAAAGAAGCTGCAGAGTCGAGCAGCTTATATAGAAAGGCTTACGGCTTTTCCAGCTGGACCACTTGGAGGAGCGTCCAAGACTAGGACGCCGCTCACTCCCAGCTGCTCAACGGATTGGTCCGGTGCGAATTTGATACCTAAGATTGGTCTTGTGACTTTCCCAAACCTCACCAGCTGATCAACGATACCACCAACCTGAACATGAGATAAACTCCGGAACAAAACGTACTCTCTCGTTAGTGGATTCAAGGATTGAGAAAAGATTCTGTATGTGACTGGGCTTGCAAAAAAGGGAACCCACGGTGTCAACTGGGATCGAAAATCCCACTCCGGAAGATGCACCAGAAGGAGAATAAATGGCTGTGTTTATACCAATCAGGGTTCCTGAACTGTCTAGAAGCGGTCCTCCACTGTTACCTGGGTTAATGGCTGCATCTGTCTGTATCACATCTTGGATTGGACGACCGGTCGCAGCAGAACTAATCTCTCTACGCAAACCACTGTACACATCATAATACACATTCATGCTATAGCTTTAAGAAGAGAGCAAAGACAGAGAAAAATAATATATATATCCTCAAAGTTTCATAAGAGAGTCAGCGCTAAAGCATTCGAAGAATACATCTAAACAAACTAAAATCAAGATAATGAAGGTATTAGTATTATAAGTAGGGTAACATACCTTATAACACCAGTTGTAAGAGTATGATCAAGTCCAAACTGCAAGAAAACACACGGTTCTTACTTTAATAGAAAGCAGAGAAGTGATAATACAGATGATTTCTAAGGAAGTGATAGTGTAACTCACAGGATTGCCAATGGCGAAGACTTTCTGGCCGACGAGAAGATCCGCAGAGACTCCAACAGGTATAGGCCTCAGCTTGTCTTTAGGTGCCTCGATACGTAGAACTGCAACATCCTTGTCTTGGTCGAATCCAACAACTTTAGCATCATATGTTGATTGATCAGCAAGAGTAACCCTAATATATAATATCACGTGAAGCAAGCAATGTAGTCAATTTCAGAAGTCCATCACTTAAGATGAAGTTGTAGAATACATGAAACAAAGAGCAAATCTAAAGAATGAAGGAAAAGAACCTGAGATCAGAAGCACCACGGATGACATGATAATTAGTAACAATGTGGCCCTGCTTATCCCACACGAATCCTGAACCAGACCCTTGCGGCACCTCGAGCACGTCCAATGTAAACGCGTCCTGCCTAATTTAAATCACATAGAGAGATAGAAGAAGATTACCTTTCAAATCCGTTAAAACGAGTACAGTGAAAACTGACCAATACAATCATCATCATCATCCCTCAAAATTGCATGTTCCATCGCATTCCACCAAAATTCAATCGAAGAGAATAGAGAGATTCACTACCTCACTGCGAGATTGGTGATGTAGACGACGGAAGGAGTGTTCTCCTGGAACAATCGAACCGTCGCGAGCTCGTCCGTCTGGAGCTTCCGCGGAGTAGAGACGACGAACGCAGCAGCGGATTCGACGGCGGGAGAAGCGGCGAACAGCGAGAACGAAAGAGCGACGGAGGTGCAGAGGAGGAGGAAAGGCTTGACGGCGGATAGCCGCTGAAGAAGAGTGTTATCGTTGTTCTCGGTGTCGTCTAGTGGAAGCTTCGAGAGGATCCGTAAGCACCGTTTGGATCGGATAGGGTAGAGAGAGATCGATCGTGGAGATGGATTGAAGAAGGATCCGTTAGAGATGCGAGAGGAGGAAGGAGGAGAGTGGAGGAAGAGAGTGGAAAGGAGAAGCGAACTACCACTACTCGTCGCCATTACTAATTTCTTCTGCTCATGAACAATTGGATTGTGGCCTCTGTTTTATCTCATTTTTTAAAAAATACTTTAAATGATATAAAATATTAATCTGGTTCGGTTCGGTTCAATTGGTTAGTTTAGCTTGGTTAACTCAGTTTTCACTTATATTGGTTTGTATAAACCTTCACCTAATTAAACCAAACAAAAATTCGATTTAATTTAATTAAAACTATTTTAGCTAATGTTGATTAAACTAGTTATTCAATTATTTTGGGTTTGAAATTTTGGTCAGAATCAGTTTAACTTGATTAGAGCCTTATTCTAGTTTAAAATAAACAAACTTACCATCGAACCAAAACGATAACCGGATTATTTGTAGCCTGGCGAGTTGAGCTTGATTTATACTAAAAAACAAAAAAAAAGGTTCAGTTCGGTTAGTAACCGAAGAAAGTTGCCATTTTGAAAACGCTATGGTTTATTACTGCTATAGAACTTCTTTAGTCAAAGCTTATTATGAACATCAAGAAATCAAAAACAAAGTTAAAGAAAAAGAAAGCTTTTATTTAAAACGCTTAGAGAATCTTCTGGGGAGGTCTAAGTTCTTTAGGCAGCTCACTGAAGTTTTCAGCGTCTAAATCGGATTGAAACATTGGTCTCTTCCCCATCTTCCACACAATCCCATCAGCCAGATGCTCTTTGTTTGGTGTCAGCATTACAAAGTTTGGATCTGCTCTTTGGTAACTGCAGCAATTACATAGAATAAACAAACATCAAAACCACATACTAGTTTGTTTGAAACCTACGAATCCTATTAAAGAGGATGTAAATTGGTACCAAACTAGTCACAAATGTACTGACCTGGCTTCTCTTATGCTATCAACACGGAGACCAAACCCATATGCCGTTTCTCTAGTCGAATGATTAGTGGTTGCTGCATCAAAAAAACGAGCCCAACATGTTCATGTGCCACAAATCTTTATAGACTAAGAGCTTATATTCATCTAGAGATAGATTTCTCAAAGTGTTACAACAATAATCTCCATTAGTATAAAATAGTTTTGTGGAGTACATACCTGAAATATTGAATGCGAAAGATGGTTTCCACCACGACTTGAATGCTAATGTGAATGTTGAGCTTAGAGCTCCAACTTTACCCTGCAAAACACATATATACATACTGAGATTCTGGCTTTAACTATCAAGGACCATACATAGAAAGGAAAAATGATATACTTTCAGCAAGAAGTTCTTATTGGCCTGCCAAGACGCGGCCATCTGCAGAGAAGAATCTGGGAGGTTGTCTGATGCCTTGGAATCATCAACCCTTCAATTTAAGACAAGAACAATAAAGCTATGTTACCATATAGACAAGCACTAGGTACAGTGACTTTTTCCTCAGAGATGTTTACTACCTCGTTTGAAGCTCAAAACCTAAATCAATGTAGTTTGTGATTCCAACTACTTCGTCTTCTTCAAAAGGATTTTTCACCTGTTCCAGGTCCATTTAATGTTGAACCAAAAGATATATTAAACTTTATATATAACTTGGCTTAGTAATGGATGCAGCACAGAAAAAAGGACTAGTTTGAAAGAGTCATACCCGCCTTTGGACAACTACATGTTGGTAGAACGAAGCAATAAACTGCATTTACAAGAACGAGAACAATTAGCAACAATAAGCGAAACTAATCCAAAATGAAAATACTGATGTTTCATCGCATAACAATATGCAATAAGACAGCAGAACAGCCATGTTTCCATCTACACAGACATTAAAAGTATGACCTGAGAACTCCTGGCTAGTTCAAGGCCAAAGTTGAAAGAAGGGCTCAGGGGGCTTCTTGACCCTACTCCGTAGCCAGCAGCACAACTCCAGTTCCTTAGGTCGCTATATTTTGCGGTGTCTTTGTTTACATCTAACACAAAAGTCCAAATACTATTGTTGATGCTCACTTTCTTTCAATCACATAATGCATAGTTCCTGCTTGTGGCGACAAGTGAAATCTTTTCAACAGATATTAAAAAAAAATTGTACCACATAGCGGCTCATACTGTACACCAACAGTAAGCCTCCCCATCTTGCTCACCAGCCATGCACTCTGCGGAAACTCGTCTTTTGCTGGAATATGGAGTATAAGGGTCAGTATCGTGTATGCAAAAAAAAAACTAGCATATGGAACTAGAGGTGCTTACTAGTAAAAGGAGAGACAGTAGCTCCGAGAGACAAATTCGTTGAGCCATATCTCAAACCCATGACTCCATATTCGTCAGATAGCTTTTCACTACAGAAACAACATATTCACAATATTACATTATAGAAAAACATCCAATCTTAAGCAACACGACATTGCCTCTCCCCCCATAAATGATATACTTACGCCTTCTTTGAAAGCAAAGGGTACACTGCAAATGCTCCGACTCCATATTTAGGGTAGTAAGCAGAAGACCTCATCAGCAGAACCCTTGAATGATAACAAAACAAATAATTATTATTTCAAAACATTAAACTGTTGTAGTAAAAATAAGCTCCCAGAAGATAATTTACGGATTGGAGGTGGACACAGAGAGGTCCACAAAAGTATGAGGATCATCAACATCGCTGCACAATGTATGAAAACAAAATGTTAATAGCATTAATTCGATATGTCGATAAGAACTTGCACTGGTGTTCAAATAAAAGCTAAATTACTAGCCTTTGCCAGCGAAACAATGCATTTCCCACAAGATCACTTTCCGCTTTACGGTCTAGAGAGCCTGAAAGCTTTTACTATTTAAGGAAACAAATTATAAATAGCACCATCCCTAATACTGCATTGCATATCATGAAATTTTATAGAGTGTTTTAAATGGATACAGATGCAACCAAGTCGACATGAGGATCATCCATAGGCTTCAACAAAAACTTTGCTGAGAATTGACGCGCTTCTTCAAAGTAATCCTCAAAGAGACATTTCAAAGCAAGCTTCCCAAACAGCAAGTTGTATGATGGTTCCAACATCCTGCATCACGCCCCCTCAAAAACATTTAAATTGATTTATAGCTGAACGATTTCTTGAGCATTGACTTATATGCACATTGATGTCTACACCAAATCAAATAGAACAGGCACGCAAACATTCAACAAACAGAAAAAAACAGGACACATCGTCGAAGAAGAGGATACCTGTTACGAGCGGAGAGAGGTGGGAAGTCAAAGAGCGGAGGGACGAGCACGACCGGAGGCGGCGGTTCCTTGGCGAGAAAGTTCCCCATGGCGGCGAGACGTAGAAGATCGGTGAAAACGAGAGCTCTTTCTTTCTTTGCTTGAGGCTTCGAAGAAATCAAATTTTGCTGAAGGGGAGAGAGTTAGTTAGTATAAGTGATGTGGGAGGCGAAAGAGCGGCGCTCGTCTAGCTTCCTTTGAATCTTTCAACCTCTGCAGAATAATACTCAATTCTGTTTCTAAAAATAAACACAAAAGTGTTTTGAGCATACAACAAAAAAAAAAACACATTTACCAAAAAAAAACGAAAAACACATTTAATTATGATAAATACTCTCTCTTTTTCGAATTAGATATCATTTTGAAGCAAAATTTTCGTTTCAAAATAAATATTGTTTTATGATTTCACTGCAACATTTATTGAATTTTTATTATAATCTATTTTTCTATTGTTCATTTCAAAAGGTGTATTGGTAATGATGTTTTTATCTAGTAAATAAATAAAATTAAATATTTTATTAATCTGTGTGCCGAAGTCTAGAACGACAAGTAAAGTGAAACGAAGGGAGTAGTTTACTACTATTATTTCAAACAAATAAGAAATAACAAATAGATTTTCGGAATTTTTAATAAAACATTTTTTAAATATATAAAACATGAAAGAAAATATTAAACTGTTTTGTTGTGTGTTAATTTATATCAAATAGATATGTTTTTTTTGATGAAAAATAATAATAATAATAATAGTAATGTTTGATCTTAAGACTTCTAACATATTATTAACATTTTATTATACATTTTTCTAATTCAATCAAACATATAAATAAAAATATAGTGATATGTAATATATCAAAACAATGTCAGCTTGCTTTTCAATTCTTTTCATTAATTTTGTTTTTGATCCACAAAATATACATCTCACAACTTAATTTGTCTCTAGTAACCTCCTAAAATAACCTTAACAAACTCAAACGAGGAAAAAAAGGAAAATCAAAAGAATTGCTAGGGGACAAATTAAAAAATTAACCTTACTTGACGTGGCATAACCTTACTTGACGTGGCATTTGTTCCGCGACCGTGTCGCTCACACAGTGTGCCACCGCTTCAGAAAATCATTCCATCGCAGTTCATCCTTTTTAGAAAAAGAATATTCACACAATTTGTATTTTAGTGGATTGATTATCATCAGGTTATTACTATACAAGATATGAAAACAATAAAACTGAAACTGATTCGCATGACTATTCGATTTGAAAATTGGATGCACGAGGCCGCATGTAAATCGGACTCTCGGACAGATGCAGTCATGTGTCCGTCTAGTTTAAGTTCAAACAACAATGTTATGTTTCTGGCAGAGGATTCGATTTGTTTGTCAAAATCCATTTTGTTCACTAGGTTTATAAGAGATGTAAAAAATAGGAAACAAGAACGTTGATATGCCTAAAATGCTATAGATTAGACAAAAAGATTAATCAAATGGCACATAATACTAATAATGTCTATATAAAAGTGTTCGAAAGATACCCTCCCTGCCCCCGGTTGGGCTTATTGCTGGTACCCTAGCAGCCTCAATTATCTGGAATCTATGGATCGCCAGAAACCTCCTTGTCTTCTAAAAACGGAGCTTCTCATCCAAAAAAACCATCTTCAAAGCCACTACGGAAGCAAGAGAATGGATGCTCGCTCAAGAGCCACATAAACCCACTCAATCATCACTCTCGACACGTTTGATCATGATCAAACCAAACCCTAATCTCCCTGTTATGACTTCGATTTTCACGGATGCTGCTTGGAACCCCTTTTCTGGAGCGGCAGGACTTGGTTGGATCATCGATGATCGGGTTTCGACTTCTCAACACTCAGCGACTTCTCTTCACGTCTCGTCGCCTCTTATGGCAGAAGCTTTGGCGATCCGATCGGCCATAACCTTTGCCCGCTCCTGCGGTTTTGAATCAATCAAGATCTTCTCTGATGCAAGAGGACTCATTAATATCATCAACAAAAGAGGTTTACAGTTGGAGATATTCAATGTCCTTCGCGATATCTACCAACTCGTTCTTTCCTTCAGCGTTATTACTTTCTCTTTCATTCCTAGATCGGCAAATTCCAGGGCCGACATTGTATCAAAACAGGCACTTTGGGCCTTAAACCCAACGTGAGCCCAACTTTCTTAATCAAAGTAGTTGTTTGACAAAAAAATAAAGTCTATATAAAAAGTCAACATTCTGGAAATTCATAGAAACAAGTTTTAGAACATGCATACATATCTTCATAGTCAGTGCTCTCCAGGAAGGAACCTACGCATAACGCGTAGCACGAATCACAATGTGGCCGATTGATCGATTTCCTGGAACCATCTCAAAACCATAGCCAACGTGCGATAATATGTCCCCCACGCCGGTTTAACATGTAAGAAGCCTAGTAAGTGTACACAGTGAACGTGGAGAGTGATGTTGGGATTCAATCGTCGTTCACATATATGATATATCACACCAATATATACCACTCGCCTTTTCAACAAAGCATAAAATTATAGGATATATGTCATGCTTTTGGTTTCTAACCACGTATGGCAAAATAGCGCTCCCAAATAAAGTAAAATCACATTCGATGCAGTTCAGTACCTCCTGTTCTATGTTGCCACAAGCCTTGCGTGTCTTTGGATCCGGTAAAGTGAAATACAAGGGATGAGGATGGTGAACAAAAGGCTCAGTGATGGAACCACACCGCATATCTAATTGAATACCGCAACCTATGTAGCTAAATCCGCTAGAGAGCCCTCTGCACGCAGAGCACTGAAAAATACCATCATATAGCTCGTTATATGAAATATGTGTCTGGAGTGTAAGTGGGGTCTTATGTAGGACATGACGTTTCTTTCGAGGAAGGTTCGCACATACTTCATGTAGGATGAAATCACAATCAACACAACCGTAAAACAAATCCATATATATAGGAAGGACGCATGCTTTCCTCATCACCACCACCTTCTTTGAATCTTAGATTGTGTTCTTCATGAGTAAAGTGATTAATGAGATTCTCACCTACCAGCCTGAAAGGTTTGACATCTTCCATCTCTTCTTCAGGTTCATCTTCAGTAGTTCTTTCCCATCCCACACATCACCTCTCATGGTACATCTTGAATGAGCAGCTTGTTGAATACATTTCAAGCAAGAATAAGCTCCATATTTTCCATCAATTTTCAGACGGCAAACCCCACATACCCAACTCCAGGGGCGAAGCTAGTAAGGAGAGAGGGGGGGGGGGGTGCACATGCACCCATAATATTTTTAAAAAATAGTATGTTTTTCAGCCTAATTTCTTTTATACGCATATTGTCGTTGGTAAATTTACAATGATGCACCCACTTAAAACTCAGTTTGGATTCGCTACTGCCCAACTCCCAGCTTCCCAGGACCAAGAAAATAAGTACTAGAAATGCAATGATGGTGACGACTGATGTTTATGACACGGGGTAAATAGATAGTCTTTATGGATCATGAAATCACATTGTGGGCATACATAGGGAGACCGGTCACCAACTATCCCACAAGTGTTACAAGTAAAAAAAAATATAAGTCTAGGCATGAGTGTGAGTATATGCTCATGCCCCTTTGAATGATCAACAGTAAGTGGTGTACTTTACCTTAATCCGTTTATTTCTCCGAGGTTTTGTGTCTTCTTGCCTCACAGTTTTAGATATTTGATTCATATTTGGTTATCGTGCTCTCTAGAGAGTAGTGATGAGGCCTAATGGCAAAGTATTCAAATAAAGATGAAAAGACATAGTACAAACATTTTTATTATGAACTCACAAACTTTTGTAATCAACTTGTTGTTCATAGTAAAAACTATATGTAATTGAAATGGAGTGAATATTAAACAGAAAATTTAAGATTTTGAGGAAAAATATCATTTGTTTAAGTTTATGAAAGATTGTTAAATCTGTAAGTAGATGACAAAGGCATCAATATCTGAAATGATATTAGGCAGAACTTATTGTGCTATATGGTTTGCTCCTTTTGAGATCCCTATAATATTGTTTCAATCAATTTCACACTAAAATATCATTTGGTTAAGTTTATGAAAGACTGTTAAATCTGTAAGTAGATGACAAAATCATATTAGGCAGAACTTATTGTGCTATATGGTTAATTCCTTTTGAGATCTCTATAATATTGTTTCAATTAATTTCACACAAAAAATTTAGTTAAATCAATAAGACTTTTAGAGAAAATGATAAATTGCGTGAACCTAATTACTTATGTGTCCAAATCAAATAAAATGTCTATATTTATAAAGCATGCAAAACTATGATTTTTGGTATACATAATTTATTTTCTAAAATATACAAAATTATGAATTTTGGTATAATGCGACTTCGCTTTATGTTTTGGGTGCGCTACTTTCCATATGTGGTTAGAAACCAAAAGTATGATGAATCAAAAGGCACATAATACTGCATTATATATGTATAAAAATTCAACATTCCACAAATTCATAGAAACAAGTTTATAACAGGCGTACATATCTTTGTATAGCCAGTCAATGTATGATAATTTGTCTGCCGCCGTCGTGTAACAAGCCTTCTAAGTGCACACAGTGAACATGGAGAGTGCTGGCCCAATCTTCACATGCGTAGAAATATATGTTGGGATTCAATAGTGCTTCACATATATCACACCAATATTGACCAGTACTCGCCTTTTCACCAACGCAAAAAAATTATAGGATGTCTATCATGCGTTTGGTTTCTAACCACACATATGGCAAAATAGCGCACCCACAACATAAAGCAAAGTAACATTCAATGCAGTTCAATACCTTATCTTGCCTGATGCCACAAGCCCCACATGTCTTTGGATCTGGTAAAGTGGAATACAAGGGATGAGGATGACCTTGGTGACCAAAGGGCTCAGTGATGGAGCCACGCTGCACATCTAACTGAATAGATATAATGTGATTCGCATGACTATTCAAACAAAAATTGCAATTTTTGTAATTAAGTTTCGTCTATTGTCAAATTCGGGTTTATTATAGACTTCCAACTTAAAATCAATTGACAATTAGCGAATTAGCCCTAACCCTTTATATATTACTTAATTTCCCTTGAATTCCCAATGTGGGATGTAATATCCCTAATACCCCTTTTCGAGATGATGGCTCTTATTGGTCAGAAATCTCGGAACTTTAAGACAGTTATACTCGGTCGAGCGAGTCAATCACGACCTTTATACCCGGTCGGGTAGGGTTAAATGCGACCTTTAGATCCGGTCGAGTAGGGTAATTTTAATTAGGGGTTTAGGGTATTTAGAATATGGGCTCTGATACCATGACAAGTTTTTTGGGATTCCACTTAAAACCAATTGGCAATTAGTAGATTGGCTCTAACCGTTTATATAGTAGTAGATTATTTCTTATATTTCCGATGTGGGATGTTTCTCATCAATACCCTCTCTCACGCTCAGACATCTAGTTCTGAAGCGTGGACAATGTGGGAATAACATCTACAGAAGGCCCGACATCGGTTTAATAGCAGTAGTTGTAGTAATTAGGTCAAAAGATCTTATCGCTCTGATACCATGTTTGAATCGGGTTTATTATGGACTTCCAACTTAAAACCAATTGGCAATTAGTAGATTGACCCTAGCTAACCCTTTATATATTACTTAATGTCCCTTAGAATTCCCAATGTGAAATGTAATATCCCTAATATCTATTGAATATAACTAGGTTTGGACGTTGAGGTATCCGCATTTAGGTCGGATATTTCACATTTTGGCTCTAATATGTATCACATACTAGATCTCATTCTGGTAAAATTGTTAGTATGAATCTGGTTTAACCTTGGATGCGAATGGAGCGGCACGGATCCATCCCGAGGTCAATGCTTGAGACAGAGAGGCCAAGAATGTTGAGACCTGGAAACTCTGATGCAGTAAGCATTGTGATGTTCGACCGTATATAGTCGTTGTCTGTGTTTGCAGCTACAGTAAATTTGGAAGACTTGATAGTCTGAGCGTTTATCTCAGCCGGATTATTGCAAAGATAGCCACTGATGAAGAAGATGATATGTCTCCCCGAGCGTCGGACAAGTGTCTTGCATATTGTCTGGATCCGGGAGATACAAATAAGAAAATTGCACAAAACAAGATCAAGAAGAAATTTCATTATTGTCAACAATTTATGAAGAACACGTAACTTGTATATATATGGAAACTAAAAGTGAAGCCATCAAAGAAAAAATACACTCTTTTCCTAGGTGCTATGTGGCTTGGAGTACACTAATGTTCTAAGGTGTTTTAATATTGCTTCCAAGTTCCAAGTTCCAAGTTCCAAGTAATACTTTTCATTACTGACGATGACATTATTTGTTCTTCAAATATTTTCTTTACCTGAATATACAATATAGCTTTGCTATAACAGGAAACCAAATAAGCTGCATAGGCTTAGCTAAGTTTCATGAAGAGTTGGTTAATCCTGGAGTGAGAACTACATTACAATTGTTTGGTTTGGTCGGTATACCAAAAGTATTATACAATTGAAGGGGGCAAAAGTTTATGCGCAAACACATAACTTGAAACGAGTCAAAGGGAAAAATGAAGGATTCCTAGTGCCATTATCTGACCGAGAAGTATCGGTTTCATCGCTGTTGTCCTAGCTGTCAAGTATATCTTGGATGAATTTGATGAAAGAGGAGAGTCCACCCAAGAAATTATGGTCGATGACACCATTGCCATCAAGAACATGAGTAAAATCCACCAGCTTTATTTGTGCCCGCGCACCATCTCCTCCTTTCATCGGAATCGATTCATTCTCATAAAACATATAAACCGAGCAAGAACTGAAATGGTATAGCGTTTGACTTTCAAACCAATCTTTAAGTACTAATAACTGCGCTAAGATCCCACTAGAACCGCCATAAACTTCTGACGCAAATGCACAGTCTGGTATCGAGTCAGCTAGCGAGTTCGATGACACAAACTTCCTTAGAGCCAATCTAGCGTCATCGACTTTGTACCTATGAACAAACTTGTACTCGACTATCCAAAACCTTGATTCCTGGTGGTCGAAAATCTTAAAACCAGCATGCCTAAACCCCAAGGAAACAGAGGTGGTCTCTCTATCGTTCTTTAGGCACTGGTTGAAATACTCTTCGGATACACCCGGGTACCATGTCCTAGCTCCAATCTTAACATCCATTCCCGAGGGAATTCGGTAACCAAAAACAACATCATCAAGAATTATGTGTGGAAGCTTGCCAGATCCATTAGATGCTTCGACTACTTGAGTGCCGTGATACAAGGGGAAATATCCACGGATATGATCCGGAACATTCTTGTTGGACGAGAAGGACTCGTAGAACTTAGCCTCGCTTTCCCCACGACCATTAGTCTGAAACGGCTTGAAGAATCTGCCTTCTCCGTCTACTAGCGGACCAAGCCTCCCATCTTTAGCCATGTGACCAGCAACTTGGTGTTCAGGGTCCTTGAGCCTCTTCATGCAGCAAACAGTATCTACGATAAATAAGAAACCAGATATAACCAGAAATTTTCTTAGTATCCTTCTTGAAAAACAAGGATCAGAAACTTTCATCTATTGACTTGAGATATCTAAAAGCGTATCAAAAGTCAACGATCTTTCTATTAAAGTAAGTACTGAATCGAACTACTAAGAACCTGGCGCGAAGACGAAGAAACGAAATTAACAACATTGAGGAAAAAAATATTACCAAGAAAATCTCCAGGGGTGCGAAAACAAAGATCAAAAGACGAATGTGTAGTTGTTTATGTAGTAGAATAAGAAATGTAGAATACACAATGGCCAGATAACTTTTACAAAAAGAAAAAAAAAACAATGACCAGATAAGCTATCTTGTCGGGAAATGAAGAAATATTGCAAAAATGAAAAAAATATTTTTAATTATGAAAATCGGTTGAAACATGTTGTCAATTTTTTTTTTTTTTAAAAAGACGACTGAAACACTAAACCGGAGTCGTGACTAGAAAATTATGAAAAAATAATCTGACCAGAAACAAATAATCAAACAAATTTATTGACCGACCAAAATTTCATTTTGAAAAAATAACAAAATCTGAAATTAGATTTCTATACTGGTTCTGAAATACATAGAGCGGGTAATATTGGATCACAGTTTTGTAACTTTTGTTATAATTAAAAAAAAACATTTCTCTCAAATCATTTTATGATTTATATATTTTCAAACTTCTTGAAACAATAAAGCTTTCTTTAACAAAAAAAAAGAAACAATAAAGCTTCCTAAGCTAACTCACTTCCATGGAAATTTGGTTCTAATTTATGACAGAAAAGTATGGATATATTTATATCATATCTTAAACTGATAAACTAACTATAAATTGTTTAGTTCGAGTATATTGGTTCTATTCGGATATATTCGACATAAAATCTAAAATTTTAAAGTAGAATATAAGAAATAAACACTCATTTATATACAATTGAGTATTTAAAGTATTTTATCTAAATTTTAACCACCTATTTTAAAATATCATATAAAATAAATATGGAATTGAATATTTGAAGTAAAATTTAACCACCTCATTTATATATTACTTTGGACATTTGAATAATTTTTTAGATTTTTTTTTGGGGAGGGGGGGGGGGGTTAGATTTTTTGAGTTACATGTTCGAAATTGGTTAATAGCACATCGGGTCTGGATATGTTTGTAACATCATATAACACTTTTCAAATATTTTACATTTCTGACCTGGTACAGATCAAAATTTCGGGTTTGGTTCATTTGAGATGAGAATTTGCATGGCCGCATGTACATGGGACTTGTGGACAGATTCAGTCATCTTTTTGCTATGTTTCTGGCGATTCGTTTGTCAAAATTCATTTTGGTCACTTGATTTACGAGAAGAGAAATAAGAAAATTAGAAGAAAGCTATATTATATTTTACAAAAACAAATAATCAAAAGGCACATAAATACTGCATTATATATCCTAGAAAATTCAACATTGGGGAAATTCATACAAACAACTTTTAGAACATGCGTACATATCTTTGTAGTCAGTGCTCTGTAGAAAGGAACCTACGCATAGCTCGTAGCAGGATTCACAACGTGGCCTTTTGATGCGATTTCCTAGAACCATCTCAAAACCATAGCCAAAGTATGATAATTTGTCCCCAGGTTTGACGTGTAACAAGCCTTCTAAATGCACACAGTGAACGTGGAGAGTGCTGGCACAATCTTCACATGTGTAAAAATATTTGTTGGGATTTAATCCTGTTTCACATATATCACACCAATATTGACCAGTACTCGCCTTTTCACCAAAGCATAACGTTATAGGATGTCTATCATGCTTTTGGTTTCTAACCACATATGGCAAAGTAGCACATCCAAAACACAAAGGAAAATCACATTCAATACAATTCAATACCTTATCTTGCCAGATGCCACAAGACCTGCATGTCTTTGGATCTGGTAAAGTGAAAAACAAGGGATGAGGATGACCCTGGTGAACAAAGGGCTCAATGATGGAACCGCACCGCACATCTAACTGAATACCACAACCTATGTAGCTGAATCCGCTAGAGAACTCTTTGCAGGCAGAGCACCGAAAAACACCCTTGTATAGCTTGTGATGTGGAATATGTGTATGGAGTGTAAGTGGGGTGTTATGTAGGACATGTCGTTTCTTTCTAGGAAGATTCGCACATACCTCATGGAGGATGAAATCACAATCAACACAACTGTAAAACGGATCTAGATCTATAGGAAGGACGCATGCGCGACAACACATGCTCCCCTCACCACCACCACCTTCCTTGAATCTTAGATTGTGTTCTTCATGAGTAAAATGATTAATGAGATTCTCACCTACCACCTTGAAGGGTTCAACATCTTCCACCTCTTCTTCGGGTTCATATTCTAGTTCTTCCCCATCCCATACATCCTCTCTCGTGGCACATCTTGAATGAACAGCGTACTGAGGACATTTCAAGCAAGAATATGCCCCGTATTTCCCATCAATCTTCAGACGACAAACTCCGCATACCCAATTTTTAAGACCAAGAAAATAAGTACGAGAAACACGATGATGGTGGCGATTGATGTTTATGACGCGGGGCAAGTAGATACAATTTATATGGATCATGAAATCACATTGTGGGCATACATAAGGAGACCGATCACCAACCATCCCACAAGCGTTGCAAGTAAAGAAAATAAGCCTAGCCATGAGTGTGAGTACATGCTCATGCCCCTTTGGGTGGTAAACAACAAGCGGTGGTGGGTTCCGGGCGCATGCTGGATCCAAGGTGAATTCACATTCGGAACAATGGTAGATGAGTCTCCTAAACTTTCCTCCGCACAAGCGACATGAGTTGATGTGGGAGTCATCTGGTGTTCCATGCGTGAGAAGTGTGAGGGGGTGGCGCGTGTGGGAAGGATGATTAATCTCCGAAGGGGACTCAGCACATTCTTTGTGCAAGTACATGTCGCAGTCAGAGCAATGGTAGCCTCCACTATCATTTACTTCGGTGCAGCCACTGCAATAGACGGCACGAGCCAAAAAAGACATAGGATGGTCGTGACCAGGAAGCTTCACTCCTTTCACCTCGTCTTCAGAGAACTGAAAGAAGTATTTACTATCTTCATCGAACTGATAGAAGTTTGCTCTATCTTCATCGGACAGATCCAAGTTAACAAAATCTTCATCGGAGAGATTGTCCAATCGGACCATGGTGGATTGGTGGGTTGTAACGCAAGTGTCTCGTGAACACTTCTAAGGTCTCATTTGTTTCGATGAAAAGATTTATTATTCTTTTACGTTAAGCTTTTCTAGTCCAGCCGTTGATTCTTCACCTCCGTCGGTCCAAAGGGATCCGCCCTATGTATTTTAATCAATTATTAATTTTTATTATAGTCATCATGCGCGCGCTTTACTTTAATCCGTTTATTTCTCCAACTCAAAAGTTAATTTTAATTACAGTCATCATGCGTCTTATTGCCTAAAGTATATATTTGATTCAGATTCGGTAATCGTGCCCTCTAGAGACTAGCGAATGACTAAATATTAAAGTTAAGTTGAAAAGATAAGCTATATACATTTCATATTTGTATATGATTCGCAAACTTCTGTAATCAACTTTTGTTTAGAGTCATATACTAGATATATACTCCCTCTCAAGCACTTATTAGGTGACAAAAAATGTTCTATTTTTTTAAATGAAGAGAATATCTCTGTAATATTATTTGAGAAGTCAGTTTCTTATGTGTCGCGTTTACGTTAATTCTCACTATGGTTGATTACATTGATACCCTTATAAAAATATTTTATTTAAATATTATTAATGATCTTTAATTTAGTTTCCTTTAAAAAAATTCCAAATAACATATGTAATAAAAAGGGATTTTTTTATAAAGTTTAAAAATAGCGAATTTAAGAATAAAAATATATGTGTAAATAATATGATTTCATTAAAAAGGAAAGTTCACAAAATAGTAATATTTCATTCAAAAATATTTTTAAATAACATAAAATATACTAATATAATACTTTCTTTATATTTATATTTATAGCTGAAAAAATATTTATATTTATAGATATTACTTATCTATTATAAATTGATTAACACTTATTTCTTTGATTTTCAAAACGATATAATACAATATTTTTACTAAAATACATTTACATATCTAAATGAAAATCACAAATTATTACAATTTCAATCTATTTAGAACAAGAAAATATTATGGTTGAATTCAAGAAGTTAATGATATCTAATATAGTCAAGTGATAATCAAACCAATCAATATATTACATATCCAAAATCACATGTCTAACTAAAACAATAAAATATATTTATATAAATATAAAATAATTGAAATTAAAATTAAAATATTAATAAATTATCACAAAATATTTACTTTATAAGTATCTAAACCCGTGCATGAGCACGGGAGAATCACCTAGTTACTCAGAAAAATGATGTTTAAAAAAAAAGATGATGAACTAAAAAAAAAGAAAGTAAACAAACAAAAAAAGATGATGATATCTGTAAGACGGAACATATATCAAGCTTAGTTAGGAAAATTAATGAATAGAGGCCTGGAACATATATCAAGCTTAGTTAGGAAAATTAATGAATATAGGCGTTGCTTAGAAACAAATTTGTTATTTTTTTCCTCGTACATGTAGATTCATGAACATGACAGAGCTTCTACTTTCTTTCTACTAAGAGCACCCATGAAAGTACTTAAAAGGATAAATTCTTAAAAAAATAATAATTAAATAATCAGTGAATTCTATTAAAAGTTAAAGATTCACTATTTAAAATTCTTAGATAAGAATTATTTTTTAGCGATTCTCTGCACTATTTGCGGACTTTCTATGTAGAAGATTGCATACTTTTATAAAATGGTTACTCCTAGTCCTATGTAGAAGATTACATACTTATACTTTTTGGTGCTTTTGAATAATACCCCGAAATTCAAAGGTGATCGTATCAACTTTCCACGTAATATCTAGTCAGGAATCATAACGAGAATTGCTCTTACTAATTATAAAAAATATCAAAAGCCAGTAGATACAAATACAAATGCAACATGAATTTTTGTAGTATTCTGAATCAGAAATTCTAATAAAATCAGAAAACATAAAACCTCTTCTTTCTTTTTCCCTCGACCGTGTGATTACTGTATATGAACTCGTAGTTTGTATATATATACATTTTCGACCGGACCATAACCCGGTTCATCAATAAACCGGTCTCTGCCCGCAATTAGGTTCAATCTCAGGGTTCTTGTCCAAAAGAGTAAGAAGTGCTCTGTTTCTTTTGCTCCTTCCTCTTCCAGCTTCTTTCAACAACGCAGCTAGCCTCTGCTTCTCGTCCTCAACCTCCGGATTCGCCGTCCCAAGCTTCTCCTCTCTTGTCCCAACAACATACTCTAGTATCTCTATAGCATCCTCTAACCTATAAACCAAAAAACCCTATTGCTTACACCGCAAGAAACCCAAAAAAACATAAACCTAAAACTGAAAAGATTTGTTTAGACATATACCTGCCCATTGCGTCGTATGTTCCGGCAAGGTTACTGTAAACCGCCAACGTGTCCGGATGGTACGGTCCATACTCATTCTCCAGAATGCCTTTCGCTTCTTCAAACAAATCCGCAGCCTCGTTGATCGCGTAACGTTGGACGCACGCAAGCCCCATCTGGTTCAAAGCAATCCCAAACAGAGCTGTCTTCTTCTCTCCGCTATTACGAAACTTCGAAACCGCGCTCTTGAAGATGTTGTAAGACTCAGGATAGTTCCCCATCATGTAAGAGATCACACCCATCTGAGCTTCAATACCAGCAACCGTGTTCTGCTGCCCTGGAGCGTTTGCATATACTTTCAACGCACGTCTTAACAACTTAAGCGCTTGGTCAAGCTCGTTCATGGACTGATAAATCGCTGAGATCTCTATAAAACCAGTCGCGACGTCTTCCATCGGAGTCCCCGGAGACGGCTTTAGGTATATCCTAAGCGCGTTTTCGCAGTATGACTTCGAATCTCGTAGCTTCCCTATCTTGTTGTACAAGTCAGCAAGCCTGACGTAAACCGAAGCAACGGAGGAATGGCTTTCCCCTTTGGACTGTTTAAACACAGCCAAGGCCTTCTGGTACGCGAATATCGACTCATCGAACCTCGCTAGTGACATGTAAGCATCACCGATGCTACAATCTATAGACGCAACGTCTTCTCTGTGGTTCTGAGAGGACATAGCCATACTGGCTAGAACGTAATGCTCTAGCGCGACCTCGTAGTCGCCTCTGGCGTCGCAGATCAGTCCCATGAGTTTTCGATCCGCAGCTTCTTCGATGGAAGCTGTGGAGGTTGAGCCGTTCTCTTTGTGTATGTCCAACGCCATTTGACATAGCCTCGAGGCTTCTTCGAACTGCATAGCTTGGACGTGTGCTTCCGCTAAGTACCGACATGTTTCGCCTACTCGTGGATCTGTCTCTCCGAGAACTTGTCTTTGTATCTCCAAACCAGCTGTGTAGAGGAGAAGCGAGTTTTCGACTTGTCCCATTAAGCCGTACATGTCGCCGAGCTGCATGCAACCCGCGAACTTCGCTAAGGAGTGATCCTCGCCGTCTTCTATCGTCGGTATCTCAATGGACCGTTCGAGAACCGGAACCGCTTCGTTGTATTTACCTAAACCCGCGTAGATCGCTGCCAAGACGTGGAGAGACATGACGAGATTCAACCCTTGTTGTTTATCTACTTCAACGCGTTTCTCGAAAGCTTTCACCGCACGTAACGCTAAATCAAGCGCTCTGTTCAGATTCTCACCGGATGAAACCATCTCTCTCGCTTGCTTCAACAGCAAGGGACCTAGCTCAGGACTCTCCTCATCATCCACAGAAGCCTTCTTGAGATCCGGAGACTTCCTTGAGGAGATTCTCGAGCCAGGGAGTTTACCATTGGGGCTTGTTTTCGCAAGCTTCTCTTGTTTCTTGTCGCTCAAGCTACCTCCTCTGTTTTTTTTACTGCCCTCGCTGCTTTCTTCCTTGGTCTCCACGACAATCTCTTTCTTTCTCTCCCCAACATCTCCTCCTCCAACGAGATGCCTCAGCTCCAGATCGATCCTTGACTCTGCTCCGTAGGAGATGAAACTCGCCCTCGAAGGGGACTGATCATCGGAGCTTTCCATTTCGCAGACATTGTGATAAAGCTGCTCGATGGAAGCGTTCATGGCACCGTCCATGGCGAGATCTATGGAGCTTAAAGGACTCCTCGGCGAGGTTTGAACGGCGGCAGATTCGTCTTTACCCCTGTCATGGCTCTCTCCTATCTCCATGCCTAAATCAATCTGAATCAGAGGATAGTTCAGAACAGGTTTCTAAGAACTAAAGAAAAAAAAAACTAAAAGTCCGTTAAAACAAGAAGATGGTTTGACTTTTCTGTTAGGACAAGAAGACGAAACGTAAGTCCCTAATTGGACAAGAACCAAAACGAACTCACCAAGATTCAGTTATTAACAGAGAACATAACATAAGTTGATGATGAAAAAAACAGAGCATAAAGACAGAGCATAGACCCAGATCACAAGAAAAACGAAAACTTTGAAGAGATTAGATACAAAGATCGTACCTTTAAGTGTGAGTCTTGAAGAAACCAAGAAGAAGTTGAATTGTGTGCTTCGTTGGCTTAGTTGGGTGTAGAGATAAAATCAAAGATGGAGGATTTGGTGTCTTGTACTTTTCAGTTCTAGGTGTTTTTCTTTTTATATCATCCCTTTCATTGTCTCATAGCTAATGCATACAAAAAATATACATTCACACTCTACAAGGTTGAGATAATGAGATAGAGAGAGATGAAGCAACAACATTTATGCCAACCTCTTTCATTGTCCTATGTATAAGCCAATATGTAAAGAAAAAAAGGGCATGATTTCTTTATGAATTTTTAGGGTCTACAAGGTGTAGTTAATTAATTCTCAGTCCACCTTTTAATTCAATTATTGAATGGATTAAAGCTAGGGAAGATGATAATTAACTCTTTTTCGTGTTATTAATGATAACATTACAAAAAAAGAGAGTTACAGACAAACTAAAGAATCCTACCTAAAAGAATAGAGTTATCATTAGGTTGAAAGAAGATTGACTCTTGAAGCAATAAAGAAGATGACTTCTCCCATACTCGCACCTCTCTCTCTCTCTCAAAATAATTTTCTGGAAAATTCTATAATCAAATTCAATGTTATAGTATATCCTCCTCCATAAGTTACTGTTTTTCTTTTAATCTTGAAAGAAATATAGCTTCCTTGAGATGCAATTTTTTGGGGGTTTGAGAGTTGCCTGTTAACAGCCAGCTAATTAAAAGCTGGGAAAAGATCACAAGTCTACGTCAAACCCTTCAGATTCCCAGCTGTATAATCGCTCCGTTAAGATTTCACCACGTGTCATACTTAATCATTCATTTACCTCATTCATCATCGCATTATCTTTTCATTTATGTAGTTAAGTTAAAAACGAGCCTTTTGATATCATGGATGCACTGTTACTATATAGGCTTTAGGAAACGAATACTGGACCACTAGATTCATTTGCTTGCATATTAGCAAGAATTTATCTTAATGACGGTATGACACGTAGATTACAGCTGCACGTTAGACAGCCTGGTTTTTATGAACCAGAAGTGGTCCACCTTTAAGCCCATTACGGCTCCATGGGCCCCTTGTCATCAATGTAGGGCATACTCGTAATGTTTAGTGTAATCAAATAATAATCATAGAAAAAATGGCACAAACTACAAATGTACGTTCTAGTTTGAAGGTTTTTAATAGGTGCCAATATATCAATCCAAAAATCTTAATATATATACTATATTGACAGCTGAATTCTATCAATAAAAATTATGGTTGATATATTATATCAGTCAATTGATACTTAGATGAAATTAATTATGCCATCTAAATTATTAAAATTAAAATACATTTTAGAGATGTTTGAAAACAAAAATAATAGATTAAATGAGATATGGTAACATAAATAGTAGAGATATGCATTTTTTTAATTACAAATTTAGTCACTGTATTTTCAATAAGTTAATAATAAATGAGAATTGTGTAGAAACATGAATAACATATTTAATAATTTTTTTATTCACCTATTTAGCCATTGTTTTTACAAATTAAAAAAATACATTTTATATATTTCTTTTTATTTACAATTATGTCACTATATTTACAATCCTTTTTATTTACAATTCTTTATGGTGAAAATAAAAACATAAACTGAAATATAAATAGTATATTATAGAGACCTCTATAATATAAAAAGTTTTTAAAATTTATAAATATTATAGGGACCTCTATAATATAAAAAGTTTTAAATACACTATTATTATGTTATTTAGTTTAGTCAAATATAAAAATTTCAAGAGTTCAATTTTCAAAAAAAAATATCAGAAAATTAATAACAATTCATAGAAAACTAATGAAAAAAAATTAAAATTTTGAAAAAATGGATAAATATATGTCAAGAAGAAAAAATAATGGCTTATGTTATTAAGAAAAATTGGAAATTCATTATATTACAAAAATTATCTACTTGGATCAGTTTTAAAATATACAAAATGGCCTAATCTAATTACTTAAAAATATATATATTTTCTAAAATAATCATAAAATAAAATTTAAAATTTTATATAAATATTTCAGATCAAAATAATAACTGATATTAATCAGTGTAAAATAACTTTAACTTTAGATTAAATAAATAAAACCATATAACAAGTTAGAATTATTTAGAGTCTTCAAAAATTTAGTAATATTTAAAATAAAAAATAAATCATAGAATTAAAATTAAGAGAAATTTCATAAAAAGTTAAAATATATAATTTACCAAAAATAATAATTTTTATTACGTAAATAATTTTTCAACAAAAAATATACCCGTCCTTTTTAAAGACGGATCAAAATCTAGTTCAGTTTTAAATCTGTAAAACGTGAATCAGATACGTTAATCCATCCAATCTTCATTGATTCTTCTGTCAGCATCAACTTTTTATATATTTACATAATTTGATATATATATATATTTGCTTTTGACTATATCATGGAGTCGTATAGTCCAATATATACCAACATATAACATTAGGTTACTTTTGTAATCGCTTTTAAAAGGCGATAAATCAAATTTCTTTTTGGAACGACTAGCTAACCAACATATTAATAGCTAAAATGACTTGCCTATCCACTAACCAACACAATATACCTATACCTAAAAATCTTTTTCAAAAAAAAAAACACAATATACCTAAATGACTTTGCAATCACATTAGGTTATTTGGTTGGTCGGTCATGTATTTGCATGACATGAGACTTTTACAAGAGACAGAAACAACCCGCACGTTTGTTCCTGATTTAAAAACCTCATCACTTTATTTCACGTAACCACATATACTTTATTTTTAATAAAATGCGTAATAATTTTTTTGTCGACAAAAAAAATACTTTGACAAAAAATTTAACAATAGATAATTAATGCACAGACCGGTATCAAATTCTAATCATTGTGTACTGTTGGCCGGTGCTCTTGACCTCTTTCGCCGCTCGAATCCCTACCAGATCTTATCTATTATTCACTAAATTATTTGGTTTAATCAATCTTACGCGTTTATATACCGACACTTTTATTTTTATCTACCGCCACTTCTTTTAGAGCATCTCTAAGAACATTTTTTTTTTCTTTTGCCATCAAAGAAGAATATATTGAAAATGGACAAAGTCCAACAAATTACAAAACCTCATCAAAATCCAAATCCTTACAACAATTCAAATGGGCCAATAGCCTAACACAGAGGAATCCTAGCTCAAACGTGGATCATTCTAGGGTTGCCGCCACGTCGATCGAATGAAAATGACAGAACAGAGCACGTGTTGGCTTCTCCGAATCTGGGAGCCGCACGCCGTGCAGGCTGACACACCACCACCACCGTTTCTCACTACTACCGGCGAAACCTCATTCGATTCATCAGACCACTTCGGAGTTCTTAAACTCTCCACCTCCTCCACCGTTCCCCTCAGAAAACAAAGAGAGCGCTTCACATGATAGCCTCACCATCGGAGAGCTCCATGCTACTCCGACGAGATCCAAACAGACAAGCCCAAACCATAAAAAGAAAAACAGGAAAAAAAATCCTAAAAGACTAGGAGCCGAGAGCCAGCGAGACAAGACTATGGAGACCTTTACCCTCCGGAAGCTAAAGCCGGCGACGGTGGAACTGACGAAATTTCCCCATCCCGGAGACAAAACAATCGGCAACATCGAAGCTGTGGAAGCCTTCGTTTCCCGAGACAAGACCCCAAACCACACAGATCTCCACCACGCCTCTCATTTTGTCACCGCGTCGTTACTCGAGGAGCAATCTCACCCCGATTGGGGATTGACCAGAGCTTCGACAAAGCGGCAACCGGAGGAAACGTGAAGAAGATCAAGAACAGAAACTATTAACTGAAGGAAAAAGTGCTCCGGTGACGGTACGGTCGCTCACGCACCGGCCGACCGCCGGACCCAACCCTCAATTTGCTTTCTCTCTCTTCTCTCTCTTCTACGATACAGGTTAACCTTCTTTCACCAAAACACACATGTTTTCTATTCGAACCCGGAATGTGAGTTTCTTTAATGGTACATAAACTATTACACTAAATGATATTTTTATACGGTTTCTTCTTACCCCCTAGTTCGATTGTGTTGTTTTCAGGATAGAGATAAGAGCAACTTTATAGTTAAGGTTTGATAAAGTTTATATTTGAAGTTTAAGAGTGCTCTTCTCCAATGGTAAACCTTAAAATAAACCTTAAAAAATTTAAGTTTTTACATTATAATCCTTAACATTAGACAAAAATCAAATAAAAGGACAAAAATTTTATAACAACTAAAAATATACGATAAAATGTTATAATCAGTATTTAATAATAAACTATAACAATGTAATAGAAAATTACATATAAGTAAAAGATTATTTCAAACAAAATCATTTTTCTAAGAATATATAATTATTCTTCATTATTATTTCCATGATAAACTATTCCATTTTATTAGCAATTTTTGCTTTGTTTTTCATTTAAAAACTTATTTATTTAGTTAAAGTTATATGTAAAATTTGAATATATGAAAACATATATATAATATAAAAAAAATTATATGGACCAAAATGTTAAACAAGAAAGTTATCAAGATTTGAGGTTTTGTACAGTAAAACCTCAAATTATAAGATTTTGGACAGTAAAACTTTATATTTGAGGTTTTAAGGTTGTTCTTAGAGATGCTTTTAAACAAGTCTTTTTAAGGCTTTTACAAGTCTTTTACCGACCTCTTTAACCTTTTAAAGTTTCAAGTCGGAACTCTCTAAATGATCAATTGTTTCTCTGACTTGGGAGAAAGTGATTAAATTTATGGGGAAGGTTTGTGGAATTCGCAGAATACAAATCTACTAGTATTAAATTAGAGCTTGCATTATATTATAACGGATAATAGAACCGTTATGTTTAACTATACTCATTTTTTCTTATTGCAAACCCAAACTACTTTTAACACTTGTGAACACACGATCTCGTACTGATGAAACACCTACGATAGTATAACGCTGACAACAAATCAAACATTTGTCATTTACATTTATATATTTGTTATAAACATCAGTCATGAGAAACTTCTCTGTATTTTCTTAGTTTTCATTCATATATTCACTACAAAAATATCTCAAACAATATACCCAATCAATGCCTTCTTAGACTACTTCTAGACCATGTTCAAGTGGTATACCGTGTTCAAGTGGTATACTTAAACGATATAATGAAATAGTTTTATGTTGGAATTTCTTTTAAAATTATGTTTTATATGATCAGTATATCTAAAAATTTAAAGAGTTAGATCATAATTATATATTTATTCTCTTAAAGAAATTTAGATCCACTTATAAATATTTTAAAACGTCTTTATACAATACATTATTGTAAAAATGGTGGCGAACCTTCTGTGTAAAATAATTTTGCAAAACCAAGAGCAGATGTTCCAACATAATTTTTTTTAATCAAAAGGTATATATATATAAACCACAAAACTGAACCACACATGTAAGTACAAAATAAAGTCCATGCATGGTCGAAAAAAACAAAATGCATACTCATTTTCCTGGTCAAATAAGCATATTTTCAAGCTTTTAAAGGTTCTGCGAAATTTTACATTTTTTACAAAATTAAATTTTCTTTTCCGCTTTTACAAGCAAATAAAACATAAAAAGGAACATTATATTTGCTTTTAGGTGTACGAATGGCTATGCAGAAAGTTTGACTGTCTGTGGGAAAAATATCCGTAAATTTTGATTCGATTCGTTATTCGCTTCGATCCGATCCGAAAAATCTGGATATCCGTAACTTTACAAATCGAAGCAAATTGTGAATTCAATATCCGTCAAAAACAAAGCAAATCACAAATATTAAAATTTTAGAAAGCGGATATCCGATCCGATCCGGCAATATATAAATACATGTATATCTTGATTATATTTAAAGTTCTATATGTATAAAATTATATAATTATTATTCTGACATATGATTTGACAGATTTTATTTAAATTATTATTACTTATATAAAAGTAGTACATAAAAAAAATATTGTATGATAATTATAATTTTTTTCTTAAGTTTTGTGTTATTGTAATTGTTAACTAAGTTTAATTTTTTACAAAATATGTAGATTTACTAATTCTTTTAATTTTTATCTTATATATCACGTAAAAAATATATTATACAAAATAAATCTTCATCAAAATTTTAAGATTATTTGTATTAATCAAAACATATGAGATACCCGTAAGTATTTGCAAATATCCGCAAATATCTAATTATTTTCTGGATATCCGTTTTTCCGAATATATGTATTTCTTCGAAGCAAAGCAAATACAAAAATTAGAATTCCGTAACATACGAAGCAAATCAATAATACCTTCAAAATCTCGGATATCCAATCCGTGCCCAAGCCTACCCATAATAGCTTTCATGTTTTGCCATGCATCTGTTTGTATTTTGATCTCTCTTGGTTTCGTAAATTAATTTATTTATTTATTCTTTTCTTTTTGATCAATTTATTTATTCTGTTAACGTATATATATATGTGAATAGATGCAGTCATGAATTATTACAAAAGAGCATTCAAAATACGGAGAATATACTAGCTTTTTCGACCTAAATGCATGTGCACGGAACCAACCATGCCATGCCGCTTCTGTATACAAATTTGTGTATATATATATATGGAACAAAAATTCATGAACAACCGATGTTTACACAAAAATGTGGAAAATGGTAACATAAAGGTGTAGATTGTGCTGTTAATTGGTGGGGAAATTTGATTAAAACGAAAAAAATTAAGTCTATATATGATAAACTCCTGTCAAAGGCTCACAGATATCTCTGCATTTTGAGACTTGGAAGATTTTTTTGGTAATATATATATTAAAAATAAATAAGATAAAGTTGATGGACTGGATTGGTGGAAACCAAATATATATGTTTATGTTTGTATCGACATATTATAACATTATGTTCACATTTACAATAAAATAATTCTAGCAAACATCATAGCTTAACGGAAACTTCATGTTTCATTTGTTTTACTGTGCCTTTAGAATTTGCTAATTAAGGATAATTGACATAAAATATTATATTGTGGTTTTAATAATAAATAAAATGCACATTCTTTCAACTGTTAACGCAAAGAGAAAAGAAGAAAACAATAAATAGACAACTGAACTCTTAGAAGTTTAAAGTAAACCATTGTAGTACTGGGAATTTATTATGGTTGAAACGTGTTGCGAGAATAAATTCAACCAACAACCATTGAAAGTTTTACGTTGATTTTTAGGCAAGAAAAGAGATAGGTGTGTATATACGTCTGATACCGCAGGACCATTATCTCTTTTTTTTTGTTCTTTAACACAATTTTGCTCATGAATACTACTTTTTATGAGAATTTGGAATCTTTTTGGATCAGTCACTATATAATAGAATCTTCGACTTTGGCCCATTGATCGGTCAAAACATGGTCTTCTAAGTGTATGTATACTATAAATTAGTGTTAGCTTAACTATATATAACAAATATGTCGTTCAATCTTCGAGTCTTCGAGACATTATATTAGTGCATGGCGTTTACATTGTATAGAGAACCTTATTATTATTTTTTATCAAAAATATGGCAATTTCAAATGGATTCATACACGTACACATGCAAACGCACATGATAAAGTATACGAATCCATTGTGGAGCTATAAGAACCCCCGAAACGAATGAAACATATAAACTATAGTAGTTGTGTCTACGTTTAAATTATACAGTATGACGCTAATTACTTAATATTTTCATTATTATTGGTGTAATTAATATTTAATATATTTATGCATTCATGATTATAAATATACATACCAATAAATAGTACTTCTTTGTTTCAAAATGTTACATATTTTAGACTTTTCATATATTTTAATAAAACATATTAAATTTGCATAGTTTTTTTGATAATCTATTTCCCATAATTTTAAGCCAATAAGAATCTAATAAGTATATATTTTTTAAATTTGTAATTATTTAATAAAACATGCATTGAAAATACAAAAAAATATATCTTTTTGAAACATTTTTTTTCCAATATGTAACTTTATGAATCAGAGGATTATGGAACACAAACTCACGAATTATTTGAACAAATTTATCATGCCAACGTGCATACGCATTAGCATGATATTGCAGAGGTTAAAGATAATGCTTTTATGGGAAAGTAAACCTTATCTTCAGCCTGGTGAGATAAGATAAAGATGAGATTTAATTAAATAGTCCATGACGAAAAAATGAAGGAAAAAATCAGATCATAAAATTTGCGCAACACTACAAGAACTTTCTTCTTAATCAATTTTCGTTCGATGCAGTTTTTTTGTATCGTTAATATTTTTGAACAAACAAGGAGCTTAGTAGTACAGTTTAGTGTCTTGTTAATAGTATATTAGTATGTATAATACTGGGCTAGTTGCTTCTTCGAATTCGTTATTATCCAAATTAAACACAGGAAAACTTTAATTGTGATGCTTTTTACCATGAGAAACGACCCCACTGCATTGAGGCATTTACTTCAATTTGTGTTCGTCTGTTTTTGTAATAATCTTATCAGGACTCTAAAAGGTCATATATGAGAATGGTCAGCTTTGCTTTTCTTTTCATTCTATGAATTCATCTATAAATACCTCCTCTCACTCTCTCCATTCTTCACACACAGCATAATACAAAAAAAAAAACTTATCAGAAGAGTTGTTTAACTTCTCCCAACTCTTAAAGTTGCTAAGTTTTTGTTGCATATTCGATACGTACCATGGATTACAGATCATCTATGGAGTCATCGGAAACCCCAAGGTGACCATTTTTCATCCTACGCGTGTTATATCAAGCATTTTATGCAATATCATACTCAATTTACATGATCAATTGATGAGAAACTAAAAACTAAAATGTTTGCTAAAAATATTTATATATATGTACATGTGCAGGAACAAGTGCGCAGCTTGTTATAGGCAATTCAACAAAATGGAACATTTAGTGGAGCACATGAAGATCTCTTATCACTCCGGTCATGAGCCTACTTGTGGCGTTTGCAAGAAACATTGCCGATCTTTTGAGTCCCTCCGGGAACATCTCATAGGTAAATAAGAAGCTGTATATATATTATAAAGAGTGACATATAGTTTTTGTCATATAGTTTTATTCATACACTATGCATTTGTCTGATAATTTTTAATTGTGTACTGTCAATAGGACCATTGCCAAAACAAGAATGCAAGAACATTTTTAGCCTTCGCGGATGCAGATTCTGCATGATGATCCTCGAAAGCCCTAACGCTCGTAGGATTCATCAAGAGAGATGCCAATTTTCGAGCGTGAATGCTGTACGTAATCTTATTATTGTCCTTGTCTCAATACTCCTCTTCTCATATTTGCTTAATAAAATTTGTAAATTGTCCGCATGAAAAATACATATTACATAAATAATAAATAACATATATTCACATGATTTGTCTTTTTCAGGGATTGACGACTCGTATGGCAGCCTTAGGCCTAAGAGACAAAGCCATGATCGACTACACGTCATCCCGGTCTCCAAAAGTGGTTGCACTCTCTTGCAAGATGGTAGGAGGAGGAACTGACGGGTCGTTGGATCTATGCGCAAGGGTTTGTATAACGGATGAGAGTGATAACGTTGTGTTCCATACGTACGTGAAACCGTCAATGGTCGTGACGAACTATAGGTACGAGACGACCGGTATACGTCCGGAGAATCTAAGGGACGCAATGCCGTTGAAATATGCACAGAGAAAGATTCAAGAATTTCTTTGTAATGGAGAGCCCATGTGGAAGATTCGTCCAAGAGGTGGGAAAGGGAGGATTCTCGTGGGACATGGGCTCGATCATGATCTTGACCGCCTTCAACTTGAATATCCTTCTTCCATGATAAGGTGACATTTCTGTAAAGAAGAAAAAATAAAGAGGATACCATATATGTAATAGATTCGTTGTAGTGTTACTTGATTTCATGCAATATAATTTAGATTTTACGTGAGTTTTTATGTAATGTGAATTTCTAATATCATTTTATTTATTGGTGTATGTAGGGATATTGCAAAATACCCTCCTTTGATGAAAACAAGCAAGCTGAGCAATTCTCTCAAGTACTTAACCCAAGCCTATCTCGGGTAATATATCTACTTTTGTTTTTCTAATACTACTTTTGCCCTTTAAATATAACATTAATTTGGAAAATGAATGTAGAAATATACATACTTTACGTGTATTGATATATAAGTGTATCATGTACTATATATCCATTAATTTTTTTGGTGATGTATGGGCATTGATGCTTTGTATGGGCTTAAAAGCTAAAAGGAAGGGATTCAAAACATGAAAAGATTCATATGTTATATACTAATATATATTCATTTCTGCATCCACGCACAAGCATATACCATATAGATTGTATAAGTACTAGTAGAACTATTATCGAAGTCTACAAAAGACTGAACCATTTTCTAACAAAAACAAAAATAATTTACGTAGTTGGACATTTTTAATTTACATTTGCTGATGCATCAACCTGTTTATTTCCTATCAATTGCAAATAGTTCAAATAGCATACCATTGTTTTGTATGTAAAATTTTAGGGATGTGTATGCCTAATACTATATGTTCTAATATTATATGTTCCATATAATCTATGTTCGTGTCTACGCACCGTAGAACTGTAGAAGTAATCTAAAACACTTGAGATCAATTAATTATACCCATTATCTAATGTACAACAATATATATTAAGGATGGTAATTGATGTGCGTATAGGTATGATATTCATGTCGGGATACAAGACCCATACGAAGATTGTGTAGCGACTATGAGGCTTTACACGAGAATGAGATATCAGAAGCATAAGATGGAAGCATATCCTTTACCAGCCGACGTGCAGAACCGTAGCAATCAAGTGGCCTGGAGGCAGAGCGAGGTCGAAAGGATGTCTCCTAATGAAATGCTCTCCATCTCTCGCTCCGACTACTATTGCTGGTGCTTGGACTCCCTCGCTTGATTCGTACAACTATGGGGTTAATTTGAGAATCTCTCATAATTACTTCATAAACTTTTTCGATATTTTATATTTAGTAGCGTAAAGTCGAATAAGCATTCGTTCTGATTTCTAATAGTACCTAAATTAATTTTATAGTATGTGTCGTGTGAGATGAATGTTGTTCCTGTACTTCTAATAACGCATATTGCTCTTAATTATTAATAATTATTTTTTGTTGAAATTAATTAGTAATCACTTTGTAGCTTTTGTTTATAATTATTATATCCATATTTTTCTTAGAATTTTAATACATATGAAACCATTTATGGAAATTTTCAATTTTTTCTTACAAATTTACACAATAAGAAGAACTTATTTTTGTAAAACACGGTATGCTTATAAATATACAACACGGCTATTAACCTACAACACTAAAACGAAAAGGTCTTCTAGTTCTAGGAATACCGTCGTCGTTGACTCTCGTTCGTAGGTAACCATAAACCATAGTTTCTTAGGGTCCTCAGTCTGGTATGGGGATTATGGCGGAACCACAAGAGGAACGATCTCCGTCGCCCTGATGATTGCCTTAAGCTGTTGAAAGAGGAGAGAGACGAGCAGAGGCTCGGCGGTTTGCTTCTCGTCACCAAATTCTGCAGGAACGTTTCTCGACCGTCTTCTTCGGACCGGTAGTGGCGATTGTGATGTGTATCTGCGGCTGTCCGTTACAGTTCATGCTGCGTTTTGCCGTGTTCCTGAGATAGATTCTTCCGCATATATGGTCTCCCAAATTCCCCTTATTCTTGAAATCATGTTAAAAGGACGACCAACTACGAACATTCTTGAAGAATGCTATGAGCTTCTGTATTTTGTGTCCTCGGCTTGTGAAGCTGGTGTCATGGTTTGATCAACTCTGGAGGCTTGATAGTGATAGCTCCCCAGATGTCTGATCTACCTGATGGTTCACATGCTATGGAGGTTTCTATAAAGATTTTGCAGTTATTAGTTAGGAAGCTTTCCAGCGAGAGCATGACTATTGAATTGTATTTGGTGGTTGCTGCTGTTGCACGGCAGTTTGCGGTCTTGCACAATGCTCTGAAGTTTGAAGCACTCCATCTACTATCTGCAGTCTTCTGTTCCGATTATTCCGCACTTATTCGTGAACCTATTGGTTCCATGCCGGACAACAAGTGGGCAGACTACATCCGCACAGGTGTTGTGTCGATTCTGTAGGATCGCATGGCGCCTTCGGAGAAGATTCATGCATTTACTCTTTCGGAGAATTTGATGTCAATTCGTGGTGAGAAGTGGCGTATTGGTAGAGTAAAATTAACTTGTGTTGAGGATTATCTTCCAGCTGATAGGTGTCTTGTGTTGGTATTAGAGTCATCACATGTTGAGATTTCTGTTTTAACAAATGACCTCGCATACATGAAATACGAAGCTCCTAGTTCAGCTGTCGAATATCTCTTGAAGCAATGCTATCTGGCTATTGCATTTTCTTTGGTGGAAAAGATCATCACGTATATTTCAACCGTTGGTGAAAATGAAGGGGCTCTAAGATGATGAAATCATCTTCCTCAAGGTGATCAAGACGCTTAACGAGACGGTTGGAGTGGTGCTCGAGTATTTGAAAGATGCAAAGAAACATGGAAAGAAGAGAGGAAATGATATTCTTGCATCCGTGCGAGTGATTTGGAGCTATCTTGCTGAAACTCCTGATGCATGCAAAGATCAGGTCCAAGATCTTTTGGACTATATGCTTTCGGTTGAGGGGGAAGAAAAATCTAGCCCCTTTCTGTCAACTTGCTTCTTGCTCCCAATGCTTTGTCAAATAAAATGAAGGATGAAGGATGTAAACTCTTGGTTGCTTCAAGAGGTTATGTAGCTGTCGTGGAATGCCTAGTAAAACTGATCCAGTCCGATGGTCAGAATGGTGAGGACAGTGGAAGCATCTTCTTGGCTTGTGACACAGTCATGAATATTCTTTTGAAGAGCGAGCAAATCAGATTGTCGCTGGAGTTATCTACATTTTCCAGTCTACTCTACTGAAGGCTTTGGCGTATTGGACGAATGGTACTAAGGATCCATTGGCAGTAATGATGGCTGCAAGCATCTCTGTGATTTTACATTAGAAGAGACGCTACTCAAGCAACCTAGTTTCAATTGTAGCTCCTTGGATAGTTTGGCCAGGCTCATTGCAAGAAGCGTATCCTCATCGGGCCAGGATACTTCAGATACTGCTGATATTTTTGAACTAACAACAGGCTACTCTCTATGGGAAGATCGGTTCCCCGCCATAAAGAAACATAACCATTGAGCATTGACTCAGAGGCAATAGAATGCTTCTTTGTTTTCTTTTAGTCCATGAGTCATATATGAAATGATGTTCTTACTCATTCTGATTTCAAGGGGCTAGAACATAGTATTGCTACTCATGCCGGTCTCTAGGAGATAGAACACAGTATCTACTATATTAAAACATAAGTCACAATCTTAGATTTATGTGTGATTTTTTTCTTAAATAATGGACCTTTACTAGAAATCACTTACTATATATTCATTAATTATTAATAATATGGGTTTAAAATATATATATTATTCCTAATATAACAATCACATCCTATAAAACCGGCATTAGTTTTGAGCCCCAAATGTATCCTCACGGATGTTCCCATTGAACTAAACCAATCTCATGCAGTACTTATCCAATTTATATAAAACATATATCTATGTTTATAAAGTGAAAATAAACATCTGCACGGTTGTACGGGTGGAGATCTAGCTAACTATTAAGAAAAAAATTAGTTTCAAGTTGTTGTATGTTAGGTGCAGAATATAACTTGTTATGTTTTGTCTCATGAGGAGTTTTATAGTTTTTATTCAAAACTATACTTGTTAGGCAAAAAAAAAAACTTAGGCATATTAGGTTTAGAGGATAATTTAACTTTTAGAAAATTAAAAAAAACCATAATTTGCTAACATTTTACAAAATTTCATTCAATAAAAAAAATCCTAATATTTAACTGAGCATATTAAGTTAAAGGATAATTTTATTTTGAAAATTTCTTAAAATATCATAAACTGAGTACCACTTTTTAAAAATACATTTAATCAAAAATACCATAATATTTAATTGAGCATATTAAGTTAACGGATAATTTTATTTTGAAAATTTCTTAAAATATCATAAGTTGACTATCATTTTTCAAAAATACATTCAATTAAAAATATCATAACATTTTGGTTTAGGATATAGTGATTATTATTTAGGTTTAGTATTTAAGGGGTGAGACTGTGTTTATAGTTTTGATAGTGATTATTAAACATTTATAGATTAGTTAAGAGAGTCCGTTTAGTCTTCTTATCACACATTTAGGATATTTATGAAATTGTCATCCTTTAAAAGTAAGTGGTATACAAACTAATTCTCCATTTTATTTTTTGGGTTAGATGGTTAAATTATATATCTTCATGTTTTATCTATATATATGAATGTTTAGAGGTTAGACCGTTAGATTTTACTACAAAACTGTAATTCACTTGATTGAATAATCATCGTCCCAATATCTATTTATAAAAAGTATTAACATTAGGTGAGCATGATGTGATGGTAATCGACCACGTAGAGTTTGGGTTAACAAGAGATGTAATCAAAGGTAGGAGAAGCCAGTGTGAGTTATTACATATTTGTGCTTTTACATGATACACACTACGATTTTCTTGACAATACTAGTTTTCCTCTGAAAAACCATTGATTTGCCTGACAAAGAGATCCTTGCTAGGATAACGGTTTCACGTACATACAAAAAAACTAACTCAAGTGAGAAGACAATTTTTACACATTACGATTTGCATGATTAGTTCTGAAACAAAATAGCATTCATTACAAAGTTAAAACTATTCTCAATTAACCAACTATTTTATGGCCGATTAGTTCTTACTATAATTCAAATATACTTAAAACGTATTATATTCATATTCTTTCAAACCGAACATCAGTTAAGCAAGTGGCAAACTTATGAATATTTCACTACTCCTAGATATAATCAAGCTGGAACTCCTTTAGCTTGTCCCTGGTTGCCACTGAGTTGTAACTGACAGTTGGCCTTGGAAAGATTATCCTCTTCCTCATCATCTTTTGGTGTTGTCTTGTAATAACAAGCATAAAGTATAAGTTGTACTGCTCCTGATACTGTTCCTAGTCCATTTCCAATCTACAACAACATAAACAAGGTGAAACTAATAAATACTAATAAGTAGATGATGATAGTGATAAATACGTAACTGAAGGACTTACCAAAATGAAAAGGTCAAATTTAATAAGAGCATAAATAACCCAAATGACACCGTTTAGAAAGTTGGCAAGTGAGAGAGAGAAGGGCATGTATCTCACACTTTTGGTCTTGATCACCTTACTCTGTTTTATTTAGTAAACTTTATTATAATAAAGGTAGAAAGTATATAAAAAACTTAGGCAAAAAGAGCAAATTAAAATATCGTACCATGATGGTGAGAGGAGCAATATACATGAGGCTAACAAAAATGACGCAAATTATTCCAACAAAAGAAGATCTCTTGTTATGCGTGTGGAACAACAGCAGTGTGCATGTGGCTACTATTCCTACAAATACCATCTCTCCTACCAGCCATAGCCCCACTTTCACCTGCACCATTGATCACTTTAATTAAACTAGAATCAACTTTGTTTTGCCTATCACCATCCTGAAACTAGAATCAATCATTGTCGAGCTAGTGCTTGTTGCCATAGTGTTTTAGCGTTCATTTCAAGCCAAAAGACAAGAATTAAAACTCGACGACTTACACAATTCATAACAAAAATCGAAAATAAAATTATGCATCACTCTCGTTTAAATTCTTTTAAAAGCTTACATGTAATTTTACAGTCAGATCAAAATATTATTTTTTAAATAATTTATACAATTAGCCAAGAAGTTTCTTAAACCCTAAAAAAAAATTAGTTGTACTTTGTTACCTTTTACTTGTTACATCTCTAGGAAAAAAAATGTTCCAAACTAGCTGGAATCGAGATGTAAACAAAACTAAATCCAATATTATGATACGTTAATACATTTTTGTCCCAGCGAATGCAAAAAATATTTTAGAAATATTTAGTAGAAAAAGATGTGAGGATAATATTATACCTTACGTGGGGTGGGAGAAAAGTAGAAGAAGATAGAGAGGTAAAATAGTTCAATGGCAAGACCAGTGGCATTAATTGTGATCACAAGGAGACTATCTGGATGGACTATTGGTAAGCCATAAAAAACCCATAGTGCGCAGTTTAGTACTGTGGCTAAGTATGGGTCAGCTTTATATTCCTCCACCTTCTTCATCTTGTATATGGTTATGAATGTTGGTCTGCGCTATTATAAATATTTTCAAACAAACATAATTATCTAATGTAAAATATGTTATGTACAAGAGAGACCTAAGGTGTTAGACCGAAAGAATAAATTAAAAGCAAGAAAGAGAGCTTAGCAATTACATGGGAGATAGGAACAAGAACAGTGAGATGACATTGCCTGCAATAACAAAAAATAAAATAAACTATTAGTAAACAAAGGTTCTTTGAAATGTTCATACACAGTATAAAACCCATGTTTGTATGTATTGTATGCTTACCAAAAATGCCGGCAATGTTTCTTGCAACGGTCGCGCTAACCATTTTACTCGACAAGTAGGAACAAGAAACAAGAAACAAAGAACACAAGAGAGACAGAGAGATGTATATTGATATGTTAAATATATGTGTGTGGTTTTTGCTTATATAGAAATCGAAAGATGTTGGTTTATATATAAGTACCCATGTATACATATACAAGTATGTGTATATTGTATTGTGATTACGAAGCGAAACTCAAGAAGTTTAAGGAATTGAAATGAAAGCGACCTTGCAGTTTTCTTACTATATCAATTACAAAAAGAAAAAAACAAATTCTTACCAGTTCGGGGATACAATCATGACACTTATCTGACTATCTTGGAACACTATCTTGTTGGCTTATTGTTTATGGAACCATGATAATAACTCTGCCTACCGTATATATCATACGTGTGTATAATAATCACATTCATGTGCCCATGTAAGTTATTTTAGTTGTTATAATCTTATTCACGGCCATAGGTAATTCACAGAGATCCACGTGAGTGCAAGCGATCAAGCTGATAAAATAAAATCACGCAACATTTATTTTCTTCTCTTTTTTACAACTTTTTGAACCACTCTTCTAAAGTTATGTTATATATGCAAAAGGTAATCTTCATGGATTTCATATGAGTATATTTTTCTTCGTTTTTTTTTCAGACTTCTAGCTCATAGTTTTTGGGAAATAATTATCAGTTTCTTCTGAAGCAACGTAATGTATATTTAATTTTGAGTGAATTTGTGATATATCCCTAAAAGAGGTCCAAATTAGAGAAATGTCCATGATGTGACATAAAGGTAAAACATGATGACTTTTGTAATTTGAATGGATAAAATTACCCTTACTTCGTTATACAAAATTTGTTAACGAGTTAACATATTTTTAACATGATATAAAAATTGTTAGCAAATTAACAAAATTTTAACATGCTACAAATTTTGTTATCGGATTACGTCTATTTATTAACGTGTTAAACAAATCGCTAACAAACATGTTAGAATGTTAACAATGCTAGTATCATAAAAATACATATATTAACCGTTAATCGGTTATCTATCAAATAGCCGTAAACCTAGTTGTAACAGCTAACACTCTATGTATCTGTTACAAATTCATTAAAATATAATAATAGCGGGTAAATAATAAAATAACTGCTAACTTACATATTATCTAAATAAAAGAATATATATTTCAAGATATGAAAATGGAAATAATAGAATTATTGTGAGATAATAACATTAGCAATATGAGTGTCAAAAGAATCAGAGTAAAAAATAGAGATTTATGGTGAAAAAATGAAAGCATAAATATGACATGTGTCAGAGATAAAGAGATTAGAAGATAGGGAAGAGAAGAGAGAGAGAATGAGATAAGGGTAAAATAGTCCGGTTTTTGGATCTTGAAAACTGAGGGTAAATCGCCAATTATTGCTCGGTTTAGGAACAATCCCACCAATTTCTGTTTAATTTTTGCATAGTCTGTAATTCTTTTTGAAGTTATATATTTGGTCCATCCAAGTTTGAATAAGATATAACCACAACTAAATGAGTATGAATTTAACAGATGCGATGAATATTAATGAAAAGTTGTTTAAGATACCATAAATTGATTATTTTCAAATATGTTTGATCAAAAATACTTTAATATTTGAGTTTAAGGTTTAGTGGTTATTTTTTGTTTTAATGTTTAAGGAGTGTGATTAGGTTTATAAACTTGTATAAATTTATAAATTATTTTAGAGAGTAAGTTTGATCTTTCATCATCACAAATTTAAAATACTTATGAAAATGGTCTTTCAAATGTAAATTAAAGTTGTGGTAAAATTAGAGTTTCTCCTAATTTATTATAGTTAGTACTAACTAAAAGAAGTTTCAATTTATAAATAGAATTTCAAGAAGAAGGGGAATTCCTTTACAGGTGTTGTGAGAAGGTAGACATAGAGTAAGCATGCGACTATGTCGAATTCGAATTTGGATTCCGATGTAACCATTCTTCTAACGATCATTTTCTTCTCTATTGATTCAGTGGATAATAAAAATCGCAATATATATGTGCTTTTTAGAAAGCTTCAGTTCAACTGTATATATATGTTCTTAGTGATGTGTAAGGTATACCAACAGCTAGATCACTGCATCGTTTTGGTCAACAAATCTAATTAACTAAAACGATTTCATTTAGATAAATGATTTTTTACACTCAGGTTTACCTTTCCTGAGAGTATACATGCTGAAAGGGAGATCTTTTTTTTTGGAATAACAAGATAGCTGAAAAGACATTTTAAAATAATAGTTTACTCTTTTGGTGCTTTATATAACATGTTTTCACTTTTTGATTACATGAGCGCTTTCACAGAAGACTTCGTATTTATGGAAGGATTCTAGTTTACCACAAAATATGATACCATTTCTCAGATTTTCAGGTTAAATATACGGTTTCAACATCATAAATTAATAATTGGTATGTATAAGTTTTTTATAAATATAGAAAATATTATATTATTAATTTTTATTTACATTGAAATCCATCTCTATTTTTTTCATATTCCAAAATATTTTGAAATTATTTTTTATATTGCACTTAGAGAATATGTTGCATTCTAAGATACATATCGAATATGCAAGATACTTTAATAAGAACAAAATGAAATCTGATAATTTTCCAATCAGTGTCTAAATTCTGAAAATTCTTATTCTTCTTATTAGCTATAAACAAAAGTATTTTGGAAGATATGATTTTTTACAAAATTAGTGACTCTAAAAATTAAGAGAATATTAGTAATTTGTTAGTTTTTACTTTATATGTTGGGGAAAACTATTTACTCATTTCATACTTGGTGTGGTCGTGTGTTACAGAGAGAGTATGTCAATCGATGATGTCGTAAATGTAAAATCGTCTGCTGATTTCAGAGTTACGGAAAAGATAAACCGTGGAATCATTGTTTATGAAGTTGTTTATCAATACTGCATATATTGCAAGTGTTGATCATTATATATAACAATTAGAAATTATACGATGATGTAATTATTATTTGATTATTAGTGTTATAAAATGAATATGTGCAGTCAACAAGTGTGATTATAAGTTATCTTCTAAAGAAATTTCAGTGATCAAGTCAGTAAGTTTTGACATGACTAATCAGGAGAGCATGGAGTGGTTAAACTATGTCAGGATAATAACTGATAGTCTTAACTAAAGTGATGATAAATCTACGTTATTTTTTGTGCACCAACGATTTCATTAATCTTAAAGATTGTCACACTCCATACTGGCAAAGATAATAAATCTATGTTATAGTTGATTATTAGTGACAAGCAAAGATGACAATAAGCGGCAACGTAGAGAAAAGATAAAAACCACGCGCCTCACGCGCGGCCCCCAAAAAGACGATTAGGGATTCGGTTCTCCCGACAAACTGACCGTCTTCTCTGTCGTCCTCCGGCGTCATTCGAGACGTCGGCCTTCGTCCTTCTCCACCCTCCCCGGCCCTCCCCTCCACATGGGGAAGAAAAAACCACCCAAAAAATCCTCTTCGAGCAAGAAGAAAAAGAAGTCTAGATCTATTTTTTCTTCTTCTCCCGGATCTCATCCGCCGCCTAATTCGGCTTCAGCTGAGCTTCCGCCGGTCCCTACCGACGATGCTCCTCCTCCTGAGCCCCCGGTTGATGCTTCCTTGAATTCCCCGATCTCATGTTATATCTCCCCAGATTTAACCATTGATGTCGCCCCCGTGAAAGTTGATGTAACAACTGTACCGGAGCCGACTACTCCCTCTAACGTCGCTACTGTGAAGGTTGTTTCCTCAACTGTGCCAGCACCGACAATGCCGACAAATGATGTCTCTTCTACGACTCCTCCACCGGTCCCCACCGCAGAGAAGTCCGTCGAAAACAACCAGACTCCAGAGGAAACTCTAAGTCAAAACATCCCCGAGCGAACAGTTACTTGGTGTGAAAAAGCAAAGGAAACGGGTAAAAAACTTCAAAAGAAAGGAACTCCTTACACCCTACCTTCCGGTGAGGTCTGCATCGACATACCAAACTCGGTGATCGAAAAGAACAAAAAATCGTGGGATTGCTTTGTCATTGGCCAATTCTACCACGATCCACCGTCCCAAGGAACTATCTACAAAATAGTTAAAGGGATTTGGAGTAAAAACTACAAAGACATAACGGTCTCCAAACTGGACGGTTTTGCGTTTCTTTTCCGCATCCCTAACGCCTCCACCAGACACCGCGTCATCAACCAGCGCTTGTGGCAAATTGAAGGCCAGACGATGTTTGTAGACAAATGGGAGCCTGGAGTCATCCCAACTAAGCCAGAGCTTACATCTGCTCCCATTTGGCTAGAGCTGCGCAACGTTCCGTTCCAATTCTTCAATGAAGATTGCCTGGAACGTATTGCAGGACTAGTTGAGGAACCTAAATACCTCCACCCTAACACTGCAAATAAGATAATTCTCGACGTGGCCAAGGTCTTCACAGTGATTGATCCCAGGAAACCCCTCCCAGAGGCAGTAAATGTGCGTTTCGACTCTGGCGACATTGCTAGGGTGCTCGTATCTAGTCCATGGATGCCTCCGATTTGCTAAGAGTGCAACGAGATTGGCCACACCACTAAAAGATGTAAACGAGCCCCCCTCCTTTGTACTTTCTGCAAGTCGACCTCCCACTCCACTGAAAAGTGCACAAGGTCTAAAAGGTCTGATGACAAAAGAGAGGCTTCTCGCAGAAACAAACCAAAGCTCCCAACTCAACAGTGGCAAGTCAAAACTACTCCATCTACTTCTGAGCTACAGCCTAAAGCTACTGGGCCCCTAGTGGGCGAAAGCAGTGGTCTCACACCAGGCGAAAAGAGATCGATTGATGTTAACATAATCACCACTGAATCTGAGGAGGAAGTTTCTTCGGAGTTGGAACGTGACTCCTCCGACATTTACTTTGGGGAATCTGATGGGTATCACGATGATCACCATAACTTCACAAAGGTGCTATCAAGAAGGAGCAAGAGGAGGAACCGGGGGTTAAAGCCCTCACACAACTAATCCCATATGTATAGTAACCTTTTTTGTTGGAATGTACGCGGGTTCAATGTATATAATCACCGCAGAGGATTTAAAAAATAGTGGAAGCTAAACAAGCCACTTTTCGGGGGTATTATAGAAACCCATGTCAAGCAACCGAAGGCCCAGAAGTTCATCGATGGAATCCTTCCTGGTTGGAATTTTGCAGAGAACTATGGCTTCTCTGACCTTGGGAAAATTTGGGTGGTATGGCACCCCTCAGTCATCACAGACATTTTACACACTTCACTTCAATCAATCACCTCTCAAGTTCATCTTCCTGATCTCCAGCAGCCTCTAATAGTCACCATTGTCTACGCTTCAAATGATGACGATCAGAGGCGGGAGTTGTGGAAAGAGCTGATCAGTCTCAAAGAGGATAGCAGAGTTGAGAACCGTCTCTGGATTGTCCTAGGCGACTTTAATCAAACCCTTCACCCTGATGAACACTCGAAACCGCTCTCACTTAACGTTGATTCTAGAATGAGACTATTCAGGGAAGCTCTAACCGAAGCCGACCTGGGTGATCTAGTCTACAAAGGTCCGAAGTTCACTTGGACTAACAAAAACAAAACCAACCTAATAGCAAAGAAGCTAGACAGAGCGCTAGTCAATGATGAGTGGCTAACCTTGCTACCTGATTCTGTGGCTTTCTTTGGGGAACCAGATTTTTCAGATCATGCTGTGTGCGGAGTGACTCTGAAGCCTACTAATTCGAGAGAGAAGAGGCCTTTCCGCTTCTATAATTACCTTCTCCATAATGAGTTTTTCCTGGATCTCCTGATGGATCTATGTTACTCTGCCGATGCCACGGGCTCAGCGATGTACATTATTTCAAGGAAACTCAAATTGATCAAGAACGGTATAAGAACTTTCAGCAGAGACAACTACTCGAATCTGGAAAAACGTGTTGAGGAAGCCCACGTCATTCTCTTATCAGCGCAATAGGAACTCCTCACCAACCCTTCCGAGGCAAATGCAGTAAATGAAAGTGTTGCTCACGATTCGTGGATGTCTCTGGTAAAAGCTGAGGAGAGATTTCTTTTCCAGAGATCACACATAACCTGGATCCAAGGAGGTGATTGCGGCTCAGCTTATTTTCATCGTCTGATTGCTACGAGAAGATCTTTCAATCACATTCACTACCTTCTTGATGATCAAGGCGTCCGAGTAGAAGGTCAGAATGGGGTTCAAACCTTGTGCATCGGCTATTTCTCTGACCTGCTGGGGTCCCAACAGGATGACAACCTCTTAGACCCTCGAGATCTCGCCCTCCTTATGCCTTACAGGTGCTCAGAGTCACAGGAAACCGATCTGACAAAGGAGTTCACGAGACAGGAAATCAGAGACGCTTTCTTTGAACTTCCTGCGAATAAAACGAGTGGACCTGATGGCTATCCAGCGGAGTTCTTCACAGGAGCGTGGAATATTGTTGGACCAGAAGCTACCGAAGCCGTCCTGGAATTCTTCAGATCAGGAAAACTACTTAAGCAGTGGAACTCAACCTCGTTGATCCTCATCCCCAAAACGCAGAACGCTGATAAGACCAAAGATTTCAGACCGATCTCTTGTGTCAACACCCTTTACAAAGTTATATCCAGATTGTTGTCAAAGAGGTTGCAGGAAATTCTCTCCCACGTTATCTCTCCTTCGCAATCAGCCTTCATAAAAGGAAGGCTCCTAGCAGAGAACGTCCTCCTAGCCACGGAGATGGTTCATGGATATAACAAACGCAATATTTCGAAGAGAGGGATGCTGAAGGTTGATCTTAGAAAAGCCTTTGACTCCATTCGATGGGACTTTATTCTCTCAACGCTAAATGCTATGAATGTCCCTCAAAAATTCGTTAGGTGGATATCGGAGTGCATCACCACTCCCACGTTCACTGTGTCTGTAAATGGTGTTGCTGGTGGCTTTTTCAAGAGTACCAAGGGTCTCAGGCAAGGAGAGCCCCTTTCTCCCTACCTGTTCGTCTTGGCAATGGAGGTGTTCTCCCGTCTACTCCACTCGCGCTTTGACTCAGGTTATATCACCTACCACCCAAGAGCTGAGGATGTGGAGCTTTCACACTTGATATTTGCAGATGACGTAATGATCTTCTTTGATGGGGGTAGTGCCTCTTTGCATTCCATCACGGAAACTTTAGATGACTTTGCTGGCTGGTCGGGTCTGCATGTAAACAGAGAAAAATCAGAGTTGTTCCTTGCGGGTCTTGATGCTCAGGAAACCACTGATATAGCAAGGTATGAATTCCCTGTTGGAAAGTTACCTATCAGATATCTTGGCCTTCCTTTGATGCATAGAAAGCTTAAGATATCAGAGTATGAGCCACTGCTGCAAAAACTCGCCTCAACTTTCAGATCATGGGCAGTTAAAATGCTCAGCTATGCTGGTCGGCTGCAGTTATTAACCTCAGTCATAAATGGGACAGTGATCTTCTGGATGTCTTCATTTTTACTTCCGAAAGGGTGCTTAAAAAAGATTGAGTCTATGTGTTCAAGATTCTTGTGGTCTGGCAGCATTGAATCTAGAGTGTCGGCAAAGGTTGCATGGTCCCAAGTCTGTTTCCCTAAATCAGAGGGTGGCCTTGGCCTGAGAAAATACAATGATTGGAACAAGGTCTTGTGTCTTAGATTCATCTGGCTGTTGTTCTCAGATTCAAACTCACTATGGGTCCAATGGCAGAAACATCACCACCTTCGGAATATGAGCTTATGGGCCTTGGAACTGAAGCAAACGTACTCAGCGGCTTGGAACTCTGTGCTCTCCCTCAGACCCTTGGCAGAGAACTTCATTGTCTGTAAGGTGAACAATGGAGAGAACATCTGATTCTGGTACGACATTTGGACCCCTTTTGGTCACCTCATCGACTTCCTAGGACCAAATGGTCCGAGAGACTTGCGCTTGCCTATCACTGCGCGTGTGAAAGATGCAACATCAATTTCTGGGTGGTCTTTGCCTCAACCCCGCTCCGACAACGCTCTGCAGCTTCACATCCATCTCACCACTATCACTTCTCTACCACAACAAAGCTACTCTGAAGATACTTTTCACTGGGTTGTGGATGGGAATGACACAAAAGGCTTCTCTTCTTCAAAAACGTGGGAAGCTCTACGACCCCGAGACACGCGTAAGAGGTGGTATAAAACGATTTGGTTCTCGGGTGCAATCCCTCGGCAAGCATTCATTATGTGGCTTGCAAATCTAAACCGACTGCCAACAAAGGTCAGATTGTCTTCCTGGGGATTAAACATTCAGACATCTTATGTTTTCTGCAATCAAGATGAGGAGACTCGAGATCATCTGTTCCTAGCATGCCCATACACTATCAATCTTTGGAACCCGATCTTCTCTCGCACGGAACAGAACCATGCTCCTTTCTTCTCGTGGAACGAGCTACTATCCTGGATCAGAGTCTCTACACCTTCTTCACCGTCAACCATCAAGAAGCTGGCTGCTCAGTCCCTCATCTACAACACCTGGAGACAACGCAATTCAGCGGTTCATCACAACAGATTCGCCCCAACGCAGACAGTTTTCAAGCTCATCGACAGGGACATCCGCAATGTCATAAGTGCGAGAAGACATAGGAGAACCTTTAGGTCTCTTATGCAACTTTGGATGCAATGATTCATTTTCTTGTGTTCCAAGCAGCTGTGTCAACCTTGTTTTTTATTTTCTTTTTTGCCTAGGTTTTCACTTTTGTAGGATTATGTAACATAAACCTAAACGTTTCATTCTAATGATATTTACAATTGTGCCAAAAAAAAAAAGATGACAATAAGATCACTATATATTAACCCTATATTTCGGTTGATTTTTTTTTTTTTGTGAAACTAGATTTCGGTTGATTATATATTAACATGACTTGTAACTTGCAAGCATACTATATTTGCTACGGTATATCTTTCATATAGTATATAGAGAAAGGAATAGTAATTGTAAATCAGTATTTGTTTCAAGTATTTCAAACTAATTCGTGGAAACAAATAGTATTGAGTTAAACTGATGAGGACATTCCGAAAGAAGTACCAATGGGTGACATCATGACAGTATTCTCAGAAATGAAAACTGTAATAAACTGAAAGAAAGAGTTTTGTTGTCAGGCAACTGAATTTTTTTTTGAAATGACCTATTCCTGCTTGTGGCGAAGACACCATATTATGTCATTAGCTTTTCATTATATCCATTGTCGTCCTCTTAAGACCTGTTGCTATATGACCATTTCTCAACAGGAAGAACTATAATGAAAGACGTCACTTGTTTCACATAGTATTTATTAGTTATGACATGCTGCAATAATTCAAACTTTATATGGACGGTTTAAAAGAGATGTACTGCAAAGCTTTTGCATGTTTTTCTTTATTTAGACTATTTTTATATGGACGGTTTGGAATTGTTTTTTTTTTTTTTTTTGAAAAAGGTTTGGAATTGTTTCTTGTTAGGATTCGGTTCCATCGTGTTAGGTACACAATATTTTGAAGTGGTAAGCTTATTGACCTACAATTATACGATTAATGAATAGCAACCGATGGTGGAATAATTATTTTGGTCTTTTCATATCAATATTTGAAACTTGAATATGTCAAAACTCAAAAACGATTTTGAATTCATTTGTTAGCAATGAAATACATTTCTATAGTTCTAAAAGTGAAATAAAAATTTAAAACACCTTAATGAGTAGCAATGGCTAAACTCTTGAGTCTTGGCCTTTCCTTTTTGCTTTATCGTGTTATTGCTTTTCTATTTTGGTCGGCCATTTTTCATGGTTTTTTGTCTTCGTGTTGGTAGGATGATCATCTGACATCAGTGACCACCTGCGAGCGAAACATCACATACTATACGTGTACAAGTAACACAACATACTTGATTTTGGATTTCAATATTATTCATGCATTTAGTTACTTTGTATCTGACTGATTAACAAGTAAACTTACTTCTAAAATTTTTACCAAAAAAAAAGTAAACTTCTTGATTAGACTTTTATCAGAACCAAAACCCTAATTTTGACATGTGTTCAGTCCAAAATCTATACTATTATTTGAGAAGTGAATTTGCTTAGTTGTCATGCTCTACATAGTTTTAGATTATTTTGCTTATTTATCATGTTTTTCATAGTTTTAGCAAATATTAGTTATTTATTATATGCTTAATATTTTTAATTAATAGTTTTGTTTAATTATAAATTATATTACAATAGAAATAGATATTATTATTTACGAAGTGATTTGGCTTACGTGTCAGCTTCTCCATATTTTTAGGTTTTTTCGCTTATTTGTCATGTTCTCCATGATTTTAGGCTTAATCAATGATTTTCATAAATATTTTTCATATATTTTAATAATAAAAATATTTGAAAACATGATAATTATAATTTTTCATTATACCAATATTTAATATTATCTTATTTATTCATTGAATTTTTGATATATTTAATGGATAATTATATATTTAACTGATTACAGATTAATATTATAAAATTGTCTTCAAAATAATAAAACGTGTTTGAAAAAGAAAAGATAATCCCATATATTTATCTTGTGTTTATCTACAATTATTTTTGAATTTCATATATGCATATAATAATTAGATTTATTAGTATACTAAAATATTAATAATAATTTTACAAAATATAAATAAAATTTATTTATATTTTTGTAAACGTATATATCAAGCCAAATATTTATATAAACATCTTAATTGTAAAAATAAATTTAATTTATATTTTTTTTGTTAGTGTGAACATTTCTTTGTTATTTAAGTTGAAAAATAATATTTATTTGTTTTTTTTTATGAAAATCATATTTAAAAATATTTTAAAAATATCGCTCCAAAAGAGAATATTTTTAAAATATTATTTTTTATTTACAACATGTATCTAATATTATAAAATTAATTATATTTTCTTTTAATTTCTTTTAAGAGTTTCACAGAGTTATGACTTTGTTTTGATTAAAATTTCTTTAGAAGACTATTATAGAAAGAAAAACGTGATTCTATATTTTTTAATAAAATATTTCCAAAATAATTTGTTTTACTAATATTTAATAAATCTTGACAGTTAAAGACAATATAACAATACCATTATTATTGAAAAAAATATTATTTAACAATAAAGCAATATCATTTTATAGAAAGTAGCAATTTTTATTTTAGAGTAAAAGAAATAGAGATTGATTATAATTTATTTTCTCTATTATAGCATTTTGAAATTAAAATAACAATAGATATGAAATATTTTTTTATCTTATACATTACATATTAATGTTTATTTGTTAATATGACATGTTTGCGTGTTTATTCAGCTATTATGAAATGTATTTTAAAATATAATTATAATCAATATTTTAATTAACAATGATTCATATAATATGTAAATTTGGATCGGTTTAACATTATTGTGTTTTTTGCTTTATTTTGAGATTTTGATAACTTCAAAATTTTGGCTTGAAAACATCAATTTTTATTAACAATTATGTATTTGATTATTTAATTAGATAAAGATTTTTAAAATAAATATTGTCTTTGATATTTAAATAATTGTATATTTACTAATAAATATTTATAAAAGAATTATGCCCGCAAATGCATATGATTATTTAAAATATGTATACAACTTTATTAGATTATTATGATGATGATATGTTTTACATGTGTAATAAAAAAATTATATCTTCTGACTAATTTAATATTTGAAACTAATTAAATAATTTAGATTGATTTTTTTTTAAGAAAAAATATTAAAAATTGAATTAGTTAGATATATATTAGTCCGGGCCAACATCTAGTCTAATTACTAAACATCAAAAAATTTGAAAGACCTATTCAAACATGGGCTTTATATAATTGGGCCTATATTACGAAAAAGCCTAACAGAGCTTACTAAATCTTTTGGTACAGTATGGGCCCTCAATGGACCCCTTCGTAATATCAAATCTACTAAATCAAAAACAAGAACGACGCCGTATCGATTTAGATCGGCCGTTCAATTGTTAAAACACTTATAAAGAGTCCTTGGCGGCAGCGTTAACCGGCAGGCAAAGTCGTTGCTACTCAGGGCGGTGAAGAGAGAGAGAGAGAGAGAGTAAAACATGGGAGTGCAAGGTCTTTGGGAGCTACTCGCTCCCGTCGGTCGACGCGTCTCCGTCGAAACCTTAGCAGGGAAACGATTGGCTATCGGTACACACACACACACGATTATAAGCAACTTCTTTGTTTTTTACTTTTTTTTACGAATCGGTTGTGAAATTGCAGATGCGAGTATATGGATGGTACAGTTTATAAAGGCGATGCGAGACGAGAAGGGCGATATGGTTCAGAACGCTCACTTGATCGGTTTTTTTAGGAGGATTTGCAAGCTTTTGTTTCTGAGGACTAAGCCTGTTTTCGTATTCGACGGTGGTACTCCGGCGTTGAAACGACGCACTGTCATTGCGCGGCGTCGTCAGCGTGAGAACGCTCAGACTAAGATTAGGAAAACCGCTGAGAAGTTACTGCTTAATCGAGTCAGTGACTGCTTTTTTTTATTAGAATTTTATTATATGAGAAAGTTAGGAGGAGTGAATTGATTGTGTTTTTTTTTTGGTGTTATAGCTCAAGGATATGAGGCTTAAGGAACAAGCCAAGGATCTTAAGGAGCAGAGGCTGCAGCAGAGTAAGAGTGGTGGAGATAAGAAGAAGCGTGTGTCTTCTGAATCTGTGCAAGAACCTTTGCGAGACTCTGTAGATGATAAGATAGATGAGATGTAAGAGACAAATCTGGGTTGTTTAAAACCGTTATGTTGTTGGAAATGATTTAATGATATTAATTGATGTAGATCTTCAGCATCTGTGGTCGGAGAAGATGTTAATGATGGTGGTATGAAAGGGTCCTCGGTAAGTGAATATTAAACATGGATCTGGAAAGATGGTGTTTATAACCCCTTTTTTCCATTAGTTAGAGAGTGTTGTTGTTAGGAAACACGTTCTGTTGATTTGTAAAATTGTATTTCTATGTTCAGTCCCTAATTTGCAATTTATGGATGACTTGCAGAAGTATGATCCCAAGGGAAAGGGAGTTTTGTTGGATGAGGATGACCTAGATAACAGAATGAATAGTAATCTTGAACAAGGTTCCTCAGCAGGGACGAAGGATTATCAGGAAAAATTGGATGAGATGTAAGCGGTAGTTGAGATATGGGTTGAAGATTTTTATTTGCATATAGTCATTTCATGTTTTCCTTTCTTGGTTTAATATAGGTTGGCGGCATCCCTTGCAGCAGAAGAAGAGAGAACTTTTACTAACAAAGCATCGTCTTCAGCTGCAGAAATTCCATCTGAGGAAGAGGGTAGCGAAGAAGATGAGCAAATTATTTTGGTAATCTGTGGTCGCTTATGTTACAAATCATTATTATTCAGGGGATATAAATTGGTTTACTTGAAGATATTTATTTAGAAATTAGTACCAGTTGGCTGGACCTCTTTCTGAAAGTGGAAACTCCTTTCATCTGTGTGTAATTTACTTTAATAAAGAAGCATGACTTTGTCTTTGAAATTATGTTTTCTGTCTATAGTAAGGAGTTATCTGATGCTTTACTGTCTTTATCTGCTAATAATGTATTGTGTATCTTTTTAGCCAGCAATGGATGGGAATGTCGACCCAGCTGTTTTGGCTTCTCTTCCTCCATCCATGCAACTTGATCTCCTTGTTCAGGTAACTAACGATATTGACAGCATTTCTTCGCAGCATGTTGAGTTACAGTGACGTTTCAGTTTATTTGATAATTTTGTTACTCTTAGATGAGAGAAAAATTAATGTCAGAAAACCGGCAAAAGTACCAAAAGGTCAAGAAGGTGAGTCACATGAATCGCCGACACATTCTTGCCTAATTCCATTTTGCATGAAGAGATACGGAATGAATATGGAAATTGTTGTTGTTTTGTGACTGTATAGGCGCCTGAAAAGTTTTCCGAATTGCAAATAGAAGCATATCTCAAAACTGTAGCCTTCCGTCGAGAAATAAATGAAGTTCAGAGAACTGCTGGTGGGAGGGCTGTCGGTGGTGTTCAAACTTCCAGGATAGCCTCTGAAGCGAACAGAGAGTTTATCTTCTCATCTTCCTTTTCTGGCGATAAAGAGTGAGTTGCTGTTTGAGTCTAATAGAGAATAAGGTATTGTCGTATTAGAAAATGACTGATGTTTTGAATGTGTTCCAGAGTACTTGCGTCTGCCAGAGAAGGAAGAGACGATGGACAACAGAAAAATACGCCACAACAGTCTTTGCCAGTCCCTGTTAAGAATATTTCGACACCGAAAAAATCAGATGCTACTACTGAGTTGGATAGAGATGAACCCACAAATCCTGATGAGAATATTGAAGTGTACATAGATGAAAGGGGCCGTTTAAGAATAAGGAACAGACACATGGGGATCCAAATGACTCGTGATATCCAGAGGAACTTACATCTGATGAAAGAAAAGGAGAAAACAGCTTTCGGTTCTACGTCGAACAATGATGAAACGTTCAACGCCTGGGAAAACTTTCCTTCTGAGGACCAGTTTCTTGAAAATTTACCTGTTAAAAAAGACGATGTTGTGAATCTGGATAACCAGAATGATGATTCCATGCTGCGAAATCAATCTGCAATAGAGATATCGTTTGAACATGATGGTGATGGAAAAGATCTTGATGACGAAGATGATATGTTTCTTCAGTTGGCAGCGGGAGGACCTGTGACTATTAGTTCTGCAGACAATGATCCCAAAGAAGACTCTCTGTCGTGGGCATCTGACAGTGATTGGGAAGAAGTGCCTGCCGAACAGAGTAGTGTTATCTCTAAGCTTGAAGTGAATTCAAGCAATCAGCATTTTCCCGAGAATATTAGTACCGATGAAGATGCAGCAAGGGAAGACACTACTTGTGAAAATGCCAGTAACACCATGGAGAATGATACAGTAACAAAGTTCTCAAAAGGCTATTTGGAAGAAGAAGCTGATTTGCAAGAGGCTATCCAGAAAAGTCTTCTTGACTTGCATGATAAGGAATCCGAGGATGTCCTTGAAGAAAATCAAACGGTGGGGGTAAATGTAGTCGCTAACAAGCCAACTCAGGATAGTCTGTGTTCTAGTGAAACCGTTGGTAAAGCTGAGGAAGAGGGAAGTCTGGACGGAACACCAATCTTGAAAGCTAGTGGCGCTATAAATGAGCAGTCCAACACTTCGGTAACGGACACTGCACATGGCCACAGAGATAGAACCAAACAAATTGATACTCACCCTTCTTCCAGTTCTGACAACGTTAGACGTGCTGTGAGAAACGAAACGTCACAAGTGAAGTCCGTAATCTCACCCGAGAAATCATTTACAATTACTAGTGAGAGCAGCATGGTGTCCCCCATGGCTAAGCACAATAACGAAGACGGTTCTGTAAGTTTTGGTGGGGAATCTATCAAAGTGTCTGCTATGCCCGTAGCTTATGAGGAGAGAATCAGTTCGCACATAGGGATACTCGACGACACAGATTCACAGCAAGAAACAAGGGAGGAAAGCAACTTTAACAACCGCGCTTTTAATATTGAGAGCTCAACAGATTTAGAAGAGAATACCGTACCTGTTGAACTTTCAGAAGCAATTTTGGAGGAGGAAATGCGAGTTCTTGATCAAGAATATGTAAATTTAGGTGATGAACAGAGGAAACTTGAGCGGAATGCTGAATCTGTTAGCAGTGAAATGTTTGCGGAAATCCAGGTTTGCCTATTGTCTTTTAATATACTTATGACTCATTGCCTCTTTATATGATCTTCTTGCAAACTTTCTAAAGTTTCTGTTGTATTCGATATGCCTTGGATTTCCTTAGGAGCTACTCCAAATATTTGGGTTACCATACATTATAGCTCCCATGGAAGCAGAGGCGCAGTGTGCATTTATGGAACAATCAAACCTTATTGATGGTATTGTCACTGACGATTCTGATGTATTCTTGTTTGGAGCAAGGAGTGTGTACAAAAATATATTTGATGATCGCAAATATGTGGAGACATACTTTATGAAGGTATGCATATCCGTTCTCAAACTCTGTTTTCACTTGTGGTTTTAAAAATCCATAATTTTTTGGCTGCGATGAGTTTATATCCCTCTTCTGTTTCTAATGAGCTTACTTGTTGCCTTCGTCTTGTCTTTTGTTATAACTTCTTATCCCTTGTTTTCTTCACTAGTAGATTGATTTATTTTCCTAGTCGGTATCTAATTGTTTGATCGATCTGTTCCTAGTTACATCTCTAATCGTTTGCATTCGGTTTTCAAAGGTCGGATAATCATACCTCTAAACTCTTCTGATTTTCAGGACATTGAGAAGGAACTTGGCTTAAGCAGAGATAAAATAATCCGCATGGCATTGCTGCTAGGAAGTGATTACACGGAAGGAATCAGGTTAGCAGAATTTTAAACTGAATAGGTCAAATTCTCGTTCTCTATGTACTTGATATCCCAATTGTTTTGACATGCAGTGGAATTGGTATTGTCAACGCCATTGAAGTTGTGACTGCATTTCCCGAGGATGATGGGCTTCAGAAATTTCGTGAATGGGTTGAATCACCTGATCCAACCATTTTAGGAAAGCCTGGTACAAAAGCAGGTTCCAGTGTAATGAAGCGTGGATCTGGCGCCGCAGATAATGAAAGCACCTCAGGTGTCTCGGGTGATGACACAGAAGAAATCAAGAAGATCTTCATGGATAAGCATGTATTACTATTTTTCTTGAATGGTCCAGCTCATCATAGTTTGAGACAACCATTCTACTAACTAGTTCATTTTCCATTTAATATTACAGAGAAAGGTAAGCAAGAACTGGCACATTCCATCTACTTTCCCTAGCGAAGCTGTTATTTCTGCCTACTTAAATCCACAAGTGGACCGGTCGACTGAGACTTTCTCATGGGGCAAGCCTGATCGCTTAGTTCTTAGAAAGTAAGTCGTTTCTTGACTTTGCGTTCACATATGTATACGACAATCCTTGCTCTGAAGGAATTAAACATTCTTATTCCATTTAACGTCTAGTTTCCTTCAAACAGTGTGGCATAGCTTGACAATAGGTTTTAATGAATCTTAAATTGGAACACGAAAAAGTTGCATGATTTGACACAGTGATCTGTATAAAACTGCTTTCACTTCATGTAACTAAAATCCTGAGTTCTCTGATTCTTGTAGTAATGTTTTCTTCTCTTTTTTCTTTGGGTGAAGGCTATGCTGGGAAAAGTTTGGTTGGAACGGTGAGAAGACAGATGATCTGCTACTACCTGTCTTGAAGGAGTACGAAAAACGCGAGGTATTCATCTAGATTTGATCTTTTATTTTACGTATGGATATATGATTATTATGTATACATGATAATTTCTTCCTTTGTTTCCATGAAGACGCAACTTCGTATGGAAGCATTCTATTCCTTCAGTGAAAGATTTGCAAAGATCCGTAGTAAAAGGATTAAAAAGGCTGTCAAAGGAATTGGTGGAGGCCTATCATCAGAAGTGGTTGATCATACTCTCCAGGAAGGTCCAAGAAAGGGAAACAAAAAAAGACTCTCTCCCCATGAAACTGAAGATAACACTTCAGAGAAAGATTCAAGTAAAACCGATGAGAAGGAGAAAAACAAAAGGAAACGCTCTGAAAAAACATCTAGTAGTAGAGGGGGCAGAGGCAGAGGCAGAGGACGCGGAAGAGGAAGGGGCCGAAGAAACCTCATCCCGGAGCTATCCGACGGTAGTTCTGATGGTAAGGGTGATGACAATGATAATGTTGTTGGTTTGCAGGAACCTAATGAAGCAAAACCGGGCAATCCTCAAAAAGTTCGAAAGGTAAGTCTCTATATTGTCTTCTTACTGTATATATTGATTGATTATGTGGTGTGTCTCACTTTGTTAATAATCTGTTGTTTCCAGTCAACACGATCTCGGAATCCTGTGAAGTACAGTGAGAAAGAAGCTGATCAATTGGACGAGTCAAGAGGCAATGGAGAATCCCTTGGTGAGAATTTGGAAGATGATGATGATGAATTTCTCGAAAAGTTAGGCAGCTTAGGGAATGTCTCTGAAGAAAGAACACAGAATGAAACAACAACCATCAATGCGTCGAATAAAGAGTGTCCTTCCGAAGACTATATCCAAATGGGAGGTGGGTTCTGTGTAGATGAAGCTGAGACTGGGGGAGATGCTCATGTGGAGGATAAAGATAGTGATGATTACAGAGTGATGGGTGGTGGATTCTGTGTTGATGAAGATGAAACAGGTGAGGAAGGTGTTGCAACGGGTGCAGAGGTGTTAGAAACAGAGAATGTAAACAGCCAAAACAAAGCTAAACGCCCAAACGAAGATGCATCATTGGAGGAGTATGGTGGCGGCATTGAAATTGGGAATTCTTCAGCTGGAGGATTAAGTGCTATGCCTTTCTTGAAGAGAAAGAAGAGGAAGAGCTGATGATAATGTAGGATTTACTATTGTATGATTTTTAAGATGTTTCTTTAATTTGATTTGACATTATTAACAAATAATTATGATGTGAATAGAATCTTGAAGATAAAACTTCTGCAAAAGGAAGAAAGTATTAAAGCTTAACTGATTTTGTGGAAAACAATAAAGGTAAAAGGGCAGAAAGAATTTGTGAAGAGATCGAGAATCAAAACTTCGAACATTTTATTTGTTGACTCAGAGAGTTCTTTTTTTTTAATGTATTTGTGTCGACGTCATACATTTGTTTCCTTAACATTCATCACATTTTATTCCCTCTATCTTTGATCGCCAAACTTTAAATTTGTTTAAGCGTTTAGCTTTGCTTATACGCATATTACACCGCTAATATTTCTAGAAATATATACCATAGATTCTTTTGTTAAAAGTATTGTCGAGTCCTGGATATAATAAGCTGATACAAAGAGTTATGTTTGATGCCAATACAAACATTAGCAACATGAAATCGAATTATTTAAAGAAAATCGGTTTCTATTTTACTTTTACAAAAGTAATTTTCCATGAGTACTTTATGCATTAATTTGTCCTATGTCAGTGTTTGAAATTTTTGTTTACATTGATTAGTAAACCCTATTTAAAAAACTGCAAAACACACAGCTTGGTCACAGCCCTAGCTAAGCTATATGAAAATATTTGATTTAACTGACTATATATATATATATCCAAGTTGCACTTTATTTGGAGACTTTTCCTGAAAAGCATTACATTTATATGTACTTACCTTTTAAGGCTACATGCATGCAGCTTTGAACTATTAAACTATTTTACCATATATCGAATAAAAATGAAACCCGTAAACAATTATAGTGTCACTAGTGTACTGATAGATGTATAGGATGATCAACGATACATTTTATTAGTTTTTTTAAGATATGAAACAACCAACGGAGGGATGGACAAAAAAACCTTTGAATCGTACTACAGGTTAAGAAGTCTGAAGAACCACAGTTAGTCCCAGAAAAAAGAACCACAAACAATGAAACGTTATAAATGTATACACATGATCGGAACCCAACTAAAACTAATATAATTGTAGTGCCAGTGTAATTTGAATTTCAAATTTTATACTTGAAAAGAAGAGTTATACTTTGTAATAAGACTGTATTTTATACTTCTTTTAACTTATCAGGACTGTATTTTGCGGGAAGGATATCTTGAAAGAGGTGAAAATTATAATTATTGAAAACCGACCAAGATTTGAGAACATGGTCCGTTCCTAAGTATCAGACACCATCTTCAATCTTCAATATCTTATCGGCATGCAACGATGGAATCTTGAAAATATCTAATAGATAATGGAATGTATGTAACTACAAAATAGTAAATACATAAAATATTGAGGAGCAAAATTACAAAAGAAAATGTATGTATTTCGAAGTTCTGTGAATATTATCCTGATTGTCATTAACATACATGTACACATAAATATGATTGTCAAATCATTTCATTTTACAACATTAATGTTTTTGCTTTTTTAGCTTCTCCCTATTTAATTAAAAAGTATTATATTGTAAGTTTGTTGTCAAATGAAAACAATAGGTAACAAATTATAGTCAATTTGTGTGTTTCAAAAACAAATGTCTATAGCTAAGAAACAAATCAATCTTAGGGTTTTATCTTATAGAGCTTAGTTTATTAGTTTGTATAAACAAATTATTGTAAGTTTACTAATTTGAATCTAACTGAGAGAGAGAGAGGAGAGAGTGTCGGGACAAAAAGACAGATAAGCTAACTGTGCGGTGGATTTTAAACATAATTTTGTCAGTCACGAGTCTTTCTTGTTCTAATGGCACCAAACCCTACTCTTGTTCTTTTCTTCTTCCCCTTTTTATTATTTTATTTGCATAGGTCTCTTTCTGTATTGACCATACCTTTATGATTGTTATCTCATCTCTTCCTTTTCTCGTGATATATCTTTCTACTCTATGATTACGTGCAAATCAGGGCAATAATATATATCTTTACTATATAAAGAGATGATGGTTGCATGGCCAGGGATTTTATTGTAGTGAATCTAATGATCATGAGTAGATATCTATTGGATACAAACTTGACAACTATACTATTCAATTGACCCGTTGTAAAGATCAAATTAGTTTATATTCCAGTCTGCAAATCATAATTAATTAAAGAATGTTTTGCGCTTCATATGCAAGTAAACAAATAGATAAAACAGCTTTCGGGACATGTGTATCTTTATGATTTTAAACATTACGCGACCCGTGACTTGTTTTGTAACATGTTATTTCAAAAATATGTGTTTTCATAAAATAAATAACTATTGTTTTATAGTTCTAAATTATCATTTAACATGCTAATTACTATCAATCAATAAGGATACTAGACCAGGCTAAAAATTTGAAGTTAAAAAAAAATAAGGATACTATATAAATTATTTTAATTACACTTGGACTTCATTCATTTTTCTTCAAATGATTGTAATTTATATCATTTTAGGTGTTTGATACAACTACCAACTAAAACCTCGTAACATGCTATTAGTTAGAATGGGCTGAGCTATCTACATTTTACTATGAAGCACGTGAAGACACATCCATTCAGAGAAAATCGAATAAACCGGGAAGTTTTTTGGTTAGACCGGAGCAGAGCATGTGGTCCATTAGGCAAGGATCATTTTTGTAACTCGATCTAGTCCTTGTCTGCTAGCTGACTTCAGAATCTTACATTCACAGACACTTTGAGTTTCTTACCCATTGACAACTCTTCTCTTCTCTCTCTCTCTCTCATCTATCTATCATCAAGATGCCATAACTCTCTCTCTCCCTATCAAATTAGCTCTATCTCTCAACACATCAAGAGAGAGAGAGAGATTCTCACAATCCATCATAATGGGCGAACACAGAAGAAAAGTGATCTCATTTACTCTGTTCCTGGTAGTGACATTCACATCACTCATCAACGGTGATCTTGACTCAACCCAACTAAACGACGACGTGTTGGGTCTCATCGTCTTCAAATCAGACCTTCACGACCCATCTTCACACCTCAAGTCTTGGAACGAAGACGATATATCTCCTTGCTCGTGGACCTACGTCAAATGCAACCCCAAAACATCTCGTGTCACCGAGCTTTCCCTCGACGGTTTAGCCTTAACCGGAAAGATCGGTCGTGGGATCCAAAAGCTTCAGAATCTGAAGGTGCTCTCACTCTCCAATAACAACCTAACCGGAAACATCGCCGCTATCTCAAACAACAACCATCTTCAGAAGCTCGACCTTAGCCACAACAGCCTCTCCGGTCAAATCCCATCTTCTCTCGGATCACTCACTTCCTTGAGATACCTCGACTTAACCGGAAACTCCTTCTCCGGTACACTCTCCGACGATGTCTTCGCCAACTGCTCATCTCTTAGGCATCTCTTGCTCTCTCTCAACCACCTCGAAGGTCAAATCCCAAATACTCTGTTTCGATGCTCTGTTTTGAACAGTCTCAACCTCTCAAGCAACCGTTTCTCCGGAAGCCCTAGCTTCGTGTCTGGATTCTGGAAGCTTCAGAGGTTAAGAGAATTAGATCTATCGTTCAACACTCTCTCTGGATCGATACCGTTAGGGATACTCTACGTTCATAACTTGAAAGTGTTGCAACTACAAGGGAACCGGTTCTCAGGACCACTGCCTTCAGACATTGGACTCTGTCCTCATTTGAACAGAGTTGATCTGAGTTTCAACCGTTTCTCCGGGGAGATTCCGAAAACTCTTCAGAGACTGAGATATTTAAACCATTTAGATTTATCAAAAAACATGCTCTCTGGCGGTTTCCCGGTATGGATTGGTGACATGACCGGTTTGGTACATTTGGATGTCTCAAGCAATGTGTTAACCGGAAAGCTTCCTTCTTCGATAAGTAACTTGAGTTCTCTAAAGTCTCTAATCTTGTCTGAGAACAAACTCTCCGGCGAGGTCCCGGAATCTTTGGAAGCCTGCAAAGAGCTAATGGTTGTTAACCTCAAAGGCAATGGCTTCACCGGTAGCATTCCTGATGGTTTATTTGATCTTGGTTTGCAAGAAATGGATTTTTCCGGTAACGGTTTAACCGGTTCGATCCCTAAAGGGTCAAGCAGGCTATTTGAGTCACTTGTGAGGCTCGATCTTTCGCGTAATAGTCTCACTGGAAACATACCTGGTGAAGTAGGACTATTCAGCAACTTGAGATACCTCAACTTGTCATGGAACCATTTCAACACAAGAGTTCCTCCAGAGATAGAGTTTCTACAGAACCTAACAGTTTTGGATCTAAGGAACAGTGCGTTGATCGGTTCGGTTCCAGTGGATATATGTGAGGCACAGAGTCTACAGATCATTCAGCTGGATGGTAACTCACTAACCGGTTCCATCCCAGAAGGAATTGGAAACTGCTCTTCTCTTAAATTGTTGTAAGTTTCTACTAATTCATGTATTCTTTTAGTAACGATTAATTATACTTTTACAAACTACGGAAAATATTATATATACATTGTGCAAAACTATATTTATTTTATTTATTGCAGATGTTTTCTTCTTAACAATTATAAGTTTGGTTTTACAGGAGTTTGTCACATAACAATTTTACCGGTCCAATTCCTAAATCACTTGCAAACTTACAAGAGCTAAGGATTCTAAAGCTAGAAGCCAATAAGCTTAGCGGCGAAATACCAAAAGAGCTAGGGAAGTTACAGAATCTGTTACTGGTTAACATATCGTTTAACCGACTCATCGGAAGGTTACCATCAGGAGGTGTATTCCAGAGCTTAGACCAGAGTGCTATTCAAGGAAACTTAGGCATTTGTTCACCATTGTTGAGAGGACCTTGCACTCTCAATGTTCCAAAGCCTCTCGTCATCGATCCTAACTCCTACAGGAACGGTAATAATAACCAGGAAGTGTCTGGAAACCGAGAGAGCAAGTTCCACGGCGGAATGTTCCTTAGTGTTTCAGTGATTGTAGCTATATCAGCAGCTATACTCATCGTCTCAGGAGTCATAATTATAACACTGCTTAACGCATCGGTGAGAAGAAGACTTGCGTTTGTTGACACCGCCTTGGAGAGCATCTTTTCAGGGTCTTCAAGATCAGGAAGAAGCTTAGAGGCAGGGAAACTTGTTCTGTTAAACTCAAGAACGTCGCGTTCGTCATCTTCATCTCAAGAGTTCGCTAGAAACCCTGAGTCTGTTCTCAATAAAGCTTCGAGAATAGGTGAAGGAGTCTTTGGAACAGTCTACAAGGCACCGTTAGGAGAACAGGGGAGAAACTTGGCTGTCAAGAAACTCGTCCCGTCACCGATTATCGAAAACCTAGAAGATTTTGATCGAGAAGTCCGGATCTTGGCGAAAGCAAAGCACCCTAATCTAGTCACAATGAAAGGATATTACTGGACACCGGAGATGCAGCTTCTCGTGTCGGAATACATACCAAACGGAAACTTGCAGTCCAAGTTACACGAAAGAGAACCCTCGACACCGCCTCTTTCTTGGGACGCAAGATACAGAATCATCCTCGGTACATCCAAAGGACTCGCTTATCTCCACCACACATGCCGTCCAGCAACCGTCCACTTCAACCTGAAGCCGACCAACATCCTCCTCGACGAAAAGTACAACCCTAAAATTTCTGACTTCGGACTAGCTCGTCTTCTAACAACACAAGACGGGAACACGATGAACACCAACAGGTTTCAGAACGCCTTAGGTTACGTAGCGCCTGAGTTAGAGTGTCAGAACTTAAGGGTCAACGAGAAATGCGATGTTTATGGGTTTGGAGTTCTGATACTCGAGCTAGTGACTGGTCGGAGACCTGTGGAGTACGGTGAAGACAGCTTTGTGATACTGAGCGATCATGTCCGAGTTCTGTTGGAACAAGGGAATGTGTTGGAGTGTATTGATCCTACAATGGAGGGAGAATACTCTGAGGATGAGGTTTTGCCTGTTCTGAAACTTGCTCTTGTCTGTACTTCTCAGATTCCTTCAAATCGGCCTACAATGGCAGAGATTGTTCAGATCTTGCAGGTCATCAGTTCTCCTGTTCCTCACCGGATGCTGGATAGTTTCTGAAAAAAAGTTTGTGTTAATTTTATTTTCTCTTATGCAATATTTTCTTCTTTCTTTCTTATTTTGACTTTTTGTAGAGATTGCTTTCTTTCAGAATGGTACGTTTTCTCTTTATAGCTATGTCATCATGAAGCATCTTGACGATCATTGACCATTGTTATCATTAATAGGCTTTTTCCTGAGAATATTTCATGTGTTTGTTGGTTAGTAAATAGTACAAACGTATAATAATTACTGACTTTTTTTGTCAGAAGTACAACAATTAGTGACACTGAAAAAACTACTGGCTACAAAGTATAACACTGGATAAGAAAGATAGATACTACAATAATGGCATAACACTGGACCGTGATCGTCACATTGTTTACTGAAGGTGACTTGAGTGCATGGAAGATAAAACCAAAGATAGCTCTAGTGTCCATGGTTTGTTCAGGGAGTGTTTGGATCCTGCACTAACAATACAATCCACACGTGGGCGTTGCGGATCAAGGGGCCTTTATTTGTTGCAATGTTCAAGCCTCTGTCGATTGCTATATGATTGAATATTGCTGCTTGGTGAAAGATCACTTCACACCAATTGAGCAGAGTGATATGACTTGGAAGTATTTTTTAAAAACTTTCTTATAACGGTGTAAGTATTTTTTTACTCACTAGATTGTATTGTACAAATTGTGAGTTTTATTGACCTGCCAATGTAGACAGTAAGAGAGTTTGAGTTCATTTTAACTTAATCTTATTAGGATCATAGTATGGTTACTAACCATACCTTAACAGTAAGTTATGATTGCAATTAGAATGATATAAGGATCAAACTTTTTACACATCACCAGTAGCTAAAGCTTCCATGCACGTTCATTCATTTTCTTTAGCTGTTCGTTTTGATTTTAATGATTGAATGTTGTTGATCTCAACAAGCGGGGATAGCTCAGTTGGGAGAGCGTCAGACTGAAGATCTGAAGGTCGCGTGTTCGATCCACGCTCACCGCATAACTTTTAATTTTTTGAGAGAGATTCTTAATCTTCGGAATAGAGGTCTGTCACTTGAAGAGGATTTACCACTGTGTAAAACAGATGCAGATGGTTTTAAGTCTTGCTTTAGTTCGAAACAGACTTGGAAAATCATGAGATGTCACTCGCCTCGTATTACTTGGAGCAAAGGGGTGTTGTTTATGGGCATGACCCCAAAGTTTGCAGGAACCCGCTGTACTCTATGCTTGTTGTGAATGAACCCAATAGAGTCAAGAGATCGCTTATACTTCACTTGTTCATACAAACAGACTATATGGACATGACTTATTTGCAAGCTGTAGCTTCTAGTTTCTCAAATCAATGGCATTAAATTCTGAGTATTCTGGCCTAGGAAACTCAGGATGAAACAACAACCTCCCTTGTTTGATACACCGTTGAAATGGTGGTTTACTTGGTCTGGCAGGAGAGAATGCTCGTCGAGTGGGAGAATGAAAGTGGTCTGTGGTTCTGTTGCTCACAAGGATGAATAAGCAAGTGTGAAATCGCATTCTTCAATTAATGGAGAAGGGTGCTCAAAACTGGAAACTGCAATGCAAATGTGGTTTGAAAGCTGACATCATTTAGGTGATACTGTGATAGTGAATAGATGTTGATTAATTATTTTATTCTTTTCAAACAATGGCGCATTTATTGTAAAAAAATTGGTATAAATAAATTTAAGGGTGAATTTGTGAAATAGCTAAGTTTGGATTGATAATTAAGTGGATGAACATGATGTTGACAGTATTAAAGATATAACAATTGAGTCTCGATTCATCCGATTGTACCCCTTAATCAAACAAGTCTTCGATCGTTATTAATAAACGGAGACAACATCGAAAGGAAAAAACGGAGGCCGCGTTGATGGAAGAAAGACGTCCACGTCGCACAGATAAAATAAGATCTATATTTACTGCACATATAGTATACTAGATAAAATAGTATAAACTTTTCAATACCATATAAAATAGTAGAAACTATTATGTAACTAGTAAATGACAATCTCGCTGTTAAAATTTTAACACTTCATCTGAAACACATATTATGTCATAACAATATAAATCTGGGAACATTATACCCTAATTTGAGAAAAATAAACCCAAATCTATTTGATCAACAGTATTACAAGTACACATAAACAATTCTTGAGATATTATACTATAAAATAGTAATATTAAACATTACTTCAACTACAACCCATATATACTAAATATTATCTCAAATTCATCACAACCCTTTAATACTAAACCATAAATTCTAATCAATAAACCCTAAACTTAAATACAAATCCTAAACCCAAATAGAATAGAAAACTATGATTTCCATATAAGATAGAATCAAACCCAAATAGAATGAAATAATATATATGAAATGTCTATTTCATCGTAGAAGAAGTTGATACTGGCCCTAAACATACATATTCATCTTCTACATACTAAATCCTAAACCATATTCACTAAACCTTAAATCATATTTATCAAACTCTAAACCCAAATACAAACCTTAAACCCAAATAGAATAACAAAATAAATAGCATAGTATATATTGGTGAAGAAAATGAAATGTCTACACTTTTATGGAAGAAGTTAATGTTAACCCCACCTATATCTCTTAATCTTCTAATTATCAAACCCTAAACTATATTCACTAAACCCTAAATTCAAATATAAACACTAAACCCAAATATCAAAGTTTAAAGAATTACATATATTATGTAAAATTAAATTATATTATGTAATATTAAATTATACAATCTAGATCATAGTACAATATTTACTTGTTCAAAAACTATATCTCTAACCAAAATAAAACACTATTTAGTAGTCATCAAATGGAATAGAACATGATAAAATAGAACAAACAAAATACACATTCTTTTACATTTCTATTCTATATAGAATAGAATAAAACAAAGTCAACAAAAACTGTTCATCTTCTTCGACCATGTCGTTACAGTAAATAGAAGAGAAACACATACAGTGGTGATGATGAAATAATTGATAATGGTGCCTTTTGGATGTGAATGCGAATCGGCGAGGGTCAACGCAAATACCATTGGGCATGTTACTTTCTCTTCTCTTTTGAAGATTTCAAAAGCAGTGAATCGGCAACTCAGACAATTGGATCCTCTTCGCAAACGCTTTTTCTTAATCAAATAAGCATCGAATTGTAATCGGAGAAAACGCGATGGAGACAATATGTGGTGAAACTATTTAAGAAGCTGTGAATCTGGAAAGAACACGATTTTTGCAAAATAGTAATTATTAATTTCATTTTTTCTAACAGGTTTCACCGGTTTTAAACAGGGGCAATACAACAATATTATATAAAAGACAAGTGGAATAGTGAAAAGTTAGGGTAATTGACTACACAACTAATTATGTTTTTTTGTAGCGTTATATCACCTAATTTCCCTAAATTTAACACTTATTCAAGAAAAAAAAATGTTGTTGATCTCACCTTGATAAGGGCAAGTGTAATAACGACCAGGTTTTACACGGTGATGTGGGGAAGAGCCAGGGAAGTGACCATGGTGGAAGATTACAACAAGATGAATCCCATAGAAACTGGCCTTGATTGTCCATCAGGTCCAGAGAACGATGAACATGTCTAACTATCATCAATTAGTCAAGATAGCTCTATAATATATGTATAGAAATTTCATATGTGAATGTCTTTTTAAATTTATTAACGAGAAAAATTTGATCTTTAATTTTAGAAATTAGTCTAGTTTATTATAATCACAATTTCATAACCTAATACATATATATATATATAAAGTATGTATCTCAACCTTGACATATCTAAGTCTATTACATAACTAAGCTGCAAAATAATGATTATGACATCCATGATAAATGAAACTTAGTCAAATCCCATAAACTTGAAGGTCTTATTTTCCTAATAAAATATTAAAATAGTTTTAAGTTTGAGAAGTACAAAGATAATAACATTGGTCAAAGCACCTCACAAACACAGTTCCAGATTCAGACAGATCTTCCAAGTGCCAAAGGAAGATATAAGACAACGATGGCTGGGAGATTCTGTCAGAGAGACGGCTGGATCATGACGGCGATGGTGGCGGTAGTTGTCTCAGACGTGGGAATGAACACTCTGTTCAAAGCGGCGAGCTCAAAGGGAATGAGCTCTTACGTCTTCCTCGTATACTCTTATGGAATCGGAGCTCTTCTTCTCTCTCCTTCTCCTTTCCTCACCCACAGGTCAATATCTCTGCCACCGTTGAAGTTCTCAGTACTCTGTAAAATGGGACTTCTTGGTCTACTTGGGTAAGACATCTTCTTCTTGCTTTCTGGCTTAATCTTCATTTTCCGATCAAGTTGTTTTTGTGTTTCTTGTTTACTAATTCAAGATGATGATTGGTGACGTCACTCTTCTTTGGAAATGAGAGAAGATGTGTGTACTTGATGTTAGGTTATACAGGAATCAAATATAGCTCTCCTACTTTGGCTTCAGCGATGAGTAATCTTACTCCTGCTTTCACCTTCATCTTCGCTCTTCTCTTCGGGTACTTCATCTTTCTGCAAATCCTAACAGTATCAAATTCGATTTTGACTAATTTTAGTTCTTGTCCGGTTCACTACTCTACTTAACCGGATCGAATTAACTTACCAGACCAGCCTTACATAGTGCATACCAAATTTGGATTCAGTTAGACATATTGGTTTCAGACTCGGTTAGGCTTATTGGTTCAAGAATCGGTTAGGCATATTGATTCAAGGATCGGTTAGGCATATTGATTCAAGGATCGGTTAGGCATATTGGTTCATAACCTGGACGTTCTTTATTTAGTCCGGTTAGTTTTTTTTTTCTTTTTTCAGCCCGGTTAGTAAAAATCGTTATATTCGGTTTGAAAAATTCCTGACCCAAATGAATCTCTCTCTTTTTGTTTAGTATTTCTTATGGCCGGTTTTTGTTATTAAAAAATCAAAATGTAAATGTATTTTCTGTTAATAAACAGTATATATAACTATGATTAAATCTATTTTAATATATATACAAAAGGTTAGTATATTTTGTGATTTTCTTTGATGGGTACACTGGATTGGTCAGTTTGGTTTTAATCTTGGTCTAGATATATTTTTTATGCTTTTGGTAACTTTGTTATTCGCTGTAAAAAATCTTTGGATAACTACATTTTTGTATGTTTTGTTTGTATCCATAAGAATGGAGAAGGTATCTCTAAAGAAAAATAGTAGCTTAGCCAAAGTGGTGGGCACAATAGTTTCGATAGTAGGTGCACTTGTGGTCACTCTCTACCATGGTCCCATCATCTTCGCCGCATCTCAGCCGACCGTTTATCTTCCTCAGTCTCTCTCGCCGCCTCCATCCTCACCATCAACTGCTAATTGGGTCATCGGCGGATGTCTCCTAGCCCTTGAATACACTCTCATCGCCATCTCGTACATCATACAGGTAAATATAGAATAAACATCTATTTCTTACATATAAAGACACTTCAGCTAAGTTTAATGTTTTTTTTTTTTCATTCATTACATGTTTGGTGGTTGTAGACACATATTATGAGGGAATATCCGTCGGAATTTGCCCTGGCACTTTCCCACAATGTTTGCGTTTCGATCTCTTGTGCATTTGTTAGTATTTTCGCGGAGAAGAACAATCCAAAGGCGTGGATTATGAGATCGAGTATAATGTTGATATGCATCGTTGCAACGGTACGATGGTTTTATTCCTTTCGGAAAAATAAAAGTTTACTAATTAGCTTATAAGTTTTTGATTTCTTGAAATGTTGTTATCTTTAGGGGATGGTAAACTCGACGGGCTATGTTGTGGAATCGTGGACGGTGCGACATAAAGGACCATTGTTCCTAGCAATGTTCAGGCCGTTAGCTATATTAACCGCGGTTGTATTAGGCGCGATTTTTCTAGGCGATTCTCTCTATCTTGGAAGGTTCGAAAGATGGATAGTTTAATTATTATTCTATCTCGTATAATCACTTCATTTCTTATTCTTTGTGTGTTGGCAGTGCGATTGGTGGAACGTTGATATCGATAGGTTTTTACACGGTTATGTGGGGAAAAGCAAAGGAAGAGAAGGCCGATATCGATACTCATCATGTTGCTTCATCGTCACACTCGAAGAGAGTTCCACTTTTGATGAATTACGCGGCTGAGAAACAAGTGTAGTAACATCTTGTTTGTTCAGCAAGTTTCACTTTCAGGGTTTCGGCCTTTCGGGTTGTCCCATAATTCATGTATTTCAGTTGCGCGGTTTTAGCGATTTAGCTTCATCCATCGGTCCTGAGTGCGGAACAATCTACTGGCCGAACCAGGACCAACTGTAAAGCAAATAGTATCATTGGTCTGTTTATATAAAAGCTAAGTGACATTAAGTAGAACTGCAAGTGCCTAGTTGTCTTTCAATCAGTAGATTGTGCAAGTGACTAGGGCCCATGAATCAATTATCTTGTTTGGTAGTTTTCTATTTTCCTGTGCAATGGACCCATGGGATTCCGGGGTATGTGTCTAATAAATACTTACACGTAACTCTCACGCTTCGACTCCAGTTATTTGCATGCGTTTGTAATAAAATTAGGATAAAACTTCATATAAATTGTGGCTATGATCCATGTCGTGTATATTGATATCGATCATATATCTTCCGATATATACAATTGGTGGACTGGGATCAGTACAACATCAAAAGGTTGTTCTTTTACCTAATATATATATGTGGGTGTAGAAAACCAAGAATATCGAGTACTCTTTTTGTGAGGACAAAAAACAAGCCCGTCTTATAGTTGTTGAAAACAACGGTCGGTAGCTTGTGTACTCTGCTGAGTCCCAAAAAAAATCTCTGTGTTGTTTGAGTGGCTCACTGATTTTTATGTTTAGATGTAAGTTCCTCGCTGCAACGACTTTCTGGACAGTTTATAATTATCAGTTTTATGCGTCAAAATTTATATAAGAATTTTAACATCAAAATTTTATAGTATACTGGTTTATGTGAGATTTTTTTTTCACGATTTAGTCGGCCAGCTAAATAAAATCGGACAAGCCTATTTTTATCGAAATTTTCATATGAACTATATTCAAATAAATTTTTTACAATGTAGTCTTGTATGTTGGAGATGAGTTTTCTTCAACTCAGCCATTCGAAATCCAGTGGCCATCGGAATTTTCACATTTTCTCTACGAAAAATGGTTTACCATTTTTTTCTTCAACTCACTCTGAATAGGGAATAAATGTTTTAGACTCCCGTATTCGTCGTCCTTCCAATGCACGTCAGGAAATAATATTTTAAAGTCAACTAACCGATGCCTCGGACCACCAAACGTCATTTCCTTTTGTAATCAATATATAAAGAAAATCTAACAAAGGGATAATAAATAACAGACTCTCGTTAAAACAATACCAAGATCTCTATCATTTCCAACAATGGCGGTAGCCGTAAGTATCTGGCGGAGAGAAGCCATGTTTTTGACGGCCATGCTTGCGTCCGAAACCGGTATTGTCGGACTGAATACTCTGTTCAAAGTAGCGACTTCAAAGGGACTCAACTCTTACTCTTTCCTCGGCTATTCTTATCTTCTTGCTTCTCTTCTCCTTCTTCCTTCTCATCTCTTCTCCAACAGGTTTCTAATCACTTTAAAAAATTTAACACGTTTGTAACCATTTATTTTTGATTTGATGTTGTATGTTTTCTTAGCAGGTCAACATCACTTCCTCCACTAAGTTTCTCAATACTCTGTAAGATAGGACTTCTTGGATTAATAGGGTAAATCCACTACACAATTCTTCTTACAGTTTTGAGTATATAACTATCTTCCACTAAAGTGTTGCTAATATAAATGTTTTGTTTATCTTGATTGTTGGCCGAACAACAAAATAAAGAACAGATCAACGTATGTGATCACAAGCTACATAGGCGTTAAATACAGCAATCCAACCCTAGCTTCCGCTATTAGCAATATCACTCCTGCTCTTACCTTCATCCTCGCCGTTATCTTCAGGTTTTTCTTCTTCACTAATCATTGAGTTTTACAATCGTTTTTGGTAAATTTTTTAAACGACGCATCTTTTGGCCAGTCTATATTTTGTTAATGAGTCCAAATGGTAATAATTATTTTAGGATTATTTGGCGTAAATCTTGATAGGCAACTTGAGACTGATTAAAATCAACTAAATTCAATTCTCTTTTGATGTTTTCAGCTGGACAGCATAATACTCTTAAAGTCAGATCATGTGGATTAGGTTACTTTACTGTCAATATACTTCCCTAACCAAGTTTCCCTAGTTAGTTAATTCCTTATGCCAACTTTCAAGCTTTATCTCATCCCTACCAATACATTGTCTCAGACTCTCATCTACAAAACGTAAATATATTTGACAATTTGTTATTATTGTATTGTGCATATTGTTTACTGGTGATTGAATTATTTTTAATTAAGCACTAGTTTGTGGTCGACGAATATTAGTATTATTTAACTGGTTGCGTACTACTTGGTTTTGTTGAAGGAATATTTAGTGCAAGTATATTCTTTCGTTCTTTTCTTACTCTCAATGAATACATTTTATTCAGATTCGGTAAACGATAAGACAATCTTATACTTTATACTGTCTCACGCACAATTACAGTCCTAGCTTGTGATTAACAACACGCAACTGTACATTGGTCTCATCTCTATATATATCTACCTTGCTTTTGCATTATTTGACTAGATGCGTATTTATCTGTCTATTTTTTTTGACATTCTGACAAAAAAAAAAATACTGTATGGTTTCAAATTAATTGGAATAAGACGTGACAGTCATTTTTAATTTCTGAAAAAGAATGGAGAAAGTAAGAATCAAAGAAAGGAGCAGTGTAGCAAAAGTGATGGGGACGATATTATCATTGGTTGGCGCATTTGTGGTGGTTCTTTACCACGGCCCACGTGTCTTCATTGTATCATCTCCGCCGTATCTAAAGTTCCCTCAGCTTACTCCATCACTGGCATCTTCAAACTCTGATTGGATCATTGGTGGATGTCTTCTCACCATTAGAGACATATTCGTTTCTGTTTCTTTCATACTACAGGTATCACTTTCGGTTCTCAATACTGCATAACAGGTTTTTCTGGGGTTTATGGTCAGTCATAATCGATCCAATGGAGATAGTGGTCTGAATTAAGAAAACAATTTATGACACTTTCCAATCAACCACTCATTTAAAAAAAAATAGAGTCATCACTTAATAACCGGGCTCATGCAATGACCCGCGAAGCGGAGAAGCCTGGATTATCAAAAAAAAAAAAAAAAAAAAAAAAAAAAAAAAAAAAAACTACTACTATAAAAATTGTGGCCTTACAAGAAAAAAAAACATGTTGTCCCAATCTTTTGATTTGTCCGCTTGTGTATTGGACCCGGCATGTGAGTAAATATTCTTTTATATGCTAAGAGTTTCAGTGTAAAATTATAATTGTAAGAAGTTCAAAAAAAGTTATAATTGTAATGATTCACAACTTTTTGTGCAAATTATAAGAAAATAGGAAAATGTTGTAAACTAGTCTTTATTAGCGTTAAGTTGTTAACAAGAAGTTCATACTTAAACATATGTAGCCAATAGAATTATGAAACTTATTACTAATCATCGGTTTCTCCTATGTGAAATTAACTGATATCTTGTTTTACATTAATTTTGGGCAGGCACATATAATGAGTGAATATCCAGCAGCATTTACAGTATCCTTTTTCTATACTCTGTTAGTTTCAATCATCACCTCCTCGGCTGGACTCGTTGTCGAGAGGAACAATCCAAGCGTTTGGATCATTCGATTTGATATTACTTTGATATGCATTCTAGCTATGGTACGCTCTATATTGAGTTTTAAAAGTTAAAATTAAACTTCCTCCGTTTGATCTTAACTTAGTTTTTGTACAACATTTCAGGGAATATTCACTCCAGTATACTACGTGATTCATTCATGGACAGTGCGTTACAAAGGACCTCTTTACTTGGCGATATTCAAGCCATTGTCGATTTTAATAGCGGTGATTATGAGCGCAATTTTTCTCGGAGATTCTCTATATCTCGGATGGTATATGCATGTAATAATAGTAATTCACTTATTTGTAACTAAAAAGCCTGATCGTATATTCCCTTTTGTGCGTATGTGTGCAGTTTGATCGGAGGAGTTTTGATAACGTTAGGGTTTTACGCTGTGATGTGGGGGAAAGCAAACGAAGAGAAGACTCGGTTAGAGAAAGAGAATAGCCCTCGTCTGTTGAACCACAACGAAGACCAAAGTTAATTTAGAACCAAAGAGAAATAAACTACATACTTTAGAGTGTGTAAGTGCGTAGTATTATTTCTTATTTTATTGGGCCTGACTAGTACATTACTTGTATATTACTTGAAAAAGAGAATATGTAATCTCTTTAAATTAGTAGAAATACTTTTCTACATCAATCAATTTCTTAAAATGTGATGTTCAGATGTTGTCGAGTAGTGGACGGTTTCACATAAATAGCTATTAAAATTAGTAGAAGTTACATACGCAATAACTGATGGTCAAATAGCAAAAAGACATTCACAGTGCAAAGAACTATTTGTAACGAAGAGCCTAGCCCAAGATCAGTTCTAACAAGATTGAGTCAACGCAATGTCATGCGCTTAGGGTTGATTTCCTCTTCTATGTTTTTTCATAGAAATTGAGTTTTTTGTTTGCGAGAATGTAATTTTGGCTGCTTCTTTGAGCAGCAAGAGAAGAGAAGACTCAGTTGTTGTCTTTTCTAATAAAAACAAACGACGACCAAATTCAAGTTTCAAAGAAAATAGGCTGTAAGTAGGAGAATTTAATTATTGATATTGTTTTAAAGTTATTTGTTTGTTGATTGTGTATATGTTGATATAAATTAGAGAGAGATCTCCATCGAATACGCTAATATGTAATTTGTAGCTGAATGCGTAATGTCTAGGCAGCAACTATCCTGGAGCATCCACGTTTTCTTTCGGCATGTGGATTCCATCCTCGCGCCACACTTATACGCCATTTTGGAAGGTTCCAAATATGTTACAAACACAAATCTTAACAGTAAGATACATGAAGATGAAAAGATGACTTACTAACAAAAACCTTATAGAAACTAATGTTTCACACGCACATATAAAAACATACAAATGTCCATTTAAGAGCATATAATTAAGAGAATATCACTACAAATATCACTACAAATGTCCATTTAACTAATCCAGAAATATAATATCACCAATACAAGAAAACATATAATTAAGATAATATCACTACAAATGTCCATTTATTTGATTTTTCTCTTGTTAAGCCCATTTCATTAAAGGGAAATATGGAGACATAATCATAGCAACACAAAATTAAGTACATAACCATTATAAAACATGTGCTATGATATACCATATATTATCTACAATATATACAAAACTACTCTATCTCTTACTAACTAACACACACGCTTCTTCTTTCTCTCTTTTTTTTCATCACCAAAGCTTACGGAACCGTTAAATTATACGAACAAAAGATTTCGATTTGAAGAGCATATGATCCCGATTTCGCACACTGTATAAACATCATATACAATAAATGATTGTCCTGTTATTTTTTTTTCATTTTTGATACATGTAGATTATGAAACTGATAATATGCAGAACTATTGGAGAAGATAAACAATAACGTTTCGTTGTACTATTCTATTTGATAAACATAGAATGGTTTTTAGTGGTTCCCCCTCCTTCCCCTACCTTTGCCCCTCCCCTTCCTTCACGGCCATCCTCCCCTCCTCCCCCATTGTCGACATATATTAAAACAGATGAAAAATCACCCGATTGATTGAATCAGAGAAGATGAACAATAAATTTATAATGTGTTCTATTCTATTTTATAACTATAGTATAGTATGATACACTTTTATTTTGTTTCTGCAAATTGTTTCTCTTTGTCCGTCTCCTGATTACTCTTTTTTACTATTTTTTTTCAGGTTAACGTCTTGTGTTCCATCACTGTCACCAATGATTATCTCCTCACTTCTTCATATCGTCTCTTCTCTCCTCCGACTTTTATAGTTATTTTTTCTCCTACTTAATCAAGTCTGACGACACCTCCACCAACCCTCTGCTAATGGTGTATCCTTGTACACCCTAAATTATTCTTCTCCTTCACTATTTTGGGTTTAACTAATGTCTATACTATATAATGTATACTATAATATATTGGAATAACCATAGCTAAGTGTGTATATGTTCCGTCAATAGTAGTTTTTAACAATTTCGTAGCCTTTAGTTTCACCAATTTATCGTTTGCTTCTTCTTTCTTTGAACTACACATTCTCGCAACAATTACAGCTCATCTGTAATACCTTCTAAGGTAAACCATTTTCAATCTAGGAGATGCTAAATATGGTTGTCGTTTCAAACTATACGATATATTGTATAGTATATAATTGTACAGTTTGGCTCAAGTTCTCCTACCCATGATTAAGTGTATATATGTTACATAAGAGTATAATTCAAAAATTTCGAACATTTTAACTTTACAAATTGTATTTTTCTTTTGCAATCAGTGTATATCTTGTACCAAACTGTATGATACTATACTATACAACATATTCTAAAGTCTGAATCAGCAACCATTTGTTTTTGCTTTCAACATCATTTCACGCGCACGCGTTAGAAAGAAGAAAATGGAAAAAATCAGACACTAATTGTTACATGAATTTTTTACCCCCTGGCACACTTTATGTCTTATTATTATCATCCTAAGACACATCTAACATGTTAGACACTTTATGTCTACATATTGTCTCTAATACCCTTATACTAGAGAAAGCTGCTCACAACCGAACCGAAGGTTAGTTTCCGGTTTAGACAAAAACTACCAAATCGCAGGGTTCAACATCATTTCCAAAAATCGATCTCTCTCACCTCTCTTTACAGACGCCGACTCAATTTTCTGAAACCCTAATCTCCCCTCTTCACTTTTCAGACGGCGGCAAGAGCCGCTCTTCCTCCCCTCTTCAAGTTTCCATCTCTAATCTCTTTCTCCCACTGTCCTCCTTCTGCGCCGTTAGGACCACCGCTATCATTCATGCTTCGTCTTCTTCGTCGCCGTTACTCGTCTCCTTCTTCCCCTTTCTTACAATTCAAGACATGCAAGGTTTGTTTCTCTGATTTTACTCATACCTAAGTCGATTTAATCAACGCCGTTCTTCCTATTAATTTTTTTAGGGTTTCGTTTCAAACTTAAGATTATATAGATCCTCGATTTTCACCCTTTCTAGTTCCATTTAAGTGTTGCGATTTTCGTGTTTTCGGATGTAGATTCTCTGATTTGTGTTTATATCTTACATTTTAATTTTACTAAATTTCAAACCTCCTTTTCAGGTCACAACGAACCGGATCTCCGCCTCCCACCGAGGCTTTTTGCCACCGATCACTTCCCTAACGGACGGCTCAACATTTACTCCAAACCAGACCTTTTAGCCTTCATCCGTCATGTGCTCAGAGACACCGACGAATTCCAGTTTATTAGAAGGTCTTGCTTTGGGAGTTTATTTGACCTACCAGCACGCCAATGTCAGGTCTCTTGCAACTCATACATGCTCTGTTGACCAGACAACTGGTTTGTGAGGACCGCCACACTCTTTGGTCTGTTTTCGGAAGCGATCCAATCAAGTTTGGCCTCCAAGAGTTCGGCACCATTACCGGTTTGCCATGTGGAGCTTTCCCTGTCGGATACAAAACTGAGCTCGAAGACCAGTCTAGAGCACACAAAGATCCCTACTGGATCGATTTGATTGGAAAGAAGAGATTCACTACCATTGCTGATCTACGCCACAAGCTCGAGACCGATACCAACTTGCCTGAATCAAAAAAGCTGCGCCTTGCTTTGATTATAATTGTTGATGGTGTCCTCATTGCTCATCAACAAGTGCCACGCCCTACTCTGAAATACGTGAGAATGGTCGAAGACCTCGACTCCTTCTGCTTACACCCCTGGGGTAGAGAGTCTTTCCTGAAGACAATTACTTGTATGAAACCTCCCAGATTCATCCCTTTGAGATGCGAAGACCCAATCGGGAAACTTATTGAGGGTCTGAAGCAGGAATCATTCCGACTTCGTGGATTCCCCCTTGCCCTTCAGCTTCTTGCATACCAGTGTGTCCCTAAGTTGCAGTCAACAATTACAGTACCTGACGAGTCTCTTTCAATCACGGACCTTCTCCTGCCTCACCTTCCACTCTACCCAGCGCCAAGCATGAGGGCGATAGTAAAAGTGGAAGCGGATCCTGAAGTAAGTGTTTCTGCCCAATCATACTTTTTATGTTTCTTGGTTGAGGATCAGAAGACAGATACTTAATCAATTGTTTGTAAATGACAGCTTCAAGTCACATCAGGGATACTAATTCATAGCCAACCACAACCTGGATGGGAAGTTTGGCCTGATGTATGTGATGACGATCGGATGACATACATGGAGGGACTTATAGCTGATCATTATACTTTCGAGAAGCACCATTGGCATGGTGGAGACACTTCTGTACCAATTGTGGACGAAGACACGTCTGATGAGGAGGATAGTTCTCCCAAGGCCAAATCACTTCAGAAACCAGTTCTCAGAAGAACTCTCAACAAGATACCAGCTCCAGTCAAACCTCCCAAGAAGTCTCTTCAGCCGAAACCAACTCCCAAGGAAGCCCTCAAACCAAGGAAGACATCCAAACAAAATGGAACGGCCCGTAAGCAGAGACGCATCAGCAGTTACTTCAGTGCTGCAGCATCTTCAAGCACCTCCAACGACAAGGTACTGGAGGTTCTCTCTGCAATTTTAGATCAAGTCTCCAACATTGCAAAGGAGTCACAGTTGATACGCAAAATGCTTAAGCGCAAGAAGTCTTCGTCCGCGGTAAAAAAGTCTGCGATCAAGCGATCTCCCTTCAACATTTTATCTGTTCGCTCAAAGAAAAGCAACCAGTCTCACAAATGTTGTCAGACTGAGCCTTCTGATTTATCTAACCAGACGGTACGACACTCTGTTTTTCTCAACATTATTTACTCACCTTTTTTCTTTTCATGTATGTAATCTGATTCCGTGTTCCTGTTTTTGTCGTAGTCTCACCCTGAGGAAGATCACTCTCCCATCATCAGCCAATACCAGGCTCAGCTTCACAGACAACCGACTGACCTGCCTGCAAATGATCCACCCATCCAGCCTTTGCCCGTCCAGGAATCATCCGTTCATCCTTCCCAAGTCCACAATTCGCCTGTCCACACCCCTTCCAATCCTGTACACTGTCCCCCTATCCACACCTCGCCCGTCCATAGTCGGACACACATCTTATCTGACGTGCAGACCACGGAACTTCTGCCAACAACCCACATTCGCCCTCCTGGTCCATCGATTCCAACTCGATCAGTAATCTACGATGCTAGTGACCACCCTGACAGCCCCCCATTCCACCATGTGCTATTCCAGGGCGTAGAGATCTTCGATCCCATAAGTCCTGACCCCCCATCTTTGTCTCAACCAAAATATGACTCATCAACCAATCAACCAACACGTAGAGAGATCTTCCCTTTGTCACCCCTCCCTAAGACCCCCGATGTATCTCCAAACAAGAGTTCAGACAGTCTCCCTGGTTTCGTAGGTCATGTGTCAGCAATCAATGCATTCTCTGCAACTGCGACTTCCAAGCAGGAATCAGCTCCAAACCCGGTTGTCTCCAGGATACAGGTTTGAAACCACATATACAATTATTTTCTGCTACAAATAATAGATCAATATCCTCGTCAGATCTGACTCTAATCCCTTCTGTTTATGTTATAGGATATTCCAATGGAAGACAGCGACATTGTTGAACTAAGCGACAGCTCTCCTGCTAGGGAGAGGCCCAGGCACATGCCAACACGTGAAGAAAACCACCTTGCAAAAGAGTTGTTCAGCTGCAAATCCGTCCCCGCTCCTGATATCATCAGCCCACTCCCTCAAATCCAATGGAATCTTTTCAAGAAAACCATTACGAAGTATAAAGAGGCGTAAGTTCACTTCAACCCTGTGCTCACCGATAAAATGTTGTGTCTGGATTTTATATGTTGTCCTTACGCTTATTAATTGGGAAATTTTGACAATATTCACGACAGGTTCCACATTACTCCTTCCAAGTTCGACTTCTCCAACGACTTCCTTCTCAAGCTTGCAAAACCTATGCAATGGACCACAACCTATGTACTCAATCTTACATCTCACAATTTCCCAAAATCTGTTTTTTAGTGTTTTTCTTCTCACTCCCTACTAACATTCACTAATTTTGATATGTGTAGCACATGGAAATACTCATGCACATGCTAGCTGAAAGACATAGTCTCTTACTCCGGGAGCAAAAGCTGGCGTTCGTTTCACCACACCTTACAAGTGGACTCCAAGCAGTATCAAAAGAATTCAACAAATCAAGGAAAAGACAGTCCTTTCCATGGGACGAGGATCTCACTCAGCTGGTGCTCCAACCAGGAAAGAAATGGATGGAGGAAGTGGTGACTGTCTACACACCGATGATATGGGAGTCCAGACACTGGGTAGGCCTTGCGATCAACCTCGACTTGGGCTGTGTTGAAATTTTAGATCCCTTTCCAGACTTGTACTCAGACAGAGATGTGTCTCGGTTCATGGCCCTTGTTCTGAAGACACTACCCTTCCTTGTTAAGAAGGTTGCAAACTTCGAACAAACTCAGTTCCGCGGCCTGGATCCTTTTACTTGGCAGCGTGTATCAGGACTCTACCAAAACGAACGAGGCAGAGACTGCGGTCCTGTCTCTGTCAAGTTTCTCGAGCTTCATGCACACGGAGATCCTGAGAAGGTTTTGTCAACCATAACAGGCAAAACAGTTAATGACATCCGCAGACAGTACGCTCTCGACATCTACAAGACCATTGTAATGCCTGCTTACTACGCTCCACCTAAACCCTGATCAGCTCACCCTCTCAGAACTTTATCTATGCTTTTGTATTTTCTCCGTCTTACAACAATTCCTAGGTGTCCTTATTTTGAGACTTTAATTGTTGTGCAAACCTTATATGTTACTCAACCTAATTTTAGGAATTCTCTGTTTCAGACTTCTTAATATCTAAGCAATGATCGGAATCAGCTTGCTAGTTTCTTTTTTTTTCATTTTTTGGCAGGAGTGGATGAGCATTTTAGCTTTACATATCTGTACATGTAGCTTGTGGATGAGCCTTCATGTGAACACACTTGACCACATCATAAAACAACCCGGTTATCGTCTAACCGGATTTTCCAATTGAATTTAATCCTAATATAACCCGGTTATCTGCTATCCGGATTCTATATTGAGTTTAATCCAATGATAACCAACTCACACCATCTTCATATACAGCCTCATTATTCTCGAATTAGGGTTCCTCCACGAAATCAACCATACACCGTCTAACCATGAGCAGCTCCTCCTCATCTTCCTCCCGTCTAGGAGCCCGCAGATCCGTTTACGGAGTTCCAACCAGATGCTGGTGTGGACATTCCCTCGATACCTGGGTTTCCGAGACCAAAGAAAATCCCTACCGCAGGTTCTACAGATGCAAAATAGCTCTACAAGTTTGTATGCAACTAAATTTCTCTCTTTAGCTGAACTTTCGATTTCTTGACAAACCCCGAATTCCTGGTTGCTCCATCATAGAAGAAAACAGAGAGCCATCTGTTCAAATGGGTCGACGAGGCCCTCCTCGACGAGATACAAATGGTAGACGCCAAGCAACTAGATCTCGCTCATGACTTCCAAGCACTTACGGAGAACACCAAAGTTCAGCTTGATTCTCAGGAAAAATGGTTTCTGGCTCGCCATGAAGAGATGAAAGACGAAATCAAACAGCAAATGATGCAGCTTTCAAAATTGATAGATGAGGCAACACAGCTGATGCAAGAACAAATTGCTTCCCAGGTTACTGCTAACATCAACGACGAGTTCAAGACCGACGGTCCTTTTCACAAGGTAGCAGCTGTTGTGGCTTTAGTAGGCGCAATGTCTTACCTGTATTGGAAGCTCCTCTGAAGTGTTTAATTCCCTTTTCATTCTATGTAGTTCAGTACTAATTTCAACCATTAGACGCTTTATTGTGTTCTTATCAATTATGTATCTTCCAGAACCGAACCAAAAGAGTAACTACTTCTTTATGTCTCTTGCTTGATGTTTGACACTTTTCCTTTTCACTTCATCATTTGAAGTCAATTTAACATGGACCATCCACATATTTGTTCCACTAAGTAATATCATTCAAACAACAGCGACATGTGTTAATCCAGTTGACTAATCAACACAAAACACAAACCACATGTGCTCATTCCAAGAAAACTTCGAAAGACATGATAACAAAGTATGATACTCGAACCTTAAAACAAATAAAAACATTCAAATCAACATAATTCAAGGTCACAACTTCAACATAATTCAACATAACTCCTTACACAACATAAATTCCAACACCTAATTAAAAATCCATAAACATGAAATGTTTCATGTTCCCACAAAAAATTCAACAATCCGAATGTTTCAAGACCTTTAACAAGCCTCAAACAACAAACTTCCTCTCCCCATACAATAGAGGACTCCGTAAATACTCAAAAAACTACCTTACTCATACTCTTAAGACGCCATCAACGAACAACATAAATGTTGCTATATTGGGACCGTGCAGTTGGTGCGGTTGTGCCCTTCCTGACGACACCTACCACACTTGTTCGCAACCACCTTCGTCTTCTTTGTCACCTGGAGACAACACCTGCCTTCAGTAACAATTACTCATACATATTATTGTTTATGGTTACATTTTACTCACCGGGAAATCACCAGTCGACGGGATCCTGTTCTTCCTACGACGACCAGGTTGTCTTTTGGTCACAGGAGGGTACAACACCATCTGCTTCACATCCTCTGGGATATCCACATCACGAGGATCTCCTTCAGGACTTATGACCCCAGCATACGTCTCTCTCCACGTAGATGTCTTGTACCAGTGACCTACTAAAGTCTCATACGGCACTCCCAAACTGTCAGCAGCCATCAAGGCGTGTCCACATGGTATTTTAATCTTATCAAAATACTTGCAATCACACTGCTTATCAGCTAGGTGTACACGATCTTTACGACCAAACTTTCCAACGATTTCACAACTCCACTCAGTTGATGAATTCACTTTACTCCCTTTCATCTCCGCCATGTTTTTTGTCATCTCTTTGTCCACCTCCACACTAACCATACCCCTGTGTTTCTCCGACTTCTTCCTCCTCGCAGCGAACCACCTTGTCATCATCCTCTGGATGAATATAACTAACTCCATAATAGGCGAGGTTCTCCCTTCCGAAAGAGCATGGTTCAGCTGTTCTGCTATGTTACTCGTCATGATGTTATAGCGGTCTCCATGGAAGTTTGCCCTTGACCAATGAGCAGTGCCAATCCTACCAAGATACAATCCACACTCACTTCTCTGAGACCTCACTTTGCTGTACAAATCCCTGTAAACAGACGGTCGGTAAGCAGTTGCAGTTGCAGTCACCATTTTCGCCAAATTTTTGCTTGAGAAGCGAGAGTTTACATTCCTTGCCAGATGAACTATGCAATAACCATGATGAGCAGATGGATACACACGCTTTATAGCTGTGGCGATGCAGACAGCACGGTCAGATATGATTGCAAGCCTAGGAGAATCAGCCAATATCCTCTCCAACTTCATCAAGAACCAAGTCCAAGCATCTTCATCTTCACTGTCCACAATAGCATAAGCTAGAGGGAAAATCTGAAAGTTTGCATCTTGTCCACTAGCAGTGAGTAACACTCCTTTGTACTTCCCTCCTAAGTGTGTTCCATCCACAACCAAGACCATACGGAGCTTCTTAAAGCCACTGATAGACGCCCCAAAAGCAAGGAATAGATAAAGAAACTGCTCATCACCATCATCATCTTCCTCTGTCTCTATATCAGCCACGGTTCCTGGATTTGCAAGTTTTAACATGTGCAAATACTCAGGGAGTTTAAGATAAGAATCCTCTTCTGTACCAAAAACATCTATGGCTGCCTTCTCTTTCGCCCTATAGCATTTCATATAAGAGGCGCTCACACGAAGATCCTCCAGCACGAGCTTCTGCAATTCTGAAGGCACCGGACCTTTTCCAGCAACACCAAACTTTGATCTGTAAACAACAGCAATCACCTTTGAAGTTGCTTTGCTCTGATAACCCTGCCTAAACTCAATAGGACAGCTATGATCAAGTTGAGCTTTACGGATCTCGTAATAACCACAACCTCTCATTTCATGGGCTGTGACACGCCAATCACACTTCTCATCAAGACACTGCACCACAAAGGAATCAATCTTCGTCCTTGTCTGTTTGAAACGAAACTGATTCCTTATAGCATATATGGCTAGTGAAATTTGGCAATCAGATTTGTTCGCAAACACCTTCCCAACATATATCTTCCCGTCACCTGCCTCCAAATCCATGTCTGGTATCTCCGGTGCAGCATACGTAGTGTCATTGAAAAGTGGTGGAATATCAAACTCCTCATCATCCACCTCGTCCAGCTTTCTAGTTGGACCACGATTACCCCTGTCCACACTCGGGTTACTGTTGTTTCCAGACCCCGTCCACGGATTGTCTGAGCTCCGACCCATCCACGGGTGTTTATCCTCTCCCCTCTCAGTATTGACGTTGCTAGGACCACCTTCTTCCACATTACATGACCCTCTGTAAGGACCAGTCTTCTTTGTTACGCCATCCACAATCTCATCTTCATTGTAAATAACATTCACAGCATTAGACCCACCATAATCACCTTCTAAAAGTGGACTCCAGAACTCCTCGTCATAACCGCGTGGCCTAACTTCTCTCTCATCAACAACACCATCTCCATCGAAACTGGTGCCGCTTAAAGGTGGTTCCTTTTCCGGCGACCTCTCAACATTAACTCTTTCCTCAACTGTCTCAGCGAACCGTACAAACTCCACATCCTCAAGATTCACAGGTTGTGCTTTTGAGACCTTCTTCGGAACACAACCACTCCTTGACGAACCGGGACAAACACTTACGGTTTTTTTGGGAATGGCTTTCAAAGGAGTTAAAGAACCCAACCCTGAGAACTCAAATGGAACTCTACTCCCCACAAATCCAGGTCTTGCAGACCCCGAACCAACACTTCGCATTGTCTTCTGATTGAAACTAACAGGAGTTACAAACCCCATCCCTGAATCATCAATGTTGTCGTCGGTCGGTTTGCTCTTCCTCTCAAAGCCAACAAACAAATTCATAGCTCCTTTCACTCTAAAGTGCTGCAAGAAGTACCTAATGCCTCCATCACTTGTTAAGCGAACCGGTGGTGTTCTTATGCCTGTTGCTAGCTCCAAGCTCGTCGGAGGCCAGTAGCTCAACGTAGCCCCAAACAACCCTTCCTCCACACCAAACTCACGAAAGACGTTGTCTTGAAGCTCCCTCAAACTCATACCTTCGAACAGAGGAACAAGTCGAGCCATCTGACGTTTATCAAGCACAAAATCCCACTTCCCTTCGTTACCACACACCCACTCGCCGCACATTACCATGCATTGTTCCTCCATTGCAGACACCTGCAACACAACGGCACACAATGTCAAGCTACTGCTTTCTCTAAAACACATATATTGCAACAAAACGGAACAAAGCTCACCTTCAGCTCTCCTTCAAAGGTTTCTCCTTTCGCTAGAACAAACAAACCAAACACAATAACTACAGGTCTTTGTCATCTGACCTACTTCACAAGTTTCAATTTAAGCCATCAGATTTAGAGTTCTCTTTATGCATCCAACGGTGTAGAGAGTGGCACTCCAATCGATATATCTGCCTCTTTATTGTGTTTCCTAGTATCAAGCATCAAACCAAACCGGTTCCCCCTCACCCATCAAATTCTCACCGAGTAGCTCATTAAGGGTAGAACAGTCTATACACTAACTACATGACAAGAGGAAAGTGTCTCTCAAGTCATTTGTGTGTTGGGGTGTAAGACAAAAACAAAAAGTGTGTCTCCATGTAATCGACTCTTGTTACATCGGTCGAAAACTCAAAATTATCGTAGCATGGCTATATTCTTCTTTTTTCTGCTTTTTATGAATATTCAGCAAAATCACTCTTCCTTAAAAGCATATGGTCGTGTTTTTGAGTACTACGTAGATATTACCATCTACTCCTCGAATATATATTTTGTTTCGCAATAAATCTCTAATTAAATTCTGAATAATTCACGTACTCATCACCTTCCTTCCCTTCCCCTTTGAGAAAACAATCTTCTCCCTTTTTCCGATCCAGACCGTAAAAAAGCTCTCTCCTTTGTCTCCTCCCTGTCAAAGCTTCTACCTTTACTCCACCACTCTCAATCTCTCATTAGGGTTTGTTTCTCTCTCTCTCTCCGATCAAAAAAACCCCTGCTCAGATCTAAATGTCAGAAGGGTACGCGATCGAGCTCTACTTCGACCCAGCGCTCGAGAACCAAGTCCTCAAAGCCTGGAACGTCTTCGCCCGCCGCCAGATCAGCACCAAGCTCATCAACACCGAGTCCCGCCCCCACCTCACCCTCTTCTCCACCTCCTCCTCCTTCCTCGACTCCTCCTCCAAGCTCGAACCCATCGTCAAATCCTTCGCTTCCAGACAAGAGCCTCTCCCTCTCTCCTTCTCCTCCATCGGTAGCTTCTCCGGAGACAACAACGCCCTCTTCCTCTCCCCGACTCCTTCCCTCTCCCTCCTCCAGCTCCAGGCTCAGCTGATCGACGCCGTGAGGAAAGAAGGTTTCGAGATTGGTGAGGAGTATCGTCTGGACTCGTGGGTCCCGTTCTGTCCCGTTGCGGTTGATGTCCCTAGGGCTCGTATGGCTGAGGCTTTCTCGGTCTTGAGGGATTTGAAGATGCCTGTGAGTGGTTATGCGATGGATGTTGGGCTTGTTGAGTTCTCCCCTGTTCGTGAAGTCTTCTCCTTTGCTCTTGGTAACAACTTGGAGTCTTGATTTATATATCAGCTTGTGTCTGGTCTTAATGATGTATGGTTGTTTTAGCTTATTGGGTTTATGTAATTTGATGGAACAGTACAGAAAGCTATGTACTTTACTGAAGAACTTAGCTGTTTTGTGTTTGTTTCAATGTTGGATCTTTCTTGTTCTTCTGCAGAGCATCGACCACATGTTATAAACTGATGCTTGAAATGTTTCTGCATATTTAGAGTTGTGTCTATACATGAATCGAAAGATCTAAGGCAAGTCTATATGTATGAGGTAACTGAAAGTAAATGTGTGTTGTATTGAGTATTGTGTAGAACTCCATGTAACAACAGAGATATCTAGAAGCAGAATCCAAAAAAAATCACATATACGAAGGTACTTATTTCATAAGGAAAGAATGTTTTTTTTTTTTTTTTTAGTTTTGTATGTTTAATCCACGAATTGATCATCTTAACTGTCTAAGAATCGCCATTAGAAACTCGTTCCATGAATCAATAGGCCCAGGCAAACACCAGTGGACGCAATCATTATAACCTTTCATCCATTTGTTACCCCAGTGACTATTTGGATGACCGTCAGGTCTCATCAGCATAACCCTAGTCACATCCAATACACCAAACTTCTTTTTCCCCTTGCGGTCCCGTTTCGTTATACCTTCAAACTGTTCAATCTGAGACGTCCTGATCTTCATCTCGTTGCTCTGCAGGTCGATCTGGTTAACGCCAAAAGGACTCGTCCTTTTGCACGATCCTCCTGTATCCCAAGCCCCGTTCTCGAAATGGGCAGGTGAGATAGTCCTCATGACTGTAACTAAATCTCTCTTGCAGCTCTCGCATTCGTTGATGTGCTTGAAGACGGATGCGTAGACGAGTTTAAACCCTTGGTCTGGACTAAGCTGTGTCATGTTTGGTACGTTACAGTAGATGCAACCTAAGGTTTCATCTCCTCTGTGTATGAATATTGGTCTGAAGAACCAGTGAGCAGCCGAGACGATAGCAATGTCTGTGTTCGGCAGACCGTTAGACCATCCTTCATCCATCTTGCTAATATCTATATCAAACAATCCAGTTCCGGTCTTGTTACCGTCCACCCTCTCATGTTCCTCCACAAGAAACTTAGTCCATGAGGTAGAGAGTGTGAAGTCATGGTTAGGGAAGTACCATATCCTGTTTCTGTCTTCTCCATCCTTGTAGATATCCTTCGGAGTTTCTTCCTGCATACGCAAACAGTACTATTCTCATAAAAAAACTTTCTTGTGAATAAAGCAAGATAATATATCCTCACACAAAAAGATTCGAACTATACCATTGACAACAAGCAAAGAAGAGATTCCATGTGGTTTCTTGCTACAGAATCACCGATAAAACTCATCTTCTTGCCTCGAACCATACCGAGAAACGCCTTGGGATTAAACCTAGGAAGGTCGCAGCCATCAGGTTTCCATCTCCAAAACAAGAAATCTCTGTCTGATCTCCCATGTTTGATGCAGTTCTTGGAGTCAGGAAGTGTTGAACAGCTTGAGTTGGTGTACAGAGATCCTCTTTTGTCTGGAACCCAATGTCCCTTGAACAAATCACATTCAGGATCTAACCAAAACACCACAACAACAAAAGCACAAAAGATAAAACAAATCAATAAAATTTTCAGACAATATTAGAAGAATAAACAAAAAGTGGATTCATTACAAAGCAGAGAGGTTTCAGACAACAGAAAAAAAACATGAACTAGTTCAACATTAAATCATACGCTTTTGTAAAGGTGTATACAAGCCATAATCAACATAAAACCATATATATATACGCTTAGATTTTTGTTTGAAAACGTTTTATTTTATCTTTGGTTTTACCTTACCGATTCGAGGTTGCAGGGTGAGAAAATCTTGATCAGAGATGAAAGGATTCTGATGGTAAACGAGGAAGCCTGTGAAGAAGATAGTTATACAAAGAGAAGACAATAGGAATGGTGATAACCTTCCCTTGTTGGCTACCATCCATCTCTCTGTTTTCTCTGAGTTTTCGCGGAAAATGGATGATGATTTCATCGTTGCATGTCGATCATCCCAAGAATCATACCCACGCATATGTTTTTATATATAGTCACGAGGCACACGCACTGATTATTCCTTTATTCTGTTTTCTTGAGCTTTATAGTTTTTGGTAGTAAAAATGAAAATTATAGAAGATGAAACGAAGGAGGAAAAAAAGTTAACAATGGTGATCTTATGTATGAATTTGCGTGTGACTATTTTGGTTCAAAGTTTTTTTTTTAATATATTTTGACTGCTTTTCAATGATGATGTAACGGTAGCCGTCAGATGAAGAGACGTGGCCTGCGACGAGGTGGTGTTGGTTTGCATGTGGATTTTTTTATATACGTTAAAGCATATTTCACGGCGTAATCTCTTATTTCCTTTTTGTAGAAAATTTGTTGCCACTTTTTGTATAATCCTTTACTTATTTTGTAACGCGTATCATTCTTCTCCTTTTTCGCCCTTTCCCAACGTTTTGATAAACAGAAAATCAATTGGTTAATTTTAAGAAAAAAATTTCAACGCAAATGTTATTACTACTCGGCAGAAAATTCTAAAATATTGAGAGGTGGATTTTGTAAAAGAAGTTCAATTAATAAAAATATAGCTGTACCGATGAAACGATCAGCCTTCACCTACCATTGATAAATTTCTTTTGATCAAACATATAAAAGATAATATATATATATATATACAATATAATTTTTTTTGCATGAAATGCTGAAAATTATATTTTAATTAATTTGATATAGCTATTGTTCGTAAAAAATCATTCATTGCAAGTCAGTTTTTCATGAATGACAATCAAATTCTTACCATGTAAAATAATTATAAATAACTTTTAGCTTAGCAAAAATGAAATTTTAAAAAATCTAATGTAACCTGACAAAATTTATAGAATTGATAAAGCATTTAACTTAGTATATCAAGTTAAGAAAATTGGATTTTCCAGTATCCTGACAAAATTTTGCATATCAGCATCGAAATCTAAAATTAAATTCCACATTCAAACTTTGACGTATAATCTTAGCTAATTTTACCATAATATATACTATATAATCCACCAATACCAGGAAAAGATCGTGATGATAGGTAGGTAAATATAAGTATTTAATCATCTTGCGCATGATGATGTTAGAACTAGACCGTCCAGTTTTTTTTTGTCAACTGGACCGTCCAGTTAAAACACATTCTTGTGTTTATTGTCGACCAATCAAAAATCACAATTACGCCCATCTGTTGTTTTCAAACATTTTTTACGAAAGAAATTAAAATCATAGTTTTTTTTTGAAAAAGAAATTAAAATCATAGTTCATTATTAAAATTTTGCTAAGTGCTAAATAGGACGAATCTTAGGAAAAAAAATATTATAACTTTTTCAAATCTTTTAAGGATCTTCTAAGTTAAAAATGCCCAAATAAATTTTAAAGGAGCCATGGATTACAATGTAGAACTCTATTCAAATAGAACAAAACGTAGGTTCATCCCTAGGATGAATCTTTAAATTCACCCATTAATAGGGTTTAGTTATTTTAGATTTGATATCTTATAAAAAAAGAAACTAAACAATAAACCTATTTAATGAATTAAAATTATGTTTTTAGATAAATAAAAAATAGTAGCAATTATAAAAATATATGTTTTATAATATTAATAAATCTGTCGGTAAAAACTAAACCCTAAACCCTAAATTCAAAATATTAAACCCTAAACCCTTAAGGAAAGCATGAACCATTGGGTTAATCATATACCCTAAACCCTTAAATTTAAACCAAACCCTAAATCATAAACAAAAATTCTCATAAACCCTAAATTATAACCACTAATACTAAACCCTAAATCCTAAATTCGAAAATAGTTTATGGTTTAGGATTAAAGGTTTAGAATTTAATATTTTTCGAATAATTTATGGTTTAGGATTTCATGTTTAAAATTTAGGGATTAATATTATGGTTTAGAATTAAGGGTTTAGGGGTTAGGATTAACGTTTTAGGGTATATGATTTGCCCAAGGGTTCATACTTTTTCTAATGGTTTAGGGTTTAGTATTTAGAATTTAGGATTTAGAGTTTAATATTTGCCGACAGAGTTATCAATATTATAAAAAAAAATCTTCTTTCTATAATTGCTACTATTTTTTATTTATCTAAAAACATAATTTTAATTCATTAAATGTGTCCATTATTTAGTTTTCTTTTTTAAAAGATATCAAATCTAGAATAATTGAATCCTATTGGTGGGTGAATTTAAAGGTTCACCTTAGGGGTGAACCTAAGTTTGGTTCATATTTGAATGACTTATTCTTGGGTTCACCCCCTAGGGTGAACCTTTTAGGTTCACCAACCAATAGGATTGTGTCATTTAAGATTTAGTATCTTTTAAAAAAGGAAACAAAATATTATCGAATTATATTATACTTTCAAAATAAAAATTAAAATAAAAAGTATACTAATAACAAAAAACAAGACTTTTTATTCTAAAAAAAATTATTTTCAAAATACATCTTTTAATTTTATAATAATCACCAAAAAAATACTTTTTAATCTTAAAAAAATAATTTATTTTGAAAAAAAAAGAATTTAAGACTTTGGATAAATCTTAAATTTATCCAATGGTTTAGGATTTACCCAAGGGTTTAGGATTTACCCAAGGGTTTAGGGTTTAGGATTAGGATTTAGGGTATAGTTTTTTGTTGATTGTGTTATAAATAGTGTTTTTTTAAATAAAATAATTTTTAAAAATTTATCTAAGGGTTTACTAAAGTATTTAGGGTTTAACATTTAAAGTTTAGTGTTTTTTGTGGTATTAATTTTTTTTGAAAAAAATATTTTTTTTTGCAATTAGTATTATTTTTATTTATTTTTACTTTTTTTTATTTTTAAAACGTAATATAATTTGACAATATTTTCTTTCATTTTTTAAAAGATGTCAAATTCTTTCCTTTTTAAAAAAGATGTCAAATTTGAAATAACTAAATCCTATTGGTTGATGAATCTATAGGTTCACCTTAGGGGGTGAACCCAAGAATTACTCTTCTGAGAGGTTGATTATTTGGGGTTTTTGGAATAGTTTTTGGTTTTTGTTTTTGTAAAACCATTTTTTTACCAATCAAGATTTTAAGAAAAGAGATTCCCTAAAATATAGGGAAACTAGATTTTGTAGTTAACCACCTATTTTCAAGCTAAATCCAAAAACCATAATTTCTTGGTTTTTGAATGATGTACGTGGGTTTTTCTTTTTACTTCTTAGTAAAATATTTATATATTGTTAGGTATTCTAGATCAGTAGATTTAATTGCTACATTTACTGGTTTTTGCTCAAGACAAACATTACTTCTTTAACTCCTTTTTATTTGAAAAATAATATTAATTTTAGAAAGCATCTACTATATAAAAGCTACATTTATTCTAGAAAACACATGAATGAAAATTACAAAATTAAAAATCTTCTTAAGTTATTGGAGTTGTTTATATAAATTAATTTCATAATTATCTAATTAATATATTATAAAATACATTTATATACATTTTTAATAAATTTATATAAAATTAAATTTAATTTTTTGATATAATTATTATACATTTATTACATTTTTTTCAAACCTATGTTATTACTTTTTATGTTAATATATTTGAATTACATAATTTATTTTTACAATCTTTTAAAAATATAATTATTTTAAGTTTTTTTTTATAATATATAATTAATAATTAGCTAGAAGTAAATTTACTTTGAACAGCATTTATGGAAATTTATTTTGTATAACAGCCTAATATTAATTTTGTATTTTCCTGGAGATATAATTAATTTTTTTAAAAATAAAGCTATTATTTTTTATTTTATAATATATTTTAAATAAAATATAAATTTAATTTTATTTATTGTTAGTGATAATAATAATAATATTTTGTATTTTATTTTATTTAAAGAAGTAAATTATTTTTAATAACTTATTTTAGTTTGAAAAACAAAAACCAAAATCTAAGGTCACCATTCAAGATTTTCGAAAAGCCAAAATCCACAGCAAAAAAAAAAAAACTAAAAAGTAAAAACCAAAATCTAAAATCTAAAAACTAAAATTCAGAAACCAAAAACTAAAAACCAAAAACCACTTAAACAATCACATCGTCAATCTGCAGCGGGGTTGGTCTGACTTTCAACACCATTTTTAGATGATAATATCCTTTATCCATTATATACTAAAGCGCAAGTCGCACGACCAATCAAATCATCAGATTCTGCCACGTAATTAATATTTAGAAAAAAAAATCAAAAACATTAAAAACAAAATAATAGTAGCAATAGTTTCTTTTTTTTTTCAAACCGTAGTCCATGATCCACGATCTGCCTCCTTCCTCTGCGAACGTTTTTTCCTATTCCTATATATTTAGAGAATTTGATAGACAAATGGCAGCGGAACTCTCAACTGATTGAATGTTAATTAGGAAAAGGTTACAATCGTTTTATTTTAATGCTACATCCATTCTCTTCTGTAGCTCTTTTCCATCTTTGGGCACCAAATTCAGATACTGATTCAATTCAGGATGCCGTACCTGCTTCAGTCCGAGAAGCACGAGCGTAAACGCTTCATTTCTCAGCAAAGTTTTCAAGAATTTTTCATAAGGAAGACTCAACGAGGCAATAATAAGAAGCAAATCACGCCTATTTTATTATTATTATTTTTTTAATATCTTGGAGACATAGATCTCGTCTCTTTCTGATTCAAATTTACAAGAAAGGACTAATGCGCTCAAGCAACGAGTTCAATGAAAATTTGTTCATCTTTTTAACATTACTTTTGTTTGACACTATATTTTCTTTGTTTTAACTATTTGATTTCTAATTTCAGGAAGTGTTTGTCATTGGGAGAGAAGCTTCCAAGAGAATTCATGGACTAGGTAACCCATAATTTTTGTGGACATTTACATGATTTTTTTAGTAAACTTTGTAGATATTATATTCACTATAAGATAAAACATGAATTAAACCAGAAAAACTTCAAACTAATATTTGTATCCACTAAAGTAACTAAACTCAAAGAATTTTTTTAAACTAATCTAATTTAATTTTATGTATCGTGGTTAATCAGTAATAAGTGTGTCAATGATTTGTTAATGTGATAAATCAGGGTTTTTTATACCTGCAATTTTAGTTATATATAACTGAAACTTGGTCTTATTTGCCAAGCGAAAATATATACCCGTACGAAGTACGGGATCAATACTAATATATACTAAAGCACAAGTCACATGGTCAATAAAGTTATGCCACATGTTTATGTTTTGTGTTTCTAATTTTTTTTTTAAAAAAAATCAATTTGGACAAGAAAAATGCTTAGAGAAAAAACACACCTATCGACAGTTTCTCAAACAACCCAAAACGTACCACTATCTTTTTCTTCATCCACGATCATTCTTTTTCATACTCTTATATATTTTTTTAATTTTAACAAACAAATGAGAGATCCATACTCCGATTTTTAAGCCCTATGCAAATATCTATGATGAAACTCACGATGAAATGTAGTTCATCCTTCCTTGCTCTCCATGGCATCTCTTGGATATCTTTCTTCTATTTATTTGATTAATCTAAGTATTGATAGAGATTTAGGCACTTCTCTTCACCTTGATCATGTGCTCTATACATATATTTCACCTAAGTTATATGCGTATCATTTTTGCAGAAAACAAATTCAAGATGTCACTGGATCATACTAATATGTTTCTCAACTGAATCTTTCTAGAAAATGGAAGATCAAAAGCCTGAAAGTTGTTGGATATTCAACTTCTAACTTCCGGGTCAGTAGGAAAGTAAGTTTAGTTTATAGTTGTGTTGATCATATTTTCATCGCTTTGCTATGTTTCTTTGAATAACATGGCATTGTATACATGGATCTCAAAACCAAGTTCATGGAGAAAAAAACTAGAGCTTTAACCGTTGTTTCTTAGATCTATTTTCTGGTTAACTTGATATTAAGTTCATAAGAATCTAATTATTGTATACATAAAATGATATGCAATTAAAGCACACATATTTGTTATCCAGAGTACGTTGTTCCAACTTTACATCTGACAGTAAGTAGTTTTGCGTCTTATATGTAGGTGTGGTTTGTGACATTAGGAAGACTCGGGAAGAAAATCTGAGGAAAATAGAGGAAAAAAGATAAGTTAAACAAGAGAATGAAACAAAAAATACAAAGGAAGCACCCATAAAGTGATTCAGGTAATATGGAACTCTAGACTTCCTCACCAAAGGTAAGCCGGGACATCTATATACCCTTTTTAAAACAATTCTTGGATCTTGAGAAAAAAAAATAATTCTTGGATCTTGATATACGTTTTGGTATGTTCTTAATCCTCTTTAGTCATTATTACTTCTAGTGTATTGCTGATCATCTTCACAAAAGCCGGAAAGATTATAATATAAGGTGAGAAAGGCAATGTCTAGCTAGATCCCATGAACGTTCAGCAGGGGAATTTTTTTTTTCAGCAGGGGAATTTATGTAAGCTTTTGTTGTACTTAGAACATTAACATATTTCAAGCATTAGAACACCAGATGAGCTCTCAACAAGGACCTGCAAAACCACCCGTAAATGGCATCACTAATTCACATGATCAGATTTTCTGGGCTGATGTAAGTGTCAATATTTCTATGAAGCTTTTACTTGATTTAAGTGTCAGTTAGGTTTTGATTGGATTTTTAAGATTATTTGCAGATTTTTAATGAATTATTGGATGTAGGAAGCCAAGGACATAGACTGTTCATAGAGCACGATAATAATTAGAAAAAGGAACCGGAAAGAAGATTGAGAGATGAAAGTCAAGGGAGTTTTCAGTTAATATTTGTATTCAACGAACTAATTTATACCAATGTAACTTTTAGTCTCTGCATATACAACTAATTTATTTAGGGAATTTAGGCCAAATAGCTAAGAAAAATAAAAAAAATTAAAAATCTAACCAAAATCTCTCTCTCTTTCCTATTTTCTCTTCCTATCTCTCTCTACCTTTTCTCCCAAAATCTAATTTATCTTTATTTTTTTGGTTATTAAGCAAAAAAGTCCTTTTTTGTTTAAAAACAAAACTTAATTCCCGTGCATAGCAGTATAGCACGGGGTCAACACTAGTACATAATATTAGGTTCGAATTAAAGCCGGTGATGCGGAACTTCAATAATTTAGAAGGATCGTTCGTCTGACAAGTGGAGAAGCACAAATGGAGCGATCATGGCCATTTTAGAGGACAAGCAATTCCAACCGTCTTAAAGCATCCAGTTTAACAAAATGTTTTATTTTATAACTTATAGTTAAGATGATATATTCTGAACTTTTTTAGTTACAATACTCTGAAGGCATTATATTTTTTGTTATCAAAAAACTTCTTGAAATACTTAATTTCTAAAAGTAGAAGATTTCCATAAAAAACAAAAATACTTTATTATGATAATTTTGGTAGTGTTCGCCGATCATAGCTTAAGTATTTTTCAAAATTAGTACTATTAAAAATTGTTTGCAGTTTAAAAAATATTTTTTTTCAAAATTAGAAATATCTAAAGTATTAAACAAATACTAATAGCAATACAACTATATTTTAGATTCTGAAAAAAAAATGTTTTCGTTTTCGAAATTATTTTGTTTATAGTACACCAGAACTCTTTTAATTAAATGTGTCATATCCATATCATGTCTGCTTCTTGGGGTCGAATAGTATTGAGTGTTTGCTAACTGGAATACTGTTCTTCGATGTATACGTCGTTTATATCATATTGGTTAGAAGAAAGTTGTATTTTGAATCAGGTTCGCACAGGACTAGCTCAAGTTCACAAATCTAATTGAATGTTAGAGCATTAGCATGCTCAAGCTCTGATGAGTGCTCTCACAAAGAATATTTAAAAAACTAAAGCAAGAGAGAATACAAAAAACACTAGAACATGTTCTGTTACAAGAACTCATCTATTATTCTCAAGAGACTCTAAAGACATATGTCTCTTTTTAGTTGACACACCCTTTTAAAACTTCAAAATTTAATTAACTAAGTCGCTTATATTTAAATAATCATATAATGTTAGGCAGATACTCAGTAAGAACATTACTGATAATGATGCTGTTAGGAGATCATCAAAATTGTTAGTGCAGTGAAGACTGAGTTTAGAAGTTGAAGAAAAAAAATATTTGAAGTGTTTATGTACCAGTCGTTAAGTATTATACCATGATCTTCAATCTTTGTGATTTACTTCGAATTTTATAGATAATTAATTTTTTTATTTGCTTTGCTTCAAAAAAATACGGATATCCGGTTTTTAAGATGTCCATAAAATTTATAGATTTTCCATCCACTTTGTTCAATACAAAAAATATTTATAAAACAACTATACAAGTTTATTTTCAAATATATATTTTATATAACAGAAAATAAGTAACGATTAGTGAAACAATAATTCGACATATGTGTGTTCTATCGACCGCAGGCTCTAGAATTACAAGTGAAGATTTGATTCTTAAATATGTATCTAGAGTGAAACTAATTTTTACATATGTTTATTTTTTAATTATTATTTATGTAATTCACTGAAAGTCATAAACTAAGTTGAAAAAAAACTCATATCAGTGAAACCGAAACGAGAATGAAAGCACAATTTTATAGAGGTAAAAAACGAAATCACTTATAGAGAATCAAAGTAAAAAAATAGAGAACAGAAAACCTAACCTACTTTTGTCATTTTACAGCTGATATCGACTATATGATTTCAGTAATTTACACCAGCCGCAAAATTTATTTATTTTTGTGCATATGAAGTATTTAAAATAATTAAAACTAGAGATCGACCCGCACACCGGTGCGTGTATTAATTATATTTTTATACATCGACATTTATTTTTCATAATTAGTGTTATATCTCTTATATGTATCGTGCTATAACTAATGATATTCAAAACATTTGAACTGAATCCCGTAATATGGCTATATTGGTATACTATCCAAATCCGTTTTAGATACATTGATTATTTAAATATTTTTAGGTTTCTATACATTAAAACCAAACTCATCCAGAACTAAAATGATCCAAATCAAAACCCATACATGAATTTATAATATTGAAGCAGGCCTAATTTCAAAAAAAAATGATACCCGAAAAAAACAACATGTACCCAAATGAATAGTCGATGTTCATGTCTAACTGATTTTATAAACTAATAAAAAAATTATATGTGTTTGGCTAAACTAAGTGAAATAAAAAGAGTTTTTTTATTTAGTATAATAATTTTATGGTGAAAAATTAAGTTATAGTAAAAGTAACATATTTTTATTATTTTTATTTTATTTATTATTTTATTCATAAAACATGACTTAGAATTATGTTTTTGGCTACATAATGTTCAAACCGATTGAGACGAAAAAAAATTTTTTAATAAAACAAACTAAATCGAACGTTTAACCATGTATAAAACCTAGTTATTTAAATTTTTTGATTTTATAATTAACATAAATTTATATTGATTAATAAATAAATAAAATCTACACTATTATTATTTTGATAAAATAATTAATGATATTAATTATTGTTAAGTTAATATAATTAATAAATTTTAAACTAAATAAAATATGGAAATTTATTTAATGTAGTGTTGTTATCATTGTATCCAAACAGTTTATATTGTCTACTATTCAAGTTTCCAAACAGTATAACTGTGTATTTCAATTTTAATAATATAGATAATCTATAATACCTTAATTCTTCAACAACGAGAGACCAATATTTGTTTTCGTCATTTTACAGTCGATAAAAATTATAGTGTTGCATCCATTTAATAAACAAACATTAGTATAAAACATTCATCATGCGCATGTGTACCAGTTATCATCACTATTAATTATTAGAGTTTCTTTTTTTTGTTCAACTAATTAATAGAGTTTTCTACTGTACATATTACTACTCTTTATATTAGATCCATCTTGCACTTTTAAAAACCTTGTGTTATAAGCAAGTCCATGTATACAACTCTTTTATTTTTTTTGAACAAACCACTTGACTGCCATTGAAACAGGATTACTCTTCAAAAGGATGAATCAACGGTTACATTACCCAAAAGAAGGATAAAGGAGAAAAAAAATAGTTTCGAACCTAAATCTCTGAATCTTGATGTCAAACAATAAGCTAAAAAGTTAAACTGTTGACAAAGAGGAGTTAAAGGAGTTAAACATGAGATTTCAAATCAGATAAAACGTTCAGTTGAGAGAAATCATTAGTGAATGCAGACAACTTTTGTTGTGTTTTTCGTCTAAGCATAAAAATATAAAAAACAAGCTCAAATCAGTTTTTCGCTTTCTAGTATATCTTCTTTTTTCATGAAATCTGTGAATGAATAGTCATTAGTTACGTATAAACCATAAGACAATCTTTTTTTAAAAACCATAAGACAATCCTTAACACTAAAACACAATACTAAACTCTTGGATCAATTAGTAGACGTTTAAGGTTGTTGGAAAGGATAGAAAAGTTGCATATATATCGTTCGTATCTCGTCCTACAGAGATGTACACATCCTTGGGTCTAAAATTTTATATTCAAAAACAAAAAAAATAAAATAGAAAATAGGCAATTCTCTCAGATAGCAATTTTAAAAATTTTGTCAACAAAAGAATTTTCAAGGAAGAAATAGCCAAAAGATGTTTCATTAAATGGACAATTGCTTTAATATATATATATATATATAATGCTTTTAAAAACTAAAATATTTTTATAGTTTTTAAATTCTATGTTTTCAAATTTGATTTTTTTTTTATTTTTGCATTTTTTTTAAAAAAATTATCTTTTTGAAATGATAAAGTGCTTTTTGAAACTTTTAACATTTATTTGTTTATTTTTAAAAATTCTAAACTCCACCCTGCAATTCTAAACCATAAGTCTAAATAGTTAATCATATGAGTATAAATGTATATTTAACTTTTAATAAAATCTCTTTTAGTATTTTCTTTTCTCTTTATGGACTCATTTGGCGAAAAAAACCTAAAAAAAGTTATCCTAGAAATTTCTCATATAATATCTGAAGATGTACTTTGTTCTTACTATACAGTCTATACTGTACATGTACCGGTGGGGGATCCATGGCAATCCCCACTCATTCTTGGAGAAGGACCCATAAACAGTAAGTATTGATTTTACACCACCTTGAACCACTCTTAATTTGGATGGACTAATAAGACAGACAACAAACGTTTTTTAAGATCTGCCTCATGATTCAAACTACTTCTGAGCTTAAGTATACGTGTTCTGCAACAACAAATTTTTGAACTATTGATCAGATATTGGTTTCAATCCAGTAATTAATTTAACCAAGGCCATTATCTAATTACGGTATACGCTTTTAATACCAATAAAAAATACCTTGCATACACTCTGCCAACGGCGGACCCAGAAAAAAAAATTGACTGGGTTCAAATTGGCATAGAGGGGGTCGAACCCGAGATTTGTGGATTCAATAGGGAGACGTTACACCAAATCTGCTACGGGATATTAATGTTTTTGGCTTAAAAACTTTTATTTATCCTGTTTTTGTGGGTTCAGTTGAACCCAAATTCCTGTGAATGAGTCCGCCTCTGCACTATGCATATTCTACAAAGAAGCTCACATTCTCTTGTTTTTTGTAATTGAATATTGACCTTTTTCCTTTTGGACATAATAACTTTGGAGGTCCTAGTTTACAAAAGAAAAAAAAAATTGGAGGTCCAATATTTTGATTAGGACGTGGTTATATTAATGTGACAATGTCGCTGGGAACAATATAACAACTTAGCAGGTTGCGAGTTATGGTTGCAATTACCAAGTCTGCCACGTTCGCAATTTGTTAACTTGTGTTGTGATACTGTTTCTAATCACTCGAAAATTACGTCATGATCATGAACATCTTGGAATTCCTTTGACATATCCCACATGCACATATATATATATGGCTTTTAGAAAGAATTAGGTTTTACCAATTCAAAAGTTTAAAAATTATTTGCTAATAGATGATCGTTATAATACACTAACCTTCTTTATTTAGAAAGAATTTACAGAAACAAAAAAATATATAATTGATTAAGTAGGTGATTATATTGCAAATCTAACCATAAATGCAGATCCAATTATTATGATATATATGGGTTCGTAGCTAAATTATGAGAACCCTGGAGATTTTATTATGAAATCCCAGGTCCGGTTATCAGAATCAAAGAAAGAAAGTAACTCAATTAATAAATGATTCGAAATCTGTTTTAATGTATATACAAATTATTATACAATCATGGCCAGAGAGGCCATACCACATGTGTATAGTACAATTGCACATGTGACAATGCCAATGAAAATTCACAAATACTTAAAACATTAGCTTAAGAGTTGAAGACATGTCCCATGTTCACTTTGGCTTATCTCTTCAATATCTCCTTGATTTTGCATATGCTTGGTTGCTAGGGCACACTCACATACAGCCACATGAATTCCCAATGACCCATATGTTACATTAGGGTCCAGATAAAGATTAGGAGTAATAAAACCCCACATTCCTACATGCAGTAGTCTTTTCTGTTTGTGCTGGTTATTTATTTACCAAGCGTGACAAAAATGACCACAAGAGACGGTGTTAACGCCTACAGAGATAAAACAAGAAACGAGTTCATATATCCATAGGAGACTATTTTAACGTTCATCAAAGGTGCTTTGCGTATTATTATTTTTTCAAAAATTATATATATATATATAACGCAAAAGATGAGGTTTCTTATAACATATCAGTTACATATATACAAGATTCGCAAATTTGCATAGGGTATATTCTTGATTTACTTCAACTCTTGCTGGATACTATATAAAAGAGACATACTAGCTCCAAGTTCATTGATTTTTGATTTGACAACTTTGTTCCAAAACTTTTATTGATATCAAGAAGTTTCGAACGTTTTCAAGAAGTCGAGATCAGTTGATATCTGAGAGTCTAGGGATAGAGATTATATATGTTTTGAGACTCATGCATATATATGTATGGAAACAAATAGCTAAAAGACTTATTTGACTTCGAAGCAGTTAAAATGTCGTCTGATTGATGAAATTGACCAATCAACCATAAATGAGATTCTCTTCTTTACGATGGGAAATAAGAATCCAGTAAATAAAAACAGAACCCCACCGATTGCATCTGAAAAATCTTAGAAGCGTCGTGCATTATTGATAAATATACAATATAAAACTATAGTAAGCGAGATATAAACCAAAATTGAATATATTATTGCGAATAGAAGATACAAAACTAGGCCTTCTCATGTGGTAGACCTTACTTCAGTGAGACTGTGAGGAGAAAGCATGTGCCTCTATTAATGACACATATATTAGTAGTATATGTTGCTAATGTTTTTCCTAAAGTATATAAAATAACACATACACATTTTTTTTAACAAAATGTTTGCTGGCCACGCAATTAAACCTAATAAATGCTAAGTGGAAGGAATCCCCATCAGCAAGAAAACTCATTATTATTGAAAATGAATTTCTTCATAAAATATGTTTGCCAAAAACAGATATGACGACTACGTCCAGCAATGCTAAATATGTTAGCATAGCCAAATGAAATGTGTGCTAGATAGTCAAAGTAATACAAGTGTGAATTATTACCATTTGGTCATGCACGTTTTAGACCAAGTGCTACTTAAATCTGGTCAATATATAACTTTCACATAAGCATGTCACAACAGAATAATATCAAGTGTAATGTAAACACAAGTGGCAAAGACGTGGGGTTTATAACTTGTATAGCTGTATTGCAGTGTTTAATAGTAGTACTATATTCTTATCCTAAGTCAAACTCGTTAAATTCAATATTTATCCACCGATTTTGTGGATTCATTTTTATTTATTGGGGATGTATGATATCAATATAATAATATTACAAGTAATGTTCATAAAATAGAAACTTCCAATGATTTTTTTTCTCTCCACCAGTTACGGTTGCTGTCCTTTTCTAATTTTCTTAGTTAACTGACTTTACCACCTTTTTTAGAAATGGTTTACTCTTTTTTTTTTAAATAAAAATAAAAGAACTTATGAACTGTACAGATAGGATAATATTGGTATTCCTGAAAAAACTGTGAGGGAAAAACACTTACCCCAATCAATGGGCTACAAGAAGCGGATACATTTAACACTGTGAACCAGTCTAATTATTAAAATTGTCCAAAAGAAGTTAGAAGACAGTGAAGGGACAACATAGCTCAGCTCTCTATAAGTGTACTTTGAACAAAAGTAATTTATAAAAGTTGATCAACTTACATTTTAATAAGTTTAATCTGGTCTTCGCTGGATCAAGTTGTCATCTTCTCATTCCTTACCAATCATTCAAATTTTCTTGGGGATATTCTTGGAATCATCTTATTTTCCTTGCATTTCTCATTCATACTTCTTATTCTTCTTTTTTTTTTTTTTTGAGAAAATACTTCTTATTCTTCTTAATATGCATTTGTTCACACGGTTTTATGATTCGTATTCCAAAAAGTACTTTTTAAATTACTAAAGAACCAACAGTTATTTTCTAAATTATAGCAAAAGAGATCTTAATTTTCCTACAATATTAAGTAGACGCGTCTTTGCTTTTCAAAATAGCCTTTAAGTTTTAAATAAAAAATGGGAATGTAGTTTCGAAGTTTCAATGGTAACCTAAAACTGACCTGAATAAATAATCGTCATAATGGCAAACTTTATCAAATTATTGAGCAGAAGTAATAAACTCGATGAATTCTGTTTCAGAGAAAATTTTAACGGTTAAAATGTATGTTTTAAGGCTTGATTTTCTAAGACAGAATATTTATATGGTCTATGTTTAACTATATGTAAATAAAATATTTATAAATCGTTTTGCATTCCTAATAATATTCACAAAATTTAAACATGTAGAAAAACATTGTTCAGTTTTCCATATCACCACCAAATAAGAAATTCTTAAAACTACCATAAACATAGATTTACTTCGGAATTCTACAAATATAAAGAAAAGGGCATTTCTTAAACAAAAATAACCATGGTATATTATGATCTTTCTTCTATTGTTAAAGTGGGTTATGGAAGCTGGAAATTATACCAAAGTGTTAAAAAAAAAGGAAGCTGGAAATCTTACAATACATAAGACCAACAGCAAAAAGAACCCGTAGTAATAATAAGAATTGGACTTTTCTTTTTGCAAAAAAAAAAAAAAAGAATTGGACTTTCCACCCAAAGAACACAAAGTAATACGAGACCTGCCGTCAAAATAAAATAATAAAAAGCAAACGTTTCCTATAAAAAATGGGGGCAAAGATAGGAAAATGCAAAGAAAGGAGGACTCTCTTGTTCTTCCTCTCTCCTCTCCTCTCCTCTTTATTACAAGTTGTTCACTTCATCACATGCTCCTCGTCTCTCCCTCTCTCTTTCTTACTTAATCACAAGCTTCAGTTACGCAGCTGCTGAGACTCTGATCTCATCTCTGTTTTGTCTGTTAAAACAAAAGATCCAGTTTTCATGGAAAATTTAATGAAACAGTGACGTCTCAAAATCATTTCTTCTTTGTCCTCCTACTCTGTTTTTTTCTCTTTTCCTCTTTTAAACTTTCATTCATGGCTCCAAACTCAGTGGCAGTGACAATGGAAAAGCCAGACAACTTCTCTTTACTAGAGATCAACGGCTCAGATCCATCCTCATTCCCCGACAACAAACGCAAATCCATCAGCCCAAAGCAATTCTCATGGTTCATCCTCCTCAAAGCTCACAGAGTCGTCTCTTCTCTCTCGTGGCTCTTTGCTTCCGTCAAGAAGCGTCTCGCTTTCTCCTCCAAAGCCATAAATGAAGAAGAAGACCCCAAAAGCAGAGGAAAACAAATGTACAGATTCATCAAAGCCTGTCTTGTCATCTCCATAATCGCCTTGTCAATAGAAATCGTCGCTTACTACAAGAACTGGAATCTGGATCTCGTGAACCGACCGTCTTGGGAGGTTCGTGGGCTTGTCGAGTGGTCTTACGTGGCTTGGCTCTCGTTTCGTTCGGACTACATCGCTCCCATTGTCATCACTCTCTCTAAGTTCTGCACCGTCCTCTTCTTGATCCAGTCTCTTGATCGGTTAGTCCTCTGTCTCGGTTGCTTCTGGATCAAGTTCAAAAAGATCGAACCTAAACTCAAAGACGATGAACTCGATCTAGAAGACGCATCCAACTTCCCAATGGTCCTTATTCAGATCCCAATGTGCAATGAAAGAGAGGTAAACTACAAAAATACTCTGTTTTAACTCTGTTTTAGCTCTGTTTTGTGTTCTGTTTTGTAATTGTTATATTCTGTTCTTGTTAGGTGTATGAACAATCAATAGGAGCAGCTTCACAACTTGATTGGCCAAAGGATAGGATCTTGATTCAAGTTCTTGACGATTCAGATGATCCAAACTTACAGCTTCTGATCAAGGAAGAAGTAGCTGCTTGGGCAGAGAAAGGAGTGAACATTATCTACAGGCATAGGTTGATCAGGACTGGTTACAAAGCTGGGAACCTAAAGTCTGCAATGACATGTGATTACGTTAAGGATTACGAGTTCGTTACTATATTCGACGCAGACTTTACGCCAAGTCCTGAGTTCCTCAAGAAGACTATTCCTCATTTCAAGGTAAATCAATCAATCACACTCAATCTATTCTAACTACAAAAGGAAATTTCTTTCTTGAAGTTTCGTAATTTACGATGATGTTTCAAGAAAATTAGTGAAAATATTGACGCTCTTTAGTCTTTACAATGTTTTTTAATGAGAAAGATTTTTTTTTTCTTAATGGAAAGATAAATTTTCAATTATACTCGTCACCGACACTTGCTCGTTTTTTATTCTATCTTTATCGGTGGGTCGTCATGTTGAAAGTAGCCGACAAATATAATAATATATAGTTTTAGAAATCTAAGTTGTGTATGTTATGTATGAAATCAAAGTAACCGACAAATATCAATTTACAAAATCAACACGTCGTTGGTTGATTTTCACATCATGATCCTACCGATTAAAACCAGTTCAACCTAATCTTGACTCTTATTTTGTAATATAATACTATTTTAGGTTTTATTTTTGTAAGCTGTAAAGATTGTCAAGATTAGGTTAATAATAATATAGTATTTTCAAATCGTTCGCATTTTACATTTTTAAATTAAAAAAAATTTAAAGATTTTTGTTTGCTAAAGCTGTAGTTTATTACTTTAATATATATATATATATATATATATATATATATATATATATATATATATATATATATATATGTAGACAGTGTGTTTAACATATGAAAAATCATCAAGGTGCTAAAAAGGAGTGTGTTGTGTTGTTTGTTGCAGGGGAATCCAGAGCTAGGTTTAGTCCAAGCAAGGTGGTCCTTTGTGAACAAAGACGAGAATCTCCTAACGAGGCTACAAAACATAAACCTATGTTTCCACTTCGAAGTAGAACAGCAAGTGAACGGAGTGTTTCTCAACTTCTTTGGTTTCAACGGAACCGCAGGAGTCTGGAGGATCAAAGCATTGGAAGAATCCGGCGGGTGGCTCGAGAGAACCACAGTCGAAGACATGGATATCGCGGTCAGAGCTCATCTCAACGGTTGGAAATTCATTTACCTAAACGACGTTGAAGTCACTTGCGAGCTGCCTGAGTCTTATGAAGCTTACAAGAAGCAGCAACATAGGTGGCATTCCGGTCCTATGCAACTTTTCCGGTTATGCCTTCCTTCTATCATTAAATCAAAGGTAAACAAAACAAAAACTCAATTTCTAGTTATAACAAAATGTTAAGACTTCGAAACAATTACTAGATGATACATATTTTTAATCGATTCGGAAGCCGAATTATGTAAATAATATTTTAGAGGGTATAGACGAATGTTTCATTTTGCTATATTCAGAACCTGCTATGAACATGAATAAGACTGATTGTTTGTTTTTTGGTTTTTGATTTTGCAGATATCAGTAGGGAAGAAGGCAAATTTGATCTTCCTCTTCTTTCTTCTAAGGAAGCTTATTCTACCCTTTTACTCATTCACACTCTTCTGCATCATCCTTCCATTAACAATGTTTATACCTGAAGCTGAGCTTCCTTTGTGGATCATCTGTTACGTTCCTATCTTCATTTCACTTCTCAACATCCTCCCATCACCTAAATCTTTCCCTTTCCTGATCCCTTACCTCCTTTTCGAAAACACAATGTCCATAACCAAGTTCAACGCCATGATCTCTGGTTTGTTCCAGCTGGGATCGGCTTACGAGTGGGTTGTGACCAAGAAGACTGGGAGATCATCTGAATCCGACTTGCTAGCGTTTGCTGAAAAGGAAGAAAAGCTGCATAGGAGAAATTCGGAGTCCGGTTTGGAGCTTCTGAGCAAACTCAAGGAGCAGGAGATGAATCTTGCGGCACAAGAAACCCCGAAGAAGAGCATTGGAGGGCTAGTGAGGCCGAATAACAAGATCAAGAAGAGGAACATGGTGTTCAAGAAAGAGCTTGGGCTTGCCTTCTTGCTTCTGACCGCAGCTGCAAGGAGCTTTCTGTCAGCGCATGGTCTTCACTTCTACTTCTTGCTATTTCAGGGACTGTCTTTCTTGGTTGTAGGGTTGGACTTGATCGGAGAACAGATCAACTAGACACACACAAAGCAAAGACAGAAGAAGAAGAAGGGAGATAAACCCGTTTATATTCGCCTATTTTTTTGTTTGTTTTTAAATTCTTTTCCCTTTCTTACATGTGGGTTTTATACATAATTTCATAAACTTATAATGTCCAGTTTCAGATAAATGAGTGAAATGATTAATTTGTTATACAATATCTTGGCCTAATGTTAAAACTTAAAAGTTGTGCATCTTAGGTGTTATGTACAAAGTGGTTTAAGATTCTGCTAATGATCAGACTGAGAGATGTGCCAGCAGGGTTTGCTAAACCTGTCTACCATAATCTTTTTGTATGGTAAACAGAGTGGATTAACATAAAAAAAATTAAACCAATCAAAGTATATACTTTTAAATTTTGATTATATTAGTATTAATTATAATTTATTTACCTAAATAAGATAGGAAAAATGTGTTGATGAAAATAATAGGGAAAGTGTAATATTAATTTATTTTCTTTTTAAGTATTCAAAAGAAAATAGGCCCAAAACGGGCCTAGAAACATCTAAACCGCGTTTTATCTAAACTTTCCCATTCTTAAAAATAAATCTATATAAGGAAAAAAACAAGAATTGTCAAACAGAGGAAGAAACCAACTTGTAGAACGCTGGCTTTGCCTTCAAGTCAGATCCACGTTTTCTATATAAATCTTTCTCTATTCATACGGTTCTCAGAATCAAAAACAAACCAATTTCGAAGGACAAGAATAATAACAAGAAGAAGAAAAGCTATGGCAGGAGGAACAGAAGCGTTTCCTGATCTTGGAGAGCATTGCCAAAACCCTGACTGCAAACTCCTCGACTTTCTCCCTTTTACTTGTGACGGCTGCAAATTGGTATACGTCCCCGGAAAGTTTCATTGTTCTTTTATTTCTTTTCCTGCAAGAATATCTCCATTAAATGTTTTCCTTAAATGAAAATTTGTAGGTGTTCTGTTTGGAGCATAGATCATACAAGTCTCACGATTGTCCAAACTCGGACCACGGAAGCAGAACGGTTTCCATCTGCGAAACATGTTCCGTAGCAATCGAAACAACTGGTTTCGACCAAGAAGGAATCAAGTCTTTGCTTGAGAAACACGAAAGGTCTGGAGATTGTGATCCGAGAAAGAAGAAGAAACCGATCTGCCCTGTGAAGCGTTGCAGAGAGGTTCTGAGTTTTGCGAACAACATAACTTGCAAAGATTGTGGGGTTAAGTTTTGTCTGAAACACCGGTTTCCGACAGATCATGTCTGTAACAAGAAGACGGTTGCTAACTCAGGAACAAGGTCGAGGTGGAATGAGAAGTTTATGGAAGCTTTGAGTTTGAGGAATGAGAAAGGATGTGGAATAGGAACTAATTCTGTTTCATCAAATTCTTCTCCATCGATTAGATCTTTTTAGTTTTTCTTTCATTGCAATACAGTTTGTATCAACAAAATGTTTCTCATGTATGATTAATTCTCCATTGTTTCCAAGAGGATCTTAATGTGTGGTATTTGCTTTAAAGCGATGTATGTTAAACTATGCAAAGTGAGTTTATGTGCCTATCCCTCAGTTTGATTAAAATCTCTCTCCCTCACACATATTAGCTGTGGTTTCTTTGATTTCTTCTGATGTAATAGTCTGCATTACATCAAATGTTAATGTTTGTGTTTAGTATTTAACAAGAAGATATGTTTAGAGGCTTTAGCCAGCTCAATCATTGTCAGGAGTTGAAAAAAACATACAATAGCACTCCTTTCTGATGAGCAAAAGAGTCAAATTTTAGCGAAAAGGGCAGAAAATTACAGAACCTTCTACTTGTTTTTAGATATACAAATTCTCTACTCAAGCAAACACTAGAAGAACATAAGGCTAGATTTCATCCTCTATGGAACAAGAACAAACATTGTGGAGCAACAAAGCCAGAAGGCAGAGTAGAGAGTTTTCTACCTCTCTCTCACTGGAACATAGGGAATATTCCAAAACCCCTTCTCCAACCTCAGCAAATTTAGCATCATATAGTGTCATAAAAAACAAGAAAAGGATCAGACCTTTTCAATATACAAGAGAATGAAAATACTCTTTTAAGAAAATCAGAATTACACCTGCAAGGCCAAAATTGGTGCACCATATGAATCTATATGCTCAGCCAAGCGTCCATTTCATAAAAAAAGTTAACACTAGTCATGACTTTTATTAAAATGAAAGGGGTGAAAAAACAGAGCTCGCAATGTTTGAAGAAGAGAGTTCCAGCAAACCTCTACTTGATGACACAATATGTTTGTCAACTCATTGTTATTTCTCAGTTTTCATTTGTTTCATTATTATGTAGTGCAAAATAAATACTAAGGATACTATGAGAAAAGAATGGCACATAAAACAAGAGACTTCTTGAACAAAATCAAAGCACTTGTAGACCAACGGAAGATGTGAATCCTCAATGTATTTCAGTTTTATTTACATCAAAAGAAGAGCAAAACTTTGTACGAACCAAAAAAAAAAATAGAATGAATCAAAGAATATCTAAGTCTTGATTGTATTGAAGATACTGTCTCTGTGACTTATGTAGATCATAAGGAGCCCATAAATAATCAACAGGGCACGCTTTACCATCATCAAGCCTCACCCACGGCTTCCCTTTCCCACTCCAATGTATCAAACTCACCGGACCAGGATGCAAAGACCTACAACTACTCACCACATTGTCTCCACCTAGACCATGCTGGTTCCACTGGTGATCAATAGCCTCAATCTCCCCGGCAAACACCAGAAGAAAAGGCGGCAACGAACCCAACTCGTAAATCCTCTCCTCTTTCTGAACCTTCATCCAGTTCTCGATCTTTCTCGTGTACTCTCCTTCTCTCCATCTCTCCAAATCGATCACCATAACTCCCGTGTTGAAGTAGCAAGGCGTCTTGGAGTCAAAGACGCTCGAGAGTTTCGGATCTGACCAGAAACGATCTGAGAAGTACTTGGTGAAGTTTGCGTGGCAGTACTCTGGTGCGCCGATGGTTCTTGATCCGGTTAAAGAAGTCATCCACAGTTTCTTGATATCGTCGACCACGATCACATCTGAGTCTAGGTAGATCACGCGACGAACACACGAGGAAAGAATCTCGGACAAGTAGCTTCTAGCGTAGTTCAAGGGACTATCGAGAGCTTGTCTTATGGAAGAAGAGATGAGACTCTTGACGATGGTTTCGTCGAAGGTGTAGACTTTGAAACTCAGAGAAGGGAAAACAGAGGAGAGAGTCTTCGCGAGGGGACCGTGGCTTGAGCCCGAAGCGATGAAATGGAAGAAAATGTTTCGAGGGCAAGAGGTGTGTTTGAGGATGGAGTGGACAGCAGAAACCGTGCCACGCAAGTAAGCTGGATCTAGGGTCATGGCTATATGAACAGCTGATGGATCACAAGCTAACAAGAGTTTGTTTGTGGGTAGAACAGAGCATTCGGGTCCGTTTTGGTATCCTGGAGCCTCCATGTAATCTGAAGATGCATCGTTGAATGAAGATTTATCATCGGGAACCAATCGGATTGATCCGACGGTGAGGAAGGCTGCAGAGATTATTGCGAAGATTATTAGTAGTCTTGAACCAAACATCATCGGAGAGAAGTGGCCGGTTTGAAGAATGGCTAAGATCTCAACGCAGAGAGGTCTTTTAAGTTTTAGTTTTGAGTTTATGGAGGAGAGGTAGAGAGAAAGGTCGAGGAAGAAGAGGAAGACAAGAACTGAAACGCGGTTTTGTGAATAAAGGAAACACGGTCAAATTAAGCTCGTTTGAAAGTTGAAACTCGCTTCTTATTGTCACTGTCAATGTTCTTTTTGTAGATAGTATATTTTATAGTCTTTCTAGAACATTTCTTTTGAGAAATGGCAAAAGTACAAAGTAAAGTTCGAGTTAATGTTCATAACATTCAGTGGTACGTGAATGGTGTTCATTGTATGTGGAAAATATTAATATATACATTGATTACCAAGATAACATTGAATTTACATACATTTATTTCATTACCAGATTACATATGCACACCATCTAGTTAGGAATATTGACTGTTCAATAAAATTTATTGGCAAAATCTAGCCGTTTTCAGTATGGTCATGTCTCTTCTAATTTGCAAATGCTGTTGGCTATTTAATTTCCATAATATATAATAAACCAGTTTATAATCTTGAAAATGAATTTGAATTCTTAAGTGTTCAGATTGGTTCAGAGTTTAACCATTTTTTTGGTTTGCAACAATAAATGTTGAGAGAAGTGTTTAACAAACCTATCTTAGACAATATTGACATAAATTCTTAAAAAATACTAGTATCAATACTAATTAATAATATAATTAAATGAAAACGCATGTAAATGTAGACATTACACGCATAGACATAAATGTTCCTAAGCATGTTAGGAACTTGTGTAAATCAAGCATCTTAGAGTATGGGTTGATATGGGTCCAATGAACACATGGATCCATGTGCTTTTCTACTTATTTCGATAAACATGTATGTATTAATGTTTTCAATAATACAGTATATAATTATTGACTGACGCCCAAAAGACATTAATATATATAAAATTTAAAATGGTCAGCCCACATTCATTGGACACAATGCTTTTTTTTTGAAAAAGGGTTTACTATCATTGGATACAATGCTTTGTCTAGAATAATAACTATATAGAATAATAACTAAATGCTTGAATTTTACTAAACCATGTGAGTATACCTCGTTTAGCTGGATTTTATTTGCAGGTGTTCACCCTTTTCTATAACTAGAATTTGTTGTTTCCTTGAGTAGAAAAGCTGATTCTCTGATACTAACAGTGATATACTAATTGTAGCATCCTGCCAAATAAATATAATCGTTGCAAGTTTTTACAACTACACGTACACATCTTATGTTATAGTCGGAATGCTCACTTTTATATGTAACACATTAGCTTCTTCTGGAATTAAAACTAACATACTAGCATGAAAGGTAAATTGATTGATGCTGTAAATTACAATGTTTTATCAATAACATATATACACACTCATAGATATCCTATTAAGCTGGCTTTCCAAATTTTTGTTGATTTATTAACATGCTAGGACACTTCCTATACAAGAACCAAGATGAAACACAAAAAAAAAAAAAAAAAAAAAAAAATAGAACCAAGATGAAACATCCCTTCATTCTGAGCGTCAATAATAGTTCAAGTTTTTTAAGTATGTGGAGACTGGAGACTGTATGCAGACAATAAAGCTAATTCGTTTGTTTTTTTCCAAATAGAAAATAGAAGACATTTTATAGTGCAAAGTTTTTTTGGACCAAACAAAGATGTTAGATTACTAATTTGTTATTCTTGAATGATACATGGAATTTATACAACTATTTTTTTTTGATCAAATACAACTATTTTGTTTTTACCAGAAAGCAGCCATTGTCCATGCACTTGGTTTTATGTAAATCATGCAGCTTGCTTTCTTAATCAAACTGATTTTAGATTACACTATGTGTTTCAGTTTTTCATTATAATGAAATTGATAATAACAAGAAAAAAATAATGTAATACAGCTGTATGTGCGGCTATGGGCTGGCAAAGTCATTATTCTTTGTCATTGAGCAAGCATGTCATTTTGGAATTATGTATACCTGATTACAAAAGTTTCTTACATTTTCTAGCCACTTCTTATTCAAAAGAAACCTACCCAAAAGGAACTATTGGTACGGCTGCTACGAGTTGGTACGTCTGCTACGAGTTGCTTTCAAAAGTATCAAATCTGGTGAAAACTATGTCATTCCTCATAATCAGCTTTGAAGAATGAGGAGTCGATGAACTCATCGTGAAAGACCCATGGAAACGACAAGTTGGTGGTGATTAGTTGATACAATTACTATCTAGAGTAGTTCTTTTATGTTGAGTTATCAGGAAGTTTAAACTAAGCAATGTGAAAACATAGATTTGCTCGTGTTGGAAATGTGAAGCCTGGTTTTAAGCCTAAGCGTTTTTTTTGTGTTCAACAACATAAGCGTTATTTTTATAAAACTGGTTACAAATAACGAAATAGCGTTATATAACATGTTCAATTTCAGTAGAAAGATGGGTTCTCCCCTTCGCTTATAGAGTTTTATTTGTCTCCAAATCAGCAGGCATTATTCAACAAGTTGTTCTTTGAAGACTGACCAATGAGAAGTAAACACCTGACGATCCTTTTGCCAACAAGGATGAGTGGGTCCCATGCTCCACGAGTTTCCCTTTATCCAAAACCGCAATCGCGTCGCAGTTCTGAATCGTGCTCAGCCTATGCGCGATCACAACACTCGTCCTCCCAACCATCACGCGCTCCAGCGCGTCTTGCACTACGCGTTCCGATTGGCTGTCCAAAGCGCTAGTCGCTTCGTCGAGGAGCAACACCGACGGGTTCTTCAAAACCGCTCGAGCGATCGCGATCCTCTGTTTCTGACCACCGGATAACTGTACACCTCTGTCTCCACAGCACGTATCGTAACCGTCCGTTAACGACGTGATGAAATCGTGAGCGTTCGCTGCTCTCGCCGCCTCGATGATCTCTGATTCGTCGATTTTATCAGACGCTCCGTAGACGATGTTCTCTCGGATCGTTCCCGCGAACAACGTTGGCTCTTGGCTAACCAAAGCTATGTGTTGTCGGAGCGATCTCAGATTGTACGATCTTAAATCTCGACCGTCGATTCTCACAATGCCTTTAACCGGGTCGTAAAACCGTTCGATTAAACCGATTACCGTTGATTTACCTGACCCGCTTGGACCGACTATAGCAGTAGACTTCGCTGCGTCGATATCAATCGAGAAGTCTTGAAATATCATCACATCCGGTCTAGTTGGGTACGAGAAGTCCACGTCTAGAAACTCGACCCGACCGGTTAGTCTTTCCGGTTCATACCCATCTGGATCCTCTGGATCAATGGAAGAGTACCGGTCCAACACAGCGAAAACCGAACCGACCGCGTCCGAGCCTTTAGCTAGATCCTTTGTCATGCTACCAGCATCGGCAATAACCCGACCGGTACTAACCAAGATCATAAACGTTTCGAACAAAGCTTTAGCTGTTATGTACCCATCTTCGATCAGTCTGCCACCGTACCAGAAGTCTAAAGCCCACGTGCATGTAGTTAGGCTCTGCGACATGGCGAGTCCGATCCCTGCGAACCATGACTGACGTATGCTCTCTCGCCGCGGGTTTTCTTGAGCCTTTTCTAGCATTTTCATGATACGTTCTTGTGACGAAAAGGCTGTGATGGTTCGAACGTTGGAAACAGCCTCGGCAGCTAGTTTGCTACTCTCGTCCTGAGCCTTGATTGCCTTTTTTGACATGTTCTTGAGTAGAACACGCCGAGTGTAGAAGCATACAATAATCAGTGGCTGCACCGCGATCATCACTAGGGCTAACCTCCATGCGATGACCAAACCCATCGTGCATGCTATGGTCACAGCTGATATGGTTTGTACCAATAATGCCATACGGTCACCTACTAACGATCTCACCTATCATCAATCAAACAAGATATTAGAGTGATCAAGAAGCGTTAAAATTAAAACTTTGAATAATAAGATTCGTATACGTACGACATTAGTATCAAGAAACGTTATATAACATTGTTAGTTAAAAGTTCAAATCATAATATTCATGTACGTACCACATTAGCATCTTTTGCGAGTCTAGAGCAAATGGCACCACTAGAATTCTCGTCACGATCGAACCAACCAACCTCAAAGGTTAGCACCTTAGAGAGCATGCGTTCTCGGATGCGCTTAGTCAAATACTCCCCCATGTATGCGAAGTTGTAGTGTTGGCTGATGTTGATCAAGAAAGAAAGCACGGCTAAGCCAACAAAAGATAATGCATAGCTCCTTGTTTTCTCCTTAATCTCGTCGTGGCTCGTCAAGAAATAAACCGATACCATCGACCCCAAAGAATATGCGTACACCGGCTGTATAGCACCAAACAAGGTTGCACTTATGCAACCGTATAACGCCTGTTTCCATTCGGGTAAGTTCATTGCCAGGAGTCTTTTAAACGAAGGTAAAGGTGGCTTATCATCTTTGGTAAGATTCTTTACAGTACTTGAACCTGTAACCGAGTTAGTAGAGCTTGGCCGGCTAAGTGTCGAGACTCTTGAACAACTTCTCAAGTCTTTGGTAGGATCCGAGATTGGACCCGTTTGCGCATTGAGACTCATGCTCACACTTGAGTCTTCTTTTTCAATCTGTTGTAAGCGGACTAGTGAAGCGTATTGACCATCTACATTCTCCATTAGGTCATCGTGTGAGCCAGTCTCAACAACTTGACCGTTTTGGACCACGGAGATAATATCAGCGTTACGAATGGTGGAGAGACGGTGTGCAATAAGGATAGTTGTACGACCGATTGATGCATTCTCTAAGGCTTCTTGGACTACTCTTTCGGATTCAGAGTCAAGTGCACTTGTTGCCTCGTCTAAAAGGAGAATAGTTGGCGATTTGATTATTGCACGTGCAATTGCGATCCTCTGCTTCTGCCCTCCTGACATTTGCACTCCTCTCTCTCCAACCTATAAATTTTCATTAAAGCAATCAGTCTCCTGATAACAATACAAAATGCAATAATTATACTTCCTATGCTTCATAATATAAATTATTTTATATGCATTTTTCGTTTCTAAATATTAACTATTTTCACCTTTCTACACCACTTAATTTTTATTGAATATTGTGTTACTAAATAATTTTGTGTTTTTTCTATATATCATTGATTGAATTATATACATATATTGTATATTAATAGTGAATTATTCAAAAGATAATATTTTTTTTTATCTCTGATCTCTTAACTAAACCAATTTATATTGTGTAACACAGAGTATAAAACTTGAATTTAACCTGAGTTTCATAGCCATTAGGTAACTGAGAAATGAAATTATGAGCATTAGACGCCTTGGCAGCTTCCACAACATCATCCATTGTTGCATCTTCTTTACCAAACAATATGTTCTCCTTTATGGATGTGGCGAAAAGGGCAGGCTCTTGGCTAACTAAACCCATTTGTGACCTTAGCCACTTCACTTGTAGCTTATCAATGGATACACCATCTATAAGAATCTCTCCTGCAACCGGGTCATAAAACCTCTGTAAAAGCGATATCACAGTTGATTTTCCTGACCCGCTTCCTCCCACCAAAGCCACGGTTTTCCCCGACGGAACTCTCAGACAAAAATCTTCAAAGATGGATGTTTCTGGCCTTGATGGATATACAAACTTCACATGCTTAAACTCAACTTCTCCTCTAACTTTCTCTAGTTTTTGCCCTTCCGGATTGTTTGAATCAATCTTGGGAACTCTGTTGATTACTTCCATGATTCGCTCGCCAACTGAAGCCGCCTCGAAGAAGTACTTGAGGTTAGACAAACCACCACCAAGTGATCTGAAACAATAACAAAGAACAAGATCATGATACGGTTTCACGAAGATCATATATTCTCTTTTAATATTTTGTTACTACTCTACGGAACGAATCACCAAAACATTGATTTATATGTTAAAACGTGGAATTAAACTAAATTCCCATACATCCAAAAATGCATAAGAAAAGTACGAATTTAATTATACATCATTACGTTATGTAAACATGTTTTAGAGAAACTATAGTACAAAATTATTTCAAAATCTGTTTCTATCAGTATGAATATTATAAACCATTCTACTTTGTAACAATAAATTTTGGCATACGTAGTTGCTAGTATTACAATATAGATTGAATATTTTCTAAAATATAGATTAAAATATTAGAAAGAGCCAATTGGTTACGTAACTGGCTGATGGCTATATATATTAATACGTACGCAATGGATACTATAACAGATAAGATGCTGTGTGTAATTTTGATAGTTTAAATGTTGAAACCGTTTTGCATATCTCATTGTATCATGCATGATGCATAAGACTTTATTATACGTTAATATATACTTACACGCCACCGACGGCAACAGCAGCGGCTACTGCAAATACGGTACCACCTTGAGCACCATGGTACATGACCATCCGGCTTCCATACCAAGACATGAACCCCCACATGGCGAAAGTGATTCCATTGCTTCCAATGGTGATTCCTTTAGCAAGCCCTTGTCTAATCCCTAGCTTCACCGAGCCTTGAAGCGCGGTTGAAAACTTGGATATCGTCTTCCTCTCCCCGGAAAACGCATAGACGGTTCGCACGGAAGATATCGCCTGCTCAGCTACAAAACCAGCCTCATTGTACTCTTCGCGTATCTTGCTAGAAATGCTTATAAGGGCTCGACCGTACATAAGTCCCGGAATCACTAAGAGCACAACGAAGGGTAAGCCAACTATGGCGAGTTTCCACAGCAAAATAAAGCCAACTATGTAGCTTCCAACAAACATTGATGCGCTCATCAAAAAATTCGGTAACTGCACCAAACGGAAAATCATAAAAGCATCATCATCAGCACTCAGAAACCCAAATGAGTCATTTAAACTATTAGTTCCCAGCAAGTGTAAATATTAACCATTTTGTATAATAGCATATGTAAAAGCAGTTTCTCACAAACTTCATAGTCTCTTGTACAAGAGACGGTACAAACTGCGTTTTCTTCTTTTCATTAATTTTATATTTTTATCTTAAGAAACTCAGTTAGAGACGAACTGAAAGGAACCGCCTTTGAAAAAAAAAATGATTAGAAATGAAAGATAAAAATGGTGAGACCTTTTCACTAAGAACGTCTTGGATGACGAAGCTGTCACTAGAGACACTTGTGATAACATCAGAAGTGCTTGTGACATGAAGATCAAAGTACCCCACGTCTTGTCTTAACACTGCTCTTAGATATTTTTCTCTCATTCTTGCTGTTTGTCTCTCCCCTGTTCGTGTCCAACAATATCCTTCTGTTTTTTTTTTTATAATTTAAATATATAGATTAGTTAATCTGGTTGTGGTTAGTTACTGTATAGTAAATGAAGGTAAACATTATTAAAAACTTACCAAGGAAACATACAACCCAAGATCCACAAGCCACATAGAGCAAAGCGACAGAGTTCTGTTAATTTTTTAAAAAAGGATAACATTAGTCTTCTTTCCTTATACAGACATACAATGAATCTAGTAGTGCATGTGCCATAAACTAAAGTCAAAACCGTAAACAGTTAAAAATGACCTAATAAAAATGTCAACGGATTCTGGACAATCAAGCATCCACAAAAAAGCTTGTAGTCAAAAAGTCTAATTTGAAAAAGTGATTATACATAGAAGATGAGAGATAGAAAGAATTGAGAGAACCTTTGATATGCTTTGCATGAAGGTTTCAGTGCTGAAAGAGGAGCCACCAAGGTTGTTCATGAGCTTGCTGGTGATGAGAAGAACAAGAGGAGTTGTGAAGCCATCACCGACGGCTCCAATAAACCCTAATCCCATCAGCACCCAATCTACACCGTCAGCGTGCATGAATATCGATCTTATGCTTCTAAAACTCTTCATCGTCTTCTTCCCAGTCTCTTTCCCCTCTTCACCCATATTTTATTTTGTTCCAAAGAGAGAGGGAGAGAAAAAGAGACTAAACGACAAGAGGTTCTACGTTCGTGCAGTAATATTAAAAGCAGATTCCTTTACTTTCCTGTTTTGCTTTTTTTTCTCTTTGATTCTTTTTCGCTAAGTTTCATTTACATTTCATTGATCCGATGAGGCAGTCGAAGGATATTTATAGAAGCCGAGAGAGAGAAAAGCCAACTTTGGCAGTGTGAATTTAAAATACAACAATATTAAATCATGTTTTTAAGTTTATCCCAAAATAGTACTTATATGTTTCGTGATTTGCACTAATATCACTGTTGTGTCCTTATCAATTAGTATTTTTTTGTCCTCATCAATTTTACGACATATTTATGCCAGAAACAATGTTTTAGTGGCATGACTTTTTCATCAAGTGTAAATGAAACAGTCAAATGAGATCCAGGCTCAAATACAAACTAAAAATTAATGTACTGTAAAAACGGGACTATATTTAAGACTATATGCTCACTAAAAAGTTGAATATAGATTACCAGTGATTTGAGAACTCTGTATATAGGCTAAATTATTGTTCCCTAAAATTGTAAGTTTAACTGGACATGAACATCAAAGAATCTAATGTATAAGTTTTCATTATTTCTTACCAAAAAAAAAGTTTCATATCTATATGAGATAAATTCTTGAGCTAATAACCAAACATAAATTCATAAAATATATTTTGAATATTTAAAATATCGCTTGAACTGAAGGCGGTATATATCTAGTAATCAATGATATATAGTAAATGCATGTAATTGAATTCGTCTTCTTGGGACATTAAAACCTGCGAGCAATTCCCTATGTGAGTCATGTGCGCGTCTAGCAGTCTTGCCTTGCATGCAGCCTTTTGCGCAAAATAACTCTGTATGTTTATTCATTGCTACTATATATTTTGACATCATTTATACATTCCCTTTATTTA